>OU342744.1:184756836-185174065 GCA_910589775.1 Avena eriantha
GGGCTCGAACCCGTGACCGACGTGCCTCTCCAAGCTATGATTGCCACTGCACCAACCAAGGTTTTATGTTCTAGTACTACAACAGTATTTATAACAACATCTATTTACCGGGCCTGATTTGTTCTCCTAACGGTAGGACTGGGCCTTTGTTCGAACCCATAATTGGGCCTTTGTTCTTCTATCGATTGCAGTAGATTTGGTTCAGGCCGGACCCTATAGTTTAGGTCTAGCCAGCTCGGCTGGTTTAGGATAGTTTTTTTTTCTTAATTCTTTTGTATCTTTTTCATAAGAAGTCTAAAACAATTGATTTTTTTTCTAAATTTTAATAAAATTTAGCAGATCATCTTAGGGTGTTTATTAGTAATACTTTGATTATTTAAAAAAGTGAATTTACTAATCCCACATTATTCTATGGTAGAAACAATATCATAATTTAACATATAACTAGAAAAGTGGTCTGCGCACATGCACGAGCAACATCTTTTGTGTACGGAACATGTTCATGAATACAATTTCTGTGTTTATATGTATTATGTACATATGTTATCACTATATTTATTATAATTTTCTTTTCGCATATTTTTCTATAAGATATCTCTTAAAAGTGGAAAATCCACGAAACACGGTTTACGTTTCAGAAACAAATGAAACAAAATAGTTTAAACAATATGACAACTATAGTGGATGTGGTCGGTGCTGCCTCGAACATGTTCAAAAGAGTTTTCCTCACATTTTTAGGCATACAAAAAATGACACATGGAAGTAGAAATATAGTTAAAAAGAGACATGTGGAAGTTTTGTAGCCACCAACGAACGTGATGTTAATTTTTAACGGAACTTGTTGTACTATATATAGTCAACAAAATTACAAAAAACCCGGTGAGTTAAAATATTTCCTAATCTTCATCATTATCTTAAAAGAAAGTACATACCTAGAGAGTAACTAATTTACTATATCATTGTTTGTGTATAGAACATTTGCAAAAACAAATAAATTAAACTGTCATAAATAGTTTTGTCTTTTTTGCTAGGGGTGGACGGAAAAGTGTGAGATGTCCCGATTGTGACATTTTCAATGTAAGGTAGTCTAGTGTTTTTGAAAAATAGGGTGGGAGCATTTTGAAAAATTCATTTGGTGATTGCTTCACAAAACACCCCGTTTTGGCACTTCAAAAATGAAAAATGGTTTTTCCATGTGACGAAAAGGAAAACTTTATTCGACAACATTGTTCGTCATCCCAAGATGTTCATGCGTGCACAATATGGGCACATTATCACAAACTATACCGTGATTCTGATCATAACATTGGTCGTTTGGCTTGAAAGTCATGAGACCTCGAACATGATAGGTCATTTCTGTGAAGGTTTTTTTTGAGATGCAATGAATATACCAAGTTTGGTATTTTTCCTTCCAACAATGCACATAATATGATGTCACGTGAAGGTTTTACATTGTTCGGATCATTTTTAAATTTTTTATGCCTGTTTCAAACTATGGTCAAAACGGCGGGCACAAAGGTTCTTAGCTCGGGGCCGAGCCTTGCTAAACTTGCAATGGATCTCTAAAGAAACATGATATTATGAGCCTAAAAATTATGTTTGCAAAAAATCAAGAGCATTAGATCATGTACCTGTAGTTCAAATCAGACTCACTTCCCGTTGATTCGGCATGAATTTGTCTTTTTCACCAGGGGTGGATGAAAATGTTTTAAAATTCCCGGTTGGGACATTATTCATGTAAGGTGGTCTAGTATTTTTGAAAAATGGGGTGGTAATATTTTTTAATTGAACATTTGGTGTTGCTAACGCCCCGATTTTGGCACTCGAAAAATAGAAAATGGCTGTTCTGTGCAACGAAAAGGAAAACTTCCTCCTTCAACATTGTTCGCCATCCCAAGATCCACATGAGTGCACAATATAGACACATTATCACAAACTATGCTGCGATTCTAGCCAAAACATTGGTCTTTTGGCCTGAAAGCCATGAAATCTCGAACATGATAGATCATTTCCGTGAAGGTTTTTTCTAGATGCAATCAATACACCAAGTTTGGTATTTTTCCTTGCAACTATGTCACATAATATGATGTCACGCGAAGGATTCACATTGTTCGGACCATTTTTGAATTTCTTATGTCCATTTCAAAATTTTCCTATTTCAAACTCTGGCCAAAACGACGGGCATGAAGATAGGGGACGAGCCTTGCTAAAACTTGCATTGGATCTCTAAAGAAACATCATATTGTGTGCCTAAAAATAATTTTTGCAAAAAATCATGAGCATTACATCATGTACCTGTAGTTCAAACCGGACCCACTTTCTACTGATTCGGCTGACATTTGTCTTTTTTACCAGGGGTGGACGAAAAGATTTTAAAATCCCCGGTTGGGACATTGTTCATTTAAGCTGGTATAGTTTTTTTTTAAATGGGGTGGTAGCATTTTTTAATTGAACATTTGGTGTTGCTTCACAAAACGCCCCGATTTTGGCACTCGAAAAATAGAAAATGGCTTTTCCGTGCAACGAAAAGGAAAACTTCCTCCTACAACATTGTTCGCCATACCAAGATGCACATGAGTGTACAATATAGACACATTATCACAAACTATGCTGCGATTCTAGTAAAAACATTGGTCTTTTGTCCTTAAAGCCATGAAACCTCGGACATGATAGGTCATTTATGTCAAGGTTTTTTCGAGATGCAATCAATATACCAAGTTTGGTATTTTTCCTTGCAACTATGTCACATAATATGATGCCACGCGAAGGATTCGCATTGTTCGGACCGTTTTTAAATTTCTTATGTCTGTTTCAAAAATTTCCTATTTCAAACTGTAGCCAAAACGACGGGCATGAAGATAGGGAACGAGCCTCGCTAAAACTTGCATTGGATCTCTAAAGAAACATCATATTGTGTGCCTAAAAATGATTTTTGCAAAAAATCACGAGCATTAGATCATGTACCTGTAGTTCAAACCGGACCCACTTCCCGCCGATTCGGTTGACATTTGTCTTTTTCACCAGGGATGGACAAAAAGGTTTTCAAATCCTCGGTTGGGACATTGTTCATTTAAGGTGGTATAGTATTTTTTAAAAATGGGGTGGTAACATTTTTTAATTGAACATTTGATGTTGCTTCACAAAACGCCTCGATTTTGGCACTCGAAAAATAGAAAATGGCTTTTTCGTGCAACGAAAAGGAAAACTTCCTCCTGCAACATTGTTCGCCATCCCAAGATGCACATGAGTGCACAATATAGATACATTATCACAAACTAGGATGCGATTCTAGCCAAAACATTGGTCTTTTGGCCTGAAAGCCATGAAACCTCGGACATGATAGGTCATTTCCGTGAAGGTTTTTTCGAGATGCAATCAATATACCAAGTTTGGTATTTTTTCTTGCAACTATGTCACATAATATGATGCCACGCGAAGGATTCACATTGTTTGGACCGTTTTTGAATTTCTTATGTCCGTTTCAAAAATTTCCTATTTCAAACTCTGGCCAAAACGACGGGCATGAAGATAGGGGACGAGCCTCGCTAAAACTTGCATTGGATCTCTAAAGAAACATCATATTGTGAGCCTAAAAATGATTTTTGCAAAAAATCACGAGCATTAGATCATGTACCTGTAGTTCAAACCAGATCCACTTTCTACCGATTCGGCTGACATTTGTCTTTTTTACCAGGGGTAGACGAAAAGATTTTAAAATCCCCGGTTGGGATATTGTTCATTTAAGGTGGTCTAGTATTTTTTAAAAATGGGGTGGTAGCATTTTTTAATTGAACATTTGGTGTTGCTTCACAAAACGCCCCGATTTTGGCACTCAAAAAATAGAAAATGGCTTTTTCATGCAACGAAAAGGAAAACTTCCTCCTGCAACATTGTTCGCCATCCCAAGATGCACATGAGTGCACAATATAGACACATTATCACAAACTATGTTGCGATTCTAGTAAAAACATTGGTGTTTTGTCCTGAAAGCCATGAAACCTCGGACATGATAGGTCATTTATGTCAAGGTTTTTTCGAGATGCAATCAATATACCAAGTTTGGTATTTTTCCTTGCAACTATGTCACATAACATGATTCCACGCGAAGGATTCACATTGTTCGGACCGTTTTTGAATTTCTTATGTCCGTTTCAAAATTTTCCTATTTCAAACTCTGGCCAAAACGATGGGCATGAAGATAGGGAACGAGCCTCGCTAAAACTTGTATTAGATCTCTAAAGAAACATCATATTGTGTGCCTAAAAATGATTTTTGCAAAATATCATGAGCAATAGATCATGTACCTTAGTTCAAACTAGACCCACTTCCCGCCGATTCGGTTGACATTTGTCTTTTTACCAGGGGTGGACAAAAAAGTTTTAAAATCCCCGGTTGGGACATTGGTCATTTAAGGTGGTATAGTATTTTTTAAAAATGGGTGGTAGCATTTTTTAATTGAACATTTGGTGTTGCTTCACAAAACGCCCCGATTTTGGCACTCGAAAAATAGAAAATGGCTTTTTCGTGCAACGAAAAGGAAAACTTCCTCCTGCAACATTGTTCGCCATCCCAAGATGCACATGAGTGCACAATATAGACACATTATCACAAACTATGTTGCGATTCTAGTAAAAACATTGGTGTTTTGTCCTGAAAGCCATGAAACCTCGGACATGATAGGTCATTTATGTGAAGGTTTTTTCGAGATGCAATCAATATACCAAGTTTGGTATTTTTCCTTGCAACTATGTCACATAACATGATGCCACGCGAAGGATTCACATTGTTCGGACCGTTTTTGAATTTCTTATGTAGAGGTCTTTATATCCCTCGTTACCTTTTACCAAAGGTTACTTGGATGTTATATTTGATTCCAGGCTGAAGTGTTTTGAGAGAGTTATGTTTGTGTGCAAAAGATTAAAGATTAAAAATAAAGGATGCAAACAATGTTGGGTTCGTAGCATAGAAAACAAAATTTTTCTACAATGGGAACTATTATACGCTAAGATATATCTATTAGATACAAGCAACAGGTGGATATACATCCATAGAGAACATACCCTCGAAGACAACAAAGCTTTGTTAACGAGATGGAACTCGTGGATGATATAGTCGTATAGTTGCCGATCTCAAGATCGTGATGAAGTCCAGCAGGTCCAGCTCCAGCACGTCTATCAGATCTAGATCCAACAAGTCTAGCACCACCAAGTCTAGCACCGCAAAGCAGCGGTCCATCCCTAATCACACACATGTCCGGTACCCCGACAACCTCCATCCCTTGCTCCAGCAAAGCAGCGGAAGCAGCAACTCTTTTCCAGATAAAGCAACCGGGAACATGTATCTCGCTAATCCGAGACCATGGGGGAAAAATACTATAGGGGGAGAGAGATCCTTCACGAGAAGGTGTGAGTGTAAAGGTGTGACAGAGGGGCCTTTTATAGGAGGAGGGGAGGGTACCCTCCCATGGCCGGCACTGATACATTACAAATGTATCTATAATTTTTGATGTTCCATGCTTGGTTTTATCCACTTTCTTGTGTTTTGTTCCAACTTTGGAGTACTTTTATTATGATTTCTTGGACTAACCTATTAACAAGAGCCACAGTGCTAGCTGCCTGTTTTCTGTTCTTTTTAGTTCCAGAAAAGTCAGAAAATGAATATTCTCGGAATTGGACAGGACAAAAGCCAAAGTGCCTATTTTTCCAGAAGGGATCAAGTGCCAGAATACGAGACGGAGAAGGGCTGGGGCCCGGCCACACCACCTGGCCGTGTGGCCAGGCCTAGCCCGCGCCAGGGGGTGGTATGGCCGCCCCCAGCACCCACTCGGCCTCCCCTTCTGCCTATAAGTTGCCCTCGGGACGAAAACCCTAGGGACCCGATCAAAAATCCACGAAAGAGTCTATAGCCGCCGTCGTCTCTGTCCCTAGATCGGGGGGGGGGGGATCTGAAGCTCTTCCCGGCACCCTGCCGGAGAGGGGAATTCACCCTGGAGGCCTTCTTCATCACCATGCAATCCTCCGGTGTGATGCGTGAGTAGTTCATCCTTGGACTACGGATCCATGTAGTAGCTAGATGGTTGGTTTGTCCTCCTTTGTGCTTTCATGTTTAGATCTTGTGAGCTCCGTTCATGATCAAGATCATCTATTTGTAATTCATACATGTTGTGTTTGCGGGGATCCGATGGATATTGAGATGCTATTTGAGATTGATTATTGATTCTATCATGTCTTTGTTATTTGAGATCTTGCATGCTTTCCGTTGTTAGTAGCTATCTTGGCCAAGTAGATGCTAGCAACTCTAGGAGTTAGTATTTATGCTCGATAGTGGGTTCATGCCTCTGGTAATCTGGGGAAGTGACAGAAATCTCTAAGGTACTAGATGTTTTGTTACTACTAGGGAGAAAACAACAATCCTTTGTTCATAGAACAATCGTATTGTTTACTTTACACGCAGTTCATAAAGCAATAATCTATTGCTTGCAACTTAATACTGGAGGGGGTTCGGATGATAACCTAAAGGTGGATTATTAGTCATAGATGCAGTGGGATGGCGGTCTATGTATTATGTTGTAATGCTCAATCAAGTCTCAGAGGAATCAAGATGATTAGTATATGCATGTATTGCTTTCTCGGTGTTTGTCAATTGCCTCGCTGTAATTTGTTCACCCAACATGTTATCTATCTAGGGAGAGCCACCTCTAGTGAACCATGGATCCCGATCCTTTTTCTTTACATACAATCTACAACTGTTTACTTCTTTGTGTTTACTTTCTGCAACCTTTTACTTCTTTCCATTCGATACGCTTAATCCTTTGTTTACCGCAAAACACGGTGAGATTGACAACCTCATCGCAAGTTGGGGACAAAGTTCTGTGGTTGTGTTGTGCAGGTCTCCATGTTGCTACTAGCACCGGTAGTGCCCCCTACCAAAGCTCAGCTAGTAACACCTTTGAGGTGTTTCCTTGTTCCTACTGGTTCGATTAAATCTTGGTTTCATAACTGAGGGAAACTTGCTGCTGTGCTCATCATACCTTCCTCTTGGGGTTAGCAACGAGCTCTACATCAACACCATGCACCAAGCACTTTTCTGGGCGCTGTGTATTGAGCCATCAAGCGATTTTCTGGCGCCGTTGCCGGGGAACGAAGAAGAAGAAACTCCCACGTCAACTAGACGGCATTAAAGATTTTCTGGCGCCGTTGCCGGGGAGTCAAGGACATCTTCACAAGGGGAGTCCCTCATAACCAATCTCTTTACTTTGTTGTTTTTGTTTTGCTTAGTTTCTTTTTTGCTTTGTTTGCTTGTTTTGTTCTTCAAAAAAAACACAAAAAAAATTAGTTTTACTTGTTTTGCTTTCTTATTTGAAAACCCAAAAAAATGACTACTCTTGAAAACACTAAATTGTGTGACTTTACTAGCACCAACAACAATGATTTTATGAGCACACCTATTGCTCCACCTATGGCTGAAAATACTTTCCGTGAGATAAAACCTGCTTTGCTCAATCTTGTTATGAGAGAGCAATTTTCTGGTATTGGTAATGAAGATGCTGCTTCCCATCTAAATAACTTTGTTGAACTTTGTGAGATGTAAAAGCATAAGGATATAGATGGTGATATTATTAAACTAAAATTGTTTCCTTTCTCTTTGAGAGGAAAAGCTAAAGAATGGTTGAATTCCTTAACTAGGAATAGTATTGATTCTTGGACTAAGTGCAAAGATGCTTTTATTGGAAAATACTATCCTCCTGCTAAGATTATATCCATGAGAAGTGAAATAATGAAGTTTAAACAACTTGATAATGAGCATGTTTCTCAAGCTTGGGAAAGAATGAAATCTTTGGTAAAGAATTGTCCCACTCATGGACTGACTTCTTGGATGATCATCCAAACTTTTTATGCAGGATTGAACTATTCTTCAAGGAACCTATTGGATTCAGCTGCTGGAGGTACTTTTATGACCATCACTTTGGGTGCTGCAACAAAACTTTTGGACAATATGATGGTTAATTATTCTGAATGGCATACTGAGAGAGCTCCACAAGGTAAGAAGGTAAATTCTGTTGAGGAAACCTCCTCCTTGAGTGATAAGATTGATATAATTATGTCTATACTTGTTAATGGGAATCCCCATATTGATCCAAATAATGTTCCTCTAGCTTCTTTGGTTGCTCAAGAAGAGCAAGTTGATGTGAACTTCATAAGAAATAACAACTTTGGCAACAATGCTTATGGTAATAATGCTTATAGGAACAATTTTGGTAACAAAAATTATAAGCCATATCCTCCCAACAATGGTAATGCTTATGGAAATTCTTACAACAATAATAAGAGTGCTCCCTCTGAACTTGAAGTTGTGCTTAAAGAGTTCATTAGTAAACAAACTGATGAGGATATCTACAGGGATTATGATGATTCTGACTACCTGAACTGGAAGGAAATACTGAGTCAAATCAATAATGACTATCAGGTGAATTCATTCCTAATTGAACCTGATGTTTTACTTAATGAGAACTTTATACTACCTAAGTCTATGCATCTTTGTATGATCAGGTTTATTGATAACACCAGCGTTGTGCGAGGAGGAGGAGACTTGCAGCAAGAAGGACAAGCGCTGATTTCCAATATCAACAAGTGCGCGAGGGAGGAGCGGGAGGCAGGCGCACTAGGACGCAATGAGAAATCACGTATGAGCAAGAGAGAGAGAGAGATGGCGCACCAAGAATTACATGTTTGAGGTGTCCCACGACGTTTGGACTGCGTGTCAATAAGGTCGAACCCATATATGGGTCGGTATGTATCAGTTTGAGTCGAACCGAGTCAGTTTGGGCCAAGTTATGGCTGTTTTTAGGCCCGTTTAGAGGGGAGGACGCCCCAGCCCTCATATAAACCTCCGTAGCCGTCACAAGTTAGGTTTTTAAGACCACGTTAAAATATTTTGGAGTTGTTTCTTTCATAGAACCTCTGGAATTACCCTGTGTTCGAATCTGCCAACTATAATTGAGTGTGATCTGTTGTTCCATTGGGAATTAGTAGATTGCATACTACCGTTCGTGGTCACGGCTGCGTGCGCAAGAGTGTGGTGTTGTGAATATCCTACAAGGTTCGAGAGCTGTTGCATTGGCATCAGGGATCGAGCGGGAGAGATCATAGCTACGCATTAGTTATCTATCATCCACCATCACCATCGACAAGAGCTTGCTGAGAAGATTGGGCCACCCCATATCATCTTGGTATCAGAGCACTGGGTTTACCCGGTGAGCCATATCATCTTGGTATCAGATTTCCTTGTTGCCTCGGTAAGCAATCCACAATCCATCCATAGTTTAGAGAGTGTTTTTCATCCTATACAGAAAAAGCCCCACAAAAAGAGTTGACATAGCCTAGATTACATCGTATTCGAGTAATAGTTGCTGGTCGAGTTCCTCTATTAGATTAGATCTAGATCTGTTCTTCGTAGATTTGTTTTCTAGTTGTTCTAGTTGTTTTCCACCATCTTTTTCGGCTACCATCAAGTCAGATCCGATCCAAGTAAAGAGTCCTAGTTGTGTACTACTTGGCGAGTCGGAATAAAAAAAATCGGCTCGCTGCCTCACGCCTGACCACAGACAAGTCTGTGCTCCAGCGTGACCAAAAAAAAAATTCCGAAAAAAAAAATTCCGAAAAAAAATAAAAATCGAGCCGTCGCCTTACCACAGACCAGTCTGTGCTAGTACGAGAAAAAAAAATTTCTGCCACCATCCTGCCGCGGCAGGATTTTAGGCCTTTTTCTGCCGTGGCAGAGACCAATTCTCAGGTCAAATTTTTTTCTTTTTTTGTTTATTTTTTTTAGTGAGTCCACATAGCGTACCTATCCTTGTGAGCCTTAGTAAGCTTTTCTTTGTGTCTAAAACTATCCTACGAGACTAGCGTGCTTAGTGCTCTGCGGCTGCTCAGTTAGCAATCTTGTGCCCGTTTCGTTGAGACATTGCTAGCGTCTCTCCTTGTGCATTGCAACACGAGCATTCCTCCGACATACCTTATTTTTTTGAGCTCATTTTCATAGTTGCAATTGCCCCATTTATCTCCACCGTGTGTGTTTCTGTGGGTCTTTGTCATACGATCAGCACTAGGACTTGTTTGCGGTGTAGTTAGGATACCATACCTACAGCTTCACCATAAATATCCTGTGTGCCCTGTGATCGTTCTCTATACATTTGATATTAACTTCATCACATCAGTGCATCAGTTTTTGATTTCGTTTGGTAGATCATCTCTATTCACTTTGGAACGGTAAGATCTCCTTTCTTATTAGTTGTGAGTGAGTTGTGAGAGTTTCCACCATACTGATTTTGATTTGTGCACTAATGTACTAATCATGTCTTCTAGTAGTGTTGATGTGATGCAGAAAATGGAGGCAGGTGATGTTACAAATAATGTGGAGACGTATAGTTACAAATTCATCGACAATTGGCATTGTAGTGGAACTTTTTGGAAGGAAGAACGCGGTATTTTTGATGGTGATGGTCTTTTCCACCATAGTGTGATGATTGGTGAGCGATGTGCTTCCATTACCATTGATAGTAACTCTACTATTAATTTGATCAGCGTTGAAGTTGTACAAAAGTTGCAGCTACCCACATGTGCCCGTGCGGTGCCATATCTCTTGCATTCATCATATGGCACATTCCTGATTTCACACACCGCTGATGTTCCTATGACTTTTAAAGAGCATACTGAGATTGTGCGATGTGATGTATCTCCTATACCACTTGATTCTTGTCACATACTATTGGGAGAACCTTGGAGCAGAAGGTTTGACGCTCAAATATGTCCTGTTGTTGGAAGGATTTCTTTCAAATGGAACATGAAGAGGCGTGTTATGCTCAGGATTTCAGCCGACAAATTTCATGAGTATCATCTTCTTCGCAAGGAGAGGACAAAAGAGTTCAGTTTGTCTGCTAAGTACAAGGTCATGATGAATGGTGACAATTCTATTATTTGTCATCTTGAACATGGTGTGCATTACAACCCATGTGAGAATGAGAGCCACATAGCCAAGCTGAGTGAGAGTGTTATCAAAAGTGAGCTGTGTGATTCCACTAAACGTGAGGTTGAGAGCATCCATTCTAAGAGTATGAGAGAAAAAGAAAACATCAGTGCAGTAGATGCTAATACATGTGAGGATATTTCTACTAATGTAATCATCTCTACTCCTGGTATTGTTTCTTGTGCTATGCAGGTTGCTTTTGAAGAAAGGGAGCAATCTATTTTACAACCTACATCGTTGGACTATGCATTGTCACTTGCGGCGGATGTTTTAGTACCTACTACAACTGAGGAGATTGTTGATGACATTGGTACTGTTTTGGAGCTTCAGCCAACATGTGCGACATATTGTGAGTCTATTCCTTTACTGAAGCCTCCTTGTGATTTGCCTTGCACTACTGTTTCAGCACCATGTGATAGTTTACCAAATTCAAATTTGGATCATGTGGTACTGATAACACATAAGGAAATACTTGCTCGAATACCACCTGCTGATGTTGTGTATTCCATCATGCTAAATGAACCTATGAGTATGAGTTGTGCTATGGATAAGATTTCTGAAATTTCATTTCTGAATTCTAGCACATATTCTCCTTGTTTCACTTTCAATCTGATTGGTTAATATAGCATGCATGAAAATTTTCTTGTGGATCACATATGCATTACTTGTGATAGAATCGCTGAACTCAAACATGCTGTTTTTAGCCATACATCACAAAATGTTTGCTATGGGACAATAGCTCATGTTCAAGATATTATGGAAATACATTCTGGTCTAGTTGATATATTGCAACCAACAAAAGTAATTTTACCTATGTTGGATTGTTCTACTCTTGCTAGAATAGGACCCAAGTTTTCATATTCACTATGTTTGTCCCAAAAGTCTTTGTCTAGTTTTGTTACTACTTTAGACTTCCTTGATATTTGCAAATTGAGTTGCATTTTACATACTGGACAACATGATCATGTTCATAATAATCAGAGTAGCGCAGTTGAAGCATGTCATGATTCAATTTGGTTTTCAGACATATTGAATTGGTTTGATCTTGTTCACAAATTTGATCATAGATCTTCTTTGAGAAAACTGAATTTAATATTGAAGAACATGACTATCTATTTAGTTGTTTTTCACCATGATCATGATTCTTTGTACTTCACTTATACCTGCAATTTAAGTTGCTTGATGTATACTGGACATACTTTTCATGTGAACAACAATAATACAACATGTTATATATACATATACTTTGCGTACGCGTTGTTCTTTTTGTTTCTCCCACTTTCGGCTTACCCAAAGCCGAGGACGGCTTTTTATGAAGAAAGGGAGGATGATGAGGATATCTACAGGGATTATGATGGTTCCGACAGCCTGAACTGGAAGGAAATACTGAGTCAAATCAATAATGACTATTAGGTGAATTCATTCCTAATTTAACCTGATGTTTTACTTAATGAGAACTTTATACTACCTAAGTCTATGCATCTTTGTATGATCAGGTTTATTGATAACACCAGCATTGTGCGAGGAGGAGGAGAGTTGCAGCAAGAAGGACAAGCGCTGATTTCCAATATCAACAAGTGCGCGAGGGAGGAGCGGGAGGCAGGCGCACTAGGACGCAATGAGGAAATCACGTATGAGCAAGAGAGAGAGAGATGGCGCACCAAGAATTACATGTTTGAGGTGTCCCACGATGTTTGGACTCCGTGCCAATAAGGTCGAACCCATATATGGGTCGGTATGTATCAGTTTGAGTCGAACCGAGTCAGTTTGGGCCAAGTTATGGCTGTTTTTAGGCCCGTTTAGAGGGGAGGACGCCCCAGCCCTCATATAAACCTCCGTAGCCGTCACAAGTTAGGTTTTTAAGACCACGTTAAAATATTTTGGAGTTGTTTCTTTCATAGAACCTCTGGAATTACCCTGTGTTCGAATCTGCCAACTATAATTGAGTGTGATCTGTTGTTCCATTGGGAATTAGTAGATCGCATACTACCGTTCATGGTCACGGCTGCGTGCGCAAGAGTGTAGTGTTGTGAATATCCTACAAGGTTCGAGAGCTATTGCATTGGCATCAGGGATCGAGCGGGAGAGATCATAGCTACGCACTAGTTATCTATCATCCACCATCACCATCGAAAAGAGCTTGCTGAGAAGATTAGGCCACCCCATATCACAAACTGCTTTCAATAAAACTATTGAGGAAAAACTCTCTAATGCTGAAAGGAATATAGCATCTTTGGCTGAAGCTCAATCTACTTTGAATAAAATGGCTGCTAAACCTGAAACTAATGAGAATCCGTTTGCAACTACTAATGCTATACAAGTAAGAATTGATGAAAATGTTAGACTATTAGCTGAATTACATGCTAAGTGCGAAAGAGAAGATGAAATTGCTAGAAACATTAATGTTTCTACTATTACCACCACTAGTGTTGAGGCTAGTAATAGTTCTACTACTTTAGATGATAAAGTTGATTTTGATCTTGATGGTTGCAACATCTCTAAAGTTATTAATTTTCTACAAAATCTTGCTAAAAGTCCTAATGCTAGTGCTATGAACCTGGCTTTTACAAAACACATTACCGATGCTCTCATAAAGATTAAGGAAGAAAAGATGAAACACAAAGCTTCTATTCCTATAAAGCAAGAAGATGGTTGGGAACCCATCATTAATATGAAAGTGAATGACTTTGATTTCAAAGCTTTGTGTGATCTTGATAGTAGTGTTTTTATTATGCCTAGAAGGATTTATGATATGCTTGATTTGCCTCCTCTTGAAGATTGTTATTTGAATGTCCCACTTGATGCTAATGCTAAAAAGAAACTCATGGGGAGTCTTAATGATGTTCTTATTATGGTTAATGATTCCTATGTCCCCGTTGATTTCTATATTTTGGATGTTCAATACAATGCTTCTTGTCCTATTACTTTGGGAAGACCTTTTCTTAGAACTGTTGGTGCCATCATTGATATGAAACAAGGAACCATTAAATATCAACTCCCACTCAAGAAAGGTATAGAACACTTCCCTAAAAAGAGAGAAAGATTTATTTTGCTTCTCCTATGAAAACAAAATTTGGTCTTAATGCTTCTTCATTCGAGAACACTTGATTCTTTCTTTGGTCCTTATGCCTAACTTAAAGGCGTTAAAGATAAGTACTTGTTGGGAGATAACCCAAGAGTTTTAGTTGAGTCTTGGAAGTTATTACCTCTATAATAACCTCTCCTTATCCTTTTTATTTGCTTTTTGTGCCAAGAGTTACCTCTAATAAGAGTGAAGAAATGAATGGGAAAGTTGCTGTCCCAAAACAGATTTCTGTGCTTCACCATAAAAATTCCTGAGAGAGATCTGTACATAGGATTGAGCTGTAATTTTTTTTGCTTCTTCCCCGAGTAGTTATCTAACTTTCGTTAGTTCAAAACTTTTTTATTTGAGTAACAGAAGGTCTTCGAAAAAATTCTTCTTTACCTGCCGGTCTGTTTTGACAGATTTCTGCCATTTTCTGCATTTGCTTCTTGTTAGTTCCTTCTTGAGTTCCTTTAGGGAATTAAGCTTTTTGAGGGAAGTTCTACAGTATCTAGTGTTCTAATGGAAGTTTATTTGGAGTTAGAACTGAACCTTGAGACTTATTTATCTTAAGTGCACTAATGTTGCTAATGAGATTGTGTGAAGTTTTGTATGAAGGAAAATTTTCAGGTGTATGGAAGGAATGAGTAATGAGATGAAGGATGGAATAAATGTCAAGCTTGGGGATGCCACGTGTGTCACCCCAAAAAATATCCAAGAAGTACAAGCGTCAAAGCTTGGGGATGCCCAAGGCATCCCCTTCTTCATCAATAAAAATTCCAGGTTTCTTCCAAACGCTTCATTTTTATTGTTTCATGCACAGTTGTGTTTCTCTTGGAGCGTCTTCTTTTTTGTTTTCGTTTTGGTTTTTAGTTTGCTTGGTTTTTTTAGTTTTCTAAATAAGTTGGTTGGACCCCTTCTTTCACACTTTGGTTTCCAAATAGTTTGGTTTGGTTTTGGAAAAGAGTAGGAAAGTTTATGCGTATGTGGTAAAAAGAGCTCGTTTTTGACTGTGGCCTATGCTTTGTCAAGCCATGCTTGATATTGTTTTAGCTTTATGCTTAGTATTCTTTTCTGTGGCATGACTTCTTATAAACAATTGAGATTGCTTAATGTGCCTTGGATGAATCATGCGTTGTTTTAGCATATTAAAGCATAGTATGGTGGTATTCTCCTTTGATGCTTTATTTGGGTTGACTTGGCGCATGCTCACACCATGTTATGAATATCTCAAGTCACCATAGCCTTTATGATCCTTTAGTTTTCAACTTGTAGTATCATTTTATGCTTTGATCAATGATGTGTTGTCGCTCTGCATGATTATGGCCATTATTGCTCTCTTAGTTTGTCGCTCCCAGTCTTTTGCTACCCTCCACAACAAAGTATGAGTTCCACTCATGCATCCAACTCCCTAAACCAAGTTTTTCCAAAGAGTCCACCATACCTACCTACTAGCTTATGCTATTCCAAGTATATTCATGCTTTTGTTTACCTTCCACTTGTTATGAGAAAACTAGTGATTAAAGACTTAATGGCACACTTTACTTTATTTCCTCTAATAAACTTGAATCATTGGGTCCTTCTTTGTTGCGTATATGCTTGTGCTTTATAAGTTGAAATTAGCAGAACCATGTTTCATGGGGAACGCTTTCAACATTGCACTTGTACTTTGTACCCCGTTGATATTATGTTCTTTTGCTTACGGATCCCGGCGGTGTGAAATAAAAGTGGAACTTGTAAGATCATGGAGTTTGTATGTGTGTTAGAGAAAAGCCTGGGCCGCTAGCCTAAGCCATGCCTAATCATGGTGAAAACTTGCAGCATCACCATAATGAGCACTCTATGAAGCATCCTCAATAAAAACCTATGCAAATAGCAAATAAAAAGATCGCTGAGATGCTCATTGTCTGCTTGCCTTGTCATTTTGATTATGGGAAAGCTCCCGTATCATGTGCAAGGGGTACCCCGTTGGCGGTTCTTAATGATACACATATACTTACAATGACAAGATCTTACTCATGACTGAAGTTGAGTAGCATGAGGATCGGTCTTCGTAAGAAAGGGGCATGAGATTTCGGTTTATAACTTGTCAAGCATATCCTCTTAGTTGTGTCACTTTAACCTTAATCACCTTCAAGATGCTTATGATAGGGGCAATGAGAGATGAAAGCTATAAGTACCATAATTATTGGAAGCTCTTTATGAGACTTGAATCCCTACTTCCTTTTACAAAAGGCCTTTCTTCCACCATTATATTGAGTCTGCACCTTCTATCTTTATGCACTACTTTGAGAGCATAGTGGCCATTCTTAGTTCTATGTGCATTGTCCCCAAGACTAGTTGATTGATGCATAACTTGTTATTGCTTGTTTTAAACTATTGTATCTAGTCACTCTTATGAACTTTGAAGGTGTCCTATGCATTTATATTTGCTACTCTATTGAGGGACAAGCTAAATACTATTATGCCATGTTTTCTTTATGTGAAACAAACAAACGTCTTGCAAAGCATGTTATTCATGAATCTTTTGTTTGTGCCTTTTCATGTTGCATCTTAGTTTCTTTGCTTCTTGCTAGAACTTTTTATTTCATGTTATGATTCAGGTACTATGATCCCAGCCTTGAATGTTTTGCAAATACTTTAATCAAGTCTTTGATGGTGCATGTCACCTCAAAAATTATTTATTTTTATCACTTACCTACTCGAGGACGAGCAGGAGTTAAGCTTGGGGATGTTGATACATTGCAAATGTATCTATAATTTTTGATGTTCCATGCTTGGTTTTATCCACTTTCTGGTGTTTTGTTCCAACTTTGGATTATTTTTATTATGATTTCTTGGACTAACCTATTAACAAGAGCCACAGTGCCAGCTGCCTATTTTCTGTTGTTTTTGGTTCCAGAAAAGTCATAAAATGAATATTCTCGGAATTGGACGGGACAACAGCCAAAGTGCCTATTTTTCCAGAAGGGATCAAGTGCCAGAATACGAGACAGAGAAGGGCTGGGGCCCAGCCACACCACCTGGCCGCGCGGTCAAGCCTGGCCCGCGCCAGGGGGTGGTCTGGCCGCCCCCAGCACCCCCTCGGCCTCTCCTTCTGCCTATAAGTTACCCTCGGGACGGAAACCCTAGGGACCCGATCAAAAATCCACGAAAGAGTCTGTAGCCGCCATCGTCTCTGTCCCTAGATCGGGGGGATCTGAAGCTCTTCCCGGCACCCTGCCGGAGAGGGGAATTCACCCTAGAGGCCTTCTTCATCACCATGCAAGCCTCCGGTGTGATGCGTGAGTAGTTCATCCTTGGACTACGGATCCATGTAGTAGCTAGATGGCTGGTTTCTCCTCCTTTGTGCTTTCATGTTTAGATCTTGTGAGATCCATTCATGATCAAGATCATCTATTTGTAATTCATACATGTTGTGTTTGCGGGGATCCGATGGATATTGAGATGCTATTCCAGATTGATTATTGATTCTATCATGTCTTTGTTATTTGTGATCTTGCATGCTTTCCGTTGTTAGTAGCTATCTTGGCCAAGTAGATGCTAGCAACTCCAAGAGTTAGTATTTATGCTCGATAGTGGGTTCATGCCTCTGGTAATCTGGGGAAGTGACATAAATCTCTAAGGTACTAGATGTGTTGTTGCTACTAGGGAGAAAACAACAATCTTTTGTTCATAGAGCAATCGTATTGTTTACTTTACACACAGTTCCTAAAGCAATAATCTGTTGCTTGCAACTTAATACTGGAGGGGGTTCGGATGATAACCTGAAGGTGGATTATTAGTCATAGATGCAGTTGGATGGCGGTCTATGTATTATGTTGTAATGCCCAATCAAGTCTCGAAGGAGTCAAGGTGATTAGTATATGCATGTATTAATTTCTCGGTGTTTGTCAATTGCCCCGCTGTAATTTGTTCACCCAACATGTTATCTATCTAGGGAGAGCCACCTCTAGTGAACCATGGATCCCGATCCTTTTTCTTTACATACAATCTACAACTGTTTACTTCTTTGTGTTTACTTTCTGCAACCTTTTACTTCTTTCCATTCGATACGCTTAATCCTTTGTTTACCGCAAAACACGGTGAGATTGACAACCTCATCGCAAGTTGGGGACAAAGTTCTGTGGTTGTGTTGTGCAGGTCTCCACGTTGCTACTAGCACCGGTAGTGCGCCCTGCCAAAGCTCAGCTAGTAACACCTTTGAGGTGTTTCCTTGCTCCTGCTGGTTCGATTAAACCTTGGTTTCATAACTGAGGGAAACTTGCTGCTGTGCTCATCATACCTTCCTCTTGGGGTTACCAATGAGCTCTACATCAACACCACGCACGAAGCACTTTTTTGGGCGCCGTGTATTGAGCCATCAGGCACCCATGGAGGGTGTCCCTTCACCTCCCTCATTCATATGGTGGTAACCCCCTCCACATAAATATACCCCTTCACATTCTCTATTAAAGTCTACACTTTAAATGCATTAATTTCTCCAAATTCAATGCTCTCTCATTTAATAGAACTCTTTTATTAATTTTATTCAGAATTTTGTTAATTACTTTAATTAACAAACATTCATATAAAACCCCATGCAACATTTCAATATTACATACAGAACCAATTTCAGCAATTTCACCCGAAACAGTTTCGGTGTCTATTGAAATAATTCTAGCGCTTTCTTAAATCTTTATCTGAAACATATTTGTTCCAAATGGTGTCGGTATCCCTTAAGTGTGTCACCTTACGGTTAGCGAATAATGCAGACATGATCGAGACCATCTCTGATCAATAATCAGCAGCGGGACCTGGAGATCCGTACTGACTCCCACACATTCAACGATGACTTATGTGATCATGATAACCTTTAACGCTAGTAACTAAATCCCTTTGTCTCGCGATATATTACATGTCCGAGATTCGATCATCGGTATATCCATACCTAGTTTGATCTCGTTGCCAACATGCACTCTTTTCTTGTTCCCGTGATATAACATTCTAGTGATCTCATCACTTGCTTGCAAGCTAACCAATGTGATACAACCGAGAGGGCCCAGAGTATATCTATCCATCATCGAGATGGAAAAATTCCACTCTTGATCCATGAGCCTCTACATAACACTTTCATAGCACTGAACCCACCTTTATAATCACCCTTTCACGGTGTGACGTTTGATGTTATCAAGATACTCTTCAAGTGTTAGTGATTGGCATGATCTCATGATCTAGGGACTAGGATTACTTCGTATGATGGTATACCAATATAAACACAATGACTTTGATCGTAATACTATACTTCGGATGAATGTTAATCACATCATTCCACTAATGTTGTGACCTTGTTATTAACAACATCCAATATCCATGATCAGGAAACCTTGATCATCTTGTTAATCAACGAGCTAGTTTATAAGAGAGGCATAACTAGGAACTTTCCTTTTATTTATTAAACACACATGTATTAATGTTTCCAAGTTAATACAATTATAGCATGAAAAATAAACATTTATCATAAACAAGGAATAAAATAATAACCACTTTATTATTGCCTCTCGGGCATATTCCCTGTAGTCTCCCACTTGCACTAGAGTCAATAATCTAGTTTGAAAAACTTTACGTATTGGACACCTATGGCTTTCTGGTGTTGCATATACGCGATTGCTAGTGGTTAAGATAATCTCTAGATCTGACAGTTTCAGGTTCGTGTGTATTTGCATGTCTTTGTGTCTCTACGCATCACTCATTCTCAAATGAGATAACATTGTATAAATTTGGTTCTTTGGTGAGACCTTTAGTTCGTTCGGGTTAAAATATGTTGATATTATTGTCATACAATATATCTTCATAGTATTAGCCCACTTTGAACCACACCTAGTTTGATAACAAACTACTTAACACAAATGCCCTCCTTTGCTGCTACTATATCACTTATATACTTAGCCTTTTGTTGTAGTATCTGTCACAATGTCTCAACTTTGAAACTCATCTAAATCTATCATGGAACATATTTTCCATTACATTGTGCCACCCATAGTCGAAATTGAGATAAATTTAATTTGTATCTTGTGACAAAACTAGTATCAATGTAACACTTTACAAGGAACCACCTTTAACTATTTGTCACTTATACATGATATATTCTTAGTTCTTCCAAAGCTCATAAGAATATCTTTACTATCGTCCAATGATCATCTTATGAATCATTCTGGTATGTGCTCATAACATTAGAGCATAGGACATATCTGGATATGTACATATCATGGTATATTTTATTGATCAAAATATTCATGTGATTTCACTCATAAAGTGTCAAAACACTTGAATCTTGTTTCATTTTCCAAGTGTCAATACACTTGAATTTTGATTCAACCTTTTCCATGCAGCAAGAACCTTTCTTGTCGTTTCCATATTGAACTCATTCAATATCTTATATATGTACGTTTGGCATAACCATATTAGTGCCTCAATCTATTCATATAGAAATTGATGCCTAATATTCCAGCTTTTCCCAAGCCTTTCATCAAGGTCTATTTTAATGAAGTTATTATCCCGTGTCAATAAAAGATACATCATTTCTAATCAACACCACGTCCTCTACATAATGTATTAGAAATATGTCTCAGCGCTCCCACTTAATTTTCTTGCAAATGCAAGATTCTTCATCATCTCCGATGAATTTAAACTCTTTTAATAGTTTCATCATGGTGAAGATTCCAACTCTGCTATGCTTACTTCAACCATTGAAGTTTGCATGCCCTTTTAGCATCCTTTGATTTAACAAAACCCTTTGGACCATATCATGTACACGTCCTAGGTAACCATTCTATTAGAATAACCTTGTTTTGTTTATTCAACTACCATATACCAAATTATATGTAGTGATTGCTACATTAATTCGTCAAGACTAAATATTGCTATGAAAGATCAAATCTTGTCATAGTCAACTCCTTGAACATTGTCGTAAATTCCTTTTTGACATGTCGACTATTTCATAGATGTCAAACATCCATGTCTATTTATAGATCCAAATACAACCGATAGGCTTCATGCCTTTCCGGAGGGTCTTTCAAGTTCAAAACTTGATTTCTCATGTATGAAAACTATCACGGATTTTATGACTTCTAGTCGTTTTAGGGAGTCACGGCCCATCATCGCTTCTTTGCATGCAGTCGGTTCATCATTGTCAAAACAATAATGACTTCTGTTTCAAATCTTACTATTTGATTCTTACGGACCCACACGGTTCAATAGGAACTCTAATATCCGAGATCACAACCTTTGTAATCACAGGAGCCATGAGCATTTTAACCGCCTCCGGGACACTTTCCGGCGATGCGCTACTTAGCACATGTTGCTTAGGTTCATTAACCTAATCAAAGTTCTATTGTCCTCCCACTTAACTTTTGTGAAAAATTCCTTCTTTAAGAAACTTTACGTTCTAAGCGACAAACTCTTTTGTCTTCAGTGTTATGGAGGAATACCGAACAAATTCTTTGGGATAACCTACAAAGACGTGCTTATTCGACTTTGGTTGTAAACATTTTACTTATACATAGCATACCAAAATTTTAAGAAAAGACAACTCGGGTTTTATCCCAAACCATAACTCATATGGTGTCATTTCAATGGATCATGATGGTGCTCTCTTCGGTATAAAAGCGGTAGTCTCTAAACCTTTAATCCTTAAAACATAGTGGCAGTTTTATAAATGACACCTTTGATCTTACCATGTCAAACATGGTTTGATTTCATCTCTCGAATATGCCATACTCCTATGGTTTATCGGGAAACACAAATCATGGAACAATTTCTCAAATCTTAGGTGTTTTGCTAAACATGTAACTCAAATATCTTCCTTTATGATCGAATCATAAACTCTTTATTTTCTTGTTACAATGATTTTCCACTTCATCTTGAATGTCCTTAAACATTTTTCAAATGTTTCATACTTCTTCCTTATTAAATAAATATACAGATATATTCACTCAAATTTTTGGAGAAACCATATGAAGTCTAAATATCCACCACACATGGCTACATATAATGGACTATATACATCAATATGTATAATATCCAATAAGTTAGTCATCCGTTCCTCTTTGGCCTATGGACGGAGTTTCAGTTATCTCGAGGAAAGTCTCACAAGTGTCAATTGATCAAAATTCAAGACTCCAAAAATCCATCAACATGGAGTTTCTTCATGTTTTCTTTCCAATATAATTAAACAGCGATGTCACTTCATAAGTGATGTTTTAATCATTTGTCTTGCGACATTTCAGCAATAGTGTTTATGGATGTGATTTCTCCCACTAGACTTGTAAAAGTTCATCCATCCTTTATGGAATACGGTAATTATTTGAACAACCATTGTTCTCATAATACCGAAACAAAATAACAATTATTTAAACAAATCTTGAAGACAAGCTTTGATCTCAACGAGAAACATAATAACACTTTATTTGTTTTCGATGACATCATCACTTATTTTCTTTCTAGTTACTTAGGCCATTGCAGTTCATGAAATGCGTTGTCCTGTATGACACTTCATACCAACCAATTCGGTATCCAATACCGGTATCCAATACCTAAGAACCACATTGTTTAACAAGCAAAGAATACAGCCATAACATGTATATCTTCTATATGCCTAAGCTAGACATCTCCAACTTTTTATTTTTTGCCAAATATTTTATAGATTCTCTTTCAGCAATTCCTTTTCCTTTTAAAAGAATCTATCAACATCAATAGTGGTGTCAGTCACATGACACATAGTACAAAGCGTATATAGTGAAATACTAATACCTTTGGACTTGCACTTTGAAGTGGATCACCATCATCAAATGTTTGGTGTTCTTTCAAAAATCCATTCTTTATTAATCTATTAGTGTAGTAAAAATTTTACTTACATCTTCTATTCATCCTTATCATGACAACTTTCATGATCAAGCTACTATAGCCTATAAGGAAGAATCGCGAGTATAATGTTAGTTCCCAAAACCTTTTTGGGAGATCTAGATGCCTAGCATCTCCATCCTTCACAAATTCTCATACAATATGAGAACATGTATTTTGCTAAATTATACTCTATCATAATGCAACCAAAAACATTGTTTCAGATATCACAATATCTTCCACACGTGATGGTTTCTAAAACAATTTTTTTCTGGCTCCTAGATAATCTTGATATTAAAACAACTTTTGAATATCAATAATCATGGAGACAAACATGATACTTTAGATACTAACATTGGAATTCTTACTCTTTATTTAATACTACTTATTAAACTTCATGGAGTAAATAGAGTTTGCTGAAAGTTTGCAATAGGACTTCTAAACTTTAAATTGACATTCAAAACAATACGATACCAGTTCGTAAAGTAAATATCCAGAATTCTATAGTTCTATTATCTCAATTAAAAATAAGCATAAGGTAGTAAACAAATGCCAATGACTACAACAAATTACGCAAATTCACTTTGATTTAGTTTATGACAAATTTGGTTCGACTAATCCAAATTAGAAATAAACTCCCACTCAAAAATGACATCCCTCCTGCCTTTTTGGTGATTACATGAACCAAATCCACTACACCAAGTCCGATCATCACGTGAGTCGGTGTAGCTTCAAAGGCGAGCATCAATATGGGCATCACATCAACTATATGACTCATGCTTAACCTTTTGGTCCATGTTCCAAGGCCATGTCTGTACATGCTAGGCTCGCCAAGTAAGAACCTTAGTACTCGTGTGTGTAAAACTGTCTTACACCCGTTGTATGAAAGCACAGACTCGAGTACACCCGATCATCACGTGATGTCTCGAAACATGATCCATAGAACAATGCATACTTAAGGAAGAACACATTTTATCTTGATATTTAAATGAGGGATCATCTTATAACTCTACTAAAATGCCAAACTAGCAATATAAGATGCAAACATCATATGTGTAAAGTGGAATGATATGGTACATGCATTTGATCACTATCATGTGCATCGTGGTATGATCTTTATCATTCATTTGTGTGTAAGGCCAAGGTCTATGGAACTTACACGTTAGGTGTGTTGTAAGAGTATCAACTATACATCAACTTACAACATTTCCATATCATGACACTGGCCCAACAACGATCTAAACTAGATTCCTCTAATTTATCAATTGCAAGTTTTTACGTGGCTTAGCGCTTTCAAAGATAGAACTGGTCTTACCTACGAACATGGAACCACAACGATGATAACTAAGTTATTAGCAACTCATTGGAAATTAGATATTGACTATAGTGGGAGAGACAAACACCCGCTAGCCACTTATGCAAAACTAGTTGCATGTCAGTCGTGGAACCAATCTCATGTGCGATGACATGTAAAGTTGGTCCGGGCCGCTTCATCCTACTATGCCACCAATATCCAAAATACATGAAAGAAGCAATAACATGATCATCATCACCCACATACTCTTATGTGTTCTACCCGTGCAAAGCACCTATGCATAGATCAGGCTCTAATACCACTGTTGGGTTCGCAGCATAGAAAACAAAAATTTCCTACGATGGGAACTATTATACGCCAAGATCTTTCTATTAGATACAAGCAACGGATGGATATACATCCATAGAGAACATACACTCGAAGACAAAAAAGCTTTGTTAACGAGATGGAACTTGTAGATGATGTAGTCGTACACTTGTCGATCTCAAGATCATGATGAAATCCAGCAGGTCTAGCTCCAGCACGTCAATCAGATCCATCTCTAGCAAGTCCAGCACCACCAAGTCCAGCACCGCAAAGCAATGGTGCATCCGTGATCGCAAACACGTCCGGTACCCCCGATAACCTCAATCCCTTGCTCTAGCAAAGCAGCGGAAGAAACAACTTTTTTCTAGATAAAGCCACCGGGAACACGTATCTCACTAATCCGAGACTATGGGGGGAAACAAGAGTGGGAGAGAGATCCTTCGCGAGGAGGTATGAGTGTGAAGGTGTGCGAGGGGGCCTTTTATAGGAGGAGGGGAGGGTACCCCTCCCATGGCCGGCGCCCATGGAGGGTATCACTTAACCTCCCTCATTCATGTGGTGGTAACCCCCTCCACATAAATATGCCCCTTCACATTCTCTATTAAAGTGTCCACTTTAAATGCATTAAATTTCTCCAAATTTAATGCTCTCTCATTTAATAAAACTCTTTTATTAATTTTATTCAGAATTTTTTAATTACTATAATTAACAAACATTCATATAAAACCCTTGCAATATTTCAATATTACATGCAGAACCAATTTCAGCAATTTCACCCGAAACAGTTTTGGTGTCTATTGAAATAATTCCAGCACTTTTTTAAATATTTATCTGAAATATATTTGCTCCAAATGGTGTCGGTATCCCTTAAGTGTGCCACCCTACGCTTCGCGAATAATGCAGACATGATCGAGACCCCTCTCTGACTCCCACACATTCAACGATGACTTATGTGATCGTGAGAATCTTTAACGCTAGTAACTAAATCCCTTTGTATCGCGACATATTACATGTCCGAGATTCGATCATCGGTATATCCATAGCTAGTTTGATCTAGTTGCCGACATGCACTCTTTTCTCGTTCCCGTGATATAACATTCTAGTGATCTCATCACTTGCTTACAAGCTAAGCAATGTGATATCACCGAGAGGGCCTAGAGTATATCTATCCGTCATCGGGATGGACAAATCCCACTCTTGATCCATGAGCCTCTACATAACACTTTCGTAGCACTGAACCCACCTTTATAATCACCCTTTCACGATGTGACGTTTGATGTTTTCAAGATACTCTTCCAGTGTTAGTGATTGACATAATCTCATGGTCTAAGGACTAGGATTACTTCGTATGATGTTATAGCAATATAAGCACAATGACTTTGATCATAATGATATACTTCGGATGAATGTTCATCACATCATTCCACTAATGTTGTGACCTCGTTATTAACAACATCCAATATCTATGTTCAGGAAATCTTGATCATCTTGTTAATCAACGATCTAGTTTATAAGAGAGGCATAACTAGGAACTTTCCTTTTATTTATTAAACACACATGTATTAACGTTTCCAAATTAATACAATTATAGCATGCAAAATAAACATTTATTATAAACAAGGAATAAGATAATAACCACTTTATTATTGCCTCTTGGGCATATTTCCTTCAGACAACAGACAAACGCGATGTAAAATGTTATGAAACTGCAAGAGGGCTAAAGTGTCCATAGGGAGTGTAGGATCTACCATTAGCATTGTTATGATTTATGATTAGGATGAATCTGTATCGTCCTTCATGTGCATGTATGTGAAGACCTCCATAATAAGATGATCAGAAAAATCCATCCGCTATTTCATCCCTAATAACCACTGCAATGATCATAAACAAACCACTCAAATCCATCACAATTATGGGTTTTCCCATAAATATTAATATGATCTTAGTGAACCCCTTCTAATCCCTGTTACCCACATGAACAGCACGTCGGCACATTATGTCATTTAGCACAGCACATACTACCATATGATCAATGGTAGTTTCCTCACATTCCCGAAGGGAAATATTACATGGTGCACTTCATATAATATCT
Source organism: Avena eriantha (assembly GCA_910589775.1). Classification (NCBI taxonomy): domain Eukaryota; kingdom Viridiplantae; phylum Streptophyta; class Magnoliopsida; order Poales; family Poaceae; genus Avena; species Avena eriantha. Next base: position 184,783,519 of record OU342744.1, read on the forward strand.
AGAGAGAAAACTAATACATGCTCATGAACGGAAATTATAGATCATGTTTATTTCACTTTATACTATTGCTAGGGTTTGTCCATATCCCAAAGAACAAGGTAAACTACTCACACATAGAGGCAGTCAACAACATCATCATGAGTATATGAAATGAATACGAGTAGATGGATGATAAGAAATGCAAATCCAAAGTACTAATTAGAATTACAATCAGATTGGGGTAATTGAGATGGGAATGGTAATGGTGATGAAGATGCAATGGTTGATGATGAAGGGATGATGTCTTGGCCTCCAATGATCCGTGCAGCAGCAAGGATAATGTCCTATGCAAGTTCTCCCTCTAGATCTCTTCTGGAGGTGAGGTTTCTGCGTGTTCTGGTGTCTCTGAAGGTCATGTCGGGTCTTAGTTCCCTCTTTGCGTGGTGGGAGTATTTGACGAGGCGAAGCAACCGCCATATGTTACGGGCGCGTAGTACGAGCAAGGTCCGCCTGTACCGACGCTCATTAAACCTTCTAGAGCTTCTGTTCATGATGCCTTTTCTTCTAGGTGCGTGGTAAATCGTAATAATGACTTTTATTACTTGAAAAATATCATATTTTTGTCCAATATGATAGCTCAAAGTGATATGTTCATCAATGCCTCAATATTTTGGGATCCTGTGGAAACAAGCATAAAAGGTGTGCGCGAGCGCCATAAAATACGACATGTGATAGAAGGGATCGAAGCGGTATGGGTCGGGAGTGGGACACAAATGGGCTGTAGAAAAGGTAGCAAAAGGGAGGAAGTGGCCCAATTAGAGTTAGGAAAAAATCTGCTAAAACCTTTTCTATTTTCCTTTTTTTCTTTCTCTCTTTAATACAAATCTATTTTGAATGTGAATCAAAAATTAAACAGAGTTCAAAATAGTTTTGGAACACAATCTGAGGCCCTTTTATAACAAGGCTCTATATAAATTGTCTTTCAATGTTTTGGAACCTCTTTGAGACGGGCTACATATTACTCCACGTATAAGCCCTGCCTTTTAGAGGTAGCTCAACAAGACCAGATAGCTTATAATTTCATTGAATGTGGCAATACCTGTCAACTCCATCATGGTTATTGTTCTCCACAAATCTATAAAAATTGAAGTCACCGACTAGGAGCCAAATGTCATCATGAGTAATATCCAGGTGAAAGAGCCAGCCACGCAGGTTCTCTCTTTCAATTTCTTCGCATGGCCCATAAACATTTACAAGCACAAACTTGCTAGCTGAAATATGTGAAGCATAGTTTAAAAAACTGGACCGGTCAGTGAATCGATGAGGCAAATGGTTCACTAGTTTGCTGGTCATACCACCGGTTTATTCGGTTCGATGACGATAAAATTATTTTTTTTCATCAAAAATTAAGCAAATTTTAGAACAAAATAATCATAAAAAGTATATATAATGTATATTTTAATATGTAATCATAAAAACATGGCGTGTCCAAGTGGTATTGGGCTTTACGTGTTGTTATTTGTGCCTAGCATAAGGTTCACGAGTTCGATTCCTCTAGTAAACATTTTTTTCCAGTTTTTTGTTGTTTGAACCAATGCTTATTAAAAAACCAGTGAGTCTATCGGTTCAGGTTTTTTATGGTTAAACCATCGAACCGGTCGGGTCTTTAAAACTATGTTGTGAAGTGAACTCAACAGTCAGTCCAAAACTTTCCTCTAGGAGAACATGTCCATTGAACATATTACCGACGCACAAAATTAAGGACCCACCTGAGGCTCCGTCAGAAGGAATATGAGCAAATTTATCGAAACGGCAGGGAGTAAAGTTTTTTATAAAACTGATATCAAACTCCATTTTCTTAGTTTCTTGCAAACAAACGATGGAGGCATTACTTTCCTCAATGTTGTTACGAATAGCAGGCCGTTTATCAGCACTATTAAGTCCACGTACATTCCAACTCCACACATGCCAAAAGCGATTTGACAGACACATACTGAAGCCTGAACAGATAACAGACTGAAAGAGCAACGGACAAGCTTGACGGCCTTGCAGCAGACGCTCCTCCGTGAGCTCGTATGGATCAATCTGACATTTCTCCATCCCTAAACGTTGCATCTCAACGATCTGAAGGACTGCTGGAGTGGATGCTTTGGGCACCTTGCTACGAGAAACACGATCATGTAAAGCTTGATGTCTGTAACCTTCTTTATTCTGACGGGTACAACGACGAACCGGAGCTTCTATCATGGGCGTCTCCTCCTTGCGAGGACGGCCGTGTTCACGGCTACTAGTGGCCCAAGAAGAGATCACGGCCCTCTTAGACTGATCAGAGCTTAGTAACTGTCCAGACCGCTGTTCAGAAGAAACCAAAGATGCCAGAGTAACCGTATCGACCAAATTCAGAGGCACATAGGCCTGATTAATACCACCATCCGCTACCATACCAAGTTCAGCCACACCCGACCCAACATCAAACAGCGAGGAAAAAGGAGCAGTTTGTGCCAACTCTTTCTGGTGCTGCACCCAAGACAGATTGCCACGTACATCAAGATAAAAAACGATAAAAAAGATCAGCCCATGTTTTCCTTGAAGGATATAGAAGCCTCAGCACAGAAAAAACTTCAGCACGGTCAAGAAGTGTAACCACATTGAACACACGATTGAGTAGGGCAGCTTTGAAGGAAGCTCTGAATTGCATCCAAACAAGTTCCACATCTTCAGCCACCACAGCTTCTGACACTACGGCCGAGGGCAAGCAGGGAGTAGTTTTGTAGATAGAATTACTGAAAAAGATGATCATGTGCTTAAAGGCCATAGTGTCAAACTGAATCTATGTATTCGCAGAATATACAAGAACACTGTCAGTCACATTCAATTTGGTCATATCATTGTCAGGAGTATCAGCAACCTTCACCATTGTGAGAATCAGTCTCATACAGCACTGTCGTGTCATGCAAATTATTAACTCTCGAAATAGGCTTTCGCCCAGCTATATTTATATAGGTCACCAAATGGGTCGCCCCGATCTAGGTTGCCCCCTCGCGTCGCCCCCCTCCTGGCGACCGAGGGGGCTTACCCCTAGCGCCGCCGCCACCTCCCCCTCCTTGCCCGTCCCTCCTCGTCGCCGTCGGAGGCCCGCCGGCCTAAGAGCACGATGCCGGTGATGAGGGCGGCAGGGATCCGGCCTCCCGGCCCCAGCGTGGTGGAAGAGAGGGATTCCCCGGCGTTGGACGGGGCATGCATAAGGTGCTGGTGCCATAGCTTCTCTTGGCGAGGTGGAGGGGCGGCGGTTGGGGTGGAGCGGTGAGATCCGGTTGGCGGCGCGGCGGTCTAGCGATCCATCTGGCCTGATCTGGGACGGTGGGCTGCAGGTCGGTGCTCGCTCACTAGTCTCCTCCTGCGGTGTTGTCTCTTCGTCGAGCTAGTGGTCATGGCGGTCTGGGTCACCATGGATCTGCCGTTCTTTTCTGGTGGGTCTTGGTGGCTGGTGAAGACCGGCGGTATGGGGGCTTCCAGTCTGGCTTTGAATAAAGGGGGTTGGTCCTAGGATCCCTCTCGCGACAGGACGAAGATCTACCTGCTCCATGACTTCATCGATCTGGTCGGAGTGTTGTGTTCTGGAAGATTCCGCTGGTGAACTCCAATGGACGACATGTCGGAGTTCGCCAGATTGGATGAATCTCGGTCGCGCGCAACCATGTTTTTACCTGATCGTTTGGTTTCAGAGGGAGTGATGTGAAGCTTTACAGACTGTTGCCATCAAGGACATACCATTAGTCTCATGGTGAAGTCAGTCGTGGAGAATGACATGAAAGCCAAGGTCTGAAGAATGGTAATGGTGGTGTGAATCTTGTTTGCGATGAGGTTTTGGCTTGGTGTTCTAGGTCTTGGAGCAGCGAGATTAGAAGGTGGGGGCGACAATATAGGAGATTTCCAGAGTTCAAGCTGCAGGGTGAAAATCCAAGGTGTGGCCTTAATTGGTTGTGCCTGGCAATGACCCTGTTGAAGGCATTGTTTTGTCAGCGCGGACTTTCTCCAGGGTGAAAACCCATGATCGATGATCAGGGCGATGACGGCGCTAGTGCACTGTTCCCTTCTTGGAGACGTCGCTTTTGGAGAGGATGGATTTCTGGTGCTGTCTTGGTGGTGTTTGGTCGCTGTTGTAGAGCATAGATCACTAAAGCGGGACTTTCTTTTTTTCTGTAATTCTTCTTTCTTTTATTGGTTGTGTGCATCCGTAATACTATTAGGGTAATGCGTTGTTGCAGAGGCTGGGTGTAATTGGTATCTCGCGATATTAATATATGCTCCTTTCTAAAAAAAAAATTAATATAGCAATCACATGATACAAAGAGGCACACCTCGAACAAATGCTAGGGCGACAACAAACACAAGCCCAAAAGAAAAGAAAAAAAAGCAAAGGAGACAATGGCGGATCGACTAAACAAAGAAGACCCGCAACTGCTGCGCCCACCGAAGATATACCACCACGCTCCTAGCATCGGATAATCAAGTACCAAGCAGCACCTTCAAGAAGAAAGTGACGGCCCGGACTGGTCCTAGAGTTTTCCCCTGTACACAGAGGAAAGCGGATGCGGGAGCCTTGACGTCCTCCTGGAAGGAATGGTGCCACCCGCAGGCGGCACCGCGTCAGTGTCGAGCGCGTCGACAAGGATTTCTCCCGAAAAAACCTAATCTACTAAACTCGAACGATCCGATGCCTAGGATTCCCACGAGGCCGAAGCCTCAACCACCAAACTCGTCGCCCACCAGCTTGCGCCCCTACGGTCACGAAGCCGCCAACATCATCTCACCGAAGCTAGCAACATGAGGCCAGAAAACGGAGGTGGAAGGTCGCCTGAAACGGGGTCGGCAGTACCGCGGCCGCACGAGAGGGAACTACTTCCACTTCTAAAGGCGGTAGTCGACCGGATGCGGCAGCAAGACAAACCAGTCCTAGTAGGATTCGGCCAGGTCCACAAGACCTATAATGCCCCCGCAGAGGCACACCAGTCCCAATAAGGCCCGGTCAGGCCAAGCGGGCCTGTAAAGTCCGCCGCCACACTGCAACAGGCCAGCCGCCGATGCACCAACCCTAGCATCAAGAAACCGTCATCACCACCGCCTGGAGAAGGCACAAAGACCGCCTGGGTAGCCCGCCGTCGGCCTAGATGGGCCTAGGGCCCCAGATCTAGGGCGGCCAGGTGGGCCTCGCAGGGCCCTAGATCTGGGAGCTCTGGCCGCCGCCTAGCCAAGGCCCGCCCCTTCCTGCCATTCACCGCGCCGCCCCGCAGGCTCCCAATGCCGCCGTGTGTGCTCCTCAGCCAGAGCCGCACCCAGACGTCATCTCAGCGCCGCCGTGCCTGCGCGGGGGGCGAGACAGGAGCAGGGGGCTGGTGGGAGGGTTGAACTCGCAAATTATTACTCTCTCTGATCCATAATAACTAGACTTTAGTTCAAATTTGGATGAAAATGAACTAAACCCCGACACTTATTATAAATTGGAGGACATGCACATCCAACTGAGTTGCAGCCCTGCCTGCTGCAGCAGAAGAGATCTCACAAGCAGGAAGGCCATTAAGGGTTCTGTTAAAGTCAGGTAAAGATATCTGCGAAGAGGGCGAGGAATCCAGGCAAATCTCCACTTTCGGTTTTGGCACCCAAACCTGCTTAACCTTCCAATGAAAATCCAGGTGGCAAATATCCCCGCAGCAACGACATCTCGCAAACAAATCCATGTCATGGAAGAAACGACCCCTATGGCCTAGCTGTTTGCAAAGGGCACATCTAGCTTTATTGAAACAAAATTTCGTGTGTGACCCAACTCTTGACACTTAAAACAAGTGATATTAACACATTTTGGACATGGGCGTCCAAGCTCATGGCACGGCCTACACCGAATACCCGGGCAATCTTTACTCAAGTGACCACGTAGATATCATTTAGAGCATTGAACCAAAATTTTAAAAATTAAATCGCTTTTTTAGGGGGAAAAAAATCACTTGACAGGTCAAGCATATAACAAATCTCCTCTTCCGAGTAACGTGCAGCCCGAGCATCTAGGATCTGTTCCAGCGTAAGTTTGGGACGTTTTTTGAAAAAACCAGTGCTAATAACAAACCAGGCAACTAAACCCTTAATTGACGGCGCCTTAGAAGAATTACCAAGCGGGCATTCAACCGGTCCAACTTGAATGACCGCCGTCGCGGGAGCTGACAACGAAACCACTACACCAGCTGGAGCCGGAACAACAGACGAGCCAAACTTCAGATCACTGACAGAAGAATTAGAACGTTGCGATCCAGATGATTAAAAAATTCAGATTTTTCCGGATTGCCAGATTTCTGCATGGAACAAACTCAATTATTCATGGATCTTTAGTTAACCAAGCATTAGCCGCAGCATTGACATCTGAACGAAAAACAGAGACATTCCCACGAAACAAACTGAAATGGCAAATCAAGTCTGGCCAGACAAAATGCCCAACCTTGCTGGAGGCTACCGAGAACCAAAAGCGACGATCGCTAAGTCGCATCACATGGAAATCCGCAGCCTAACCACCCAGATAGCATTGCAGCGCTAGAGCGACCGAATCCACCGAAAGAGCAAAGGAAGCCGAAGAGAACGACACCACCAGAAAGAATTCTTTTCCAGAAGAAGAGGGCGAGAAGGAGACTGACGAACCGAAGAGACGACGCACCCTATGCCTCGACCGCGAGGCCGGGAGAGAAATCCCAGTGGAGAAGCCCCTGCATGGCGCCAGATCAAAGGCTAACACAAGGAGCTCTATGGAGATCGCCCTCCAATTAGATCTCCAATTCCAAGCTGCTCAGGATTCGTATGGTACCCTTAGTCTTTGGATAATCTACCATTGGCTACCAACTAATAGACAAAGGTCAAAAAACAACAAGAACAAGAAACATGCTCATGATAGAATCCCAAGATGTGGATTCATAGGTCAACCATCTTCCAAAAATCAATGCAAGAAGATGGGACGTGTGGTAGAGTCACGAATGTAGACATGAGACTTACTAAGAGAACTCTTGTCGTGATTTATTTGGTTCCACTAAGAAACATCTGCCATAACGAGTGGTAGAAGAAGTCCTTAGTAGTTGCAATTCAATCACGACAGAAACCACAAGCTTGAAGGCTAGAGTGGAAGATACTAGCCATCCTGAATTAATGTTTGAACATTAACAACAGGGATCTGTTTGCTTTGCGACAAGTAAATAACGAAGAACGAAAACAAAATCACAGCAAGGGGACACATATTTAACGTGGAAAACCCTCTCCAACAAAGAGAGGGGAAAAACCACGGGCGCCAGCCAGCGAAACTTCACTATAATGGGGAGTGTTTACATAACGCCGGGGATTTTACAGATGCAACTTATCCCAGCTGGCGGCTTACACGAGGTATATATAGCGGTGGTAACCTAGATCATCAACGATCCGTATCGGCCCAAGCCTCCGACGACGGGCCTCGCTCCGCTCCATCGGAAGTTGGCCTTTACTTTGTAGAATTTGGATCAACATATAATAAACTCCACCTTGAGACAATTTCCTTCTTGTAGTATCAATAGTAATCATCTCCCTGAACAAACAAAGAAAACATTTTCGGCGCCAACAGCCACTCGGGCTAAGCAGTTATACCAACTAAGCTTGAGCATAGCTCAAACTTAGCAACAGGAACATGCTTTGTCATCATATCAGCAGGATTATCATGAAGGCTTACTTTGCATACCTTCAGTGTACCTTGTGCAACAACATCACGAACATAATGGTACTTGATATCAATGTGCTTTGTTCTCTCATGGAACATCTGATCCTTAGTAAGGTAAATAGCACTTTGACTGTCACATAACAGGTTAATACAAGAATCATCCTGACAAAGCTCAGCATACAAACCTTTCAACCAAACAGACTCTTTGCAAGCTTCAGCAACAGCCATATATTCTGCTTCGGTTGTAGATAGAGAAACAACTGGTTGCAGCGTTGCCTTCCAACTCACGGCACATCCATCTACCATGAACACATAACCTATGAGGGACCTCCTCTTATCCAAATCGGCAGCAAAATCTGAATCCACATAGCCTACGAGTTCCTCATCAGTCTTGCCAAACTTCAAGCAAGCGTTGGATGTGCCACAGAGGTACCTGAAAATCCACTAAACAACTTTCCAATGTTCTTTATCAGGATTAGCCATGTAACGACTCACCAAACTCAGAGCATATGATAAATTAGGGTGAGAACAAACCATGGCATACATCAAGGAACCAACAACACTAGAATAAGGAACTCGAGACATGTACTCAATATCTTCATTAGAACTAGGACATTGCAATGCTGACAATTTAAAGTGAGGAGCAACATGAGTACTAACTGACTTTGCATCATGCATATTAAAACGTTGAAGAACTTTCTCAACGTAACTTTGCTGACTAAGAAATAGCAACCTAGATTTGCTGTCCCGTTTAATTTCCATACCTAGGATTTTCTTAGTAGCACCAAGATCTTTCATCTCAAATTCACTACTTAGGTCTGCCTTCAAAGTAGTGATTTCTTTCATGCTCTTGGTAGAAATTAACATATCATCAACATATAACAGCAAGTATATAGGTGATCCATCAACAAACTTAATATAAACACAGCTATCAAACTGAGACCTCTTAAAACCTTGTGAGATTATAAATGAATCAAACCTCTTATACCACTGTCTTGGAGATTTCTTCAAACCATAAAGCGACCTCTTCAATTTGCACACCAAATCCTCTTTTCCAGGAACTATGAATCCTTCAGATTGGTCCATGTAAATCTCCTCCTCCAGTTCACCATGCAGAAAAGCAGTCTTTACATCTAGCTTCTCAAGCTCAAGATCATGCATAGAAACAATACAAAAGAAAGTAGGAATAGAGCTATGCTTCACAACCGGAGAGAAAACATCATTATAGTCAATACCTGGAATCTGGCTAAAACCTTTTGCTACTAACCTTGCCTTAAACCTTGGAGGCTCATTAGGAGACAAACCTTCCTTTCTCTTGTATATCCACTTACAGCGGACGACCTTCTTCTGTTTAGGCAAGCGCACAACTTCCCATGTGCCATTCTTATCAAGTGATCGCATCTCTTCTTGCATAGTAGAAACCCACTTCTCGCGGTCAACGGATGCAACAGCCTCATTGTATGTAGCAGGTTCAGTATCATGCTCCACCTGTTCAGCACAACTCAAAGCATAATGAGCAAGATTACACTCTTCAATTAAACGACGAGGTGGAACTATGTTACGCCTCGGTCTATCAGCATCAATAGATTCCTGTGGCTGCTGCAAAACAGTAGGTGTGTGCTGAACAACATCATCATCAAAATTCCTCATGAGTATCATCAACGACAACATCATTATCAACAATTTTCTGTAGGTGCTCCACCTGCACACGAACTCCCTCCTCTCCAATAGCAACAGGAGAGGGATCTGATGGCAAGCTGTCATGATACATAACGGATTCATTGAAAACAACGTTCCTACTCAACAAAATCTTTTTAGTTTCAGGATTCCATAATTATATGCCTTAACTCCTGAACCATAACCAAGGAACATGCACTTAACAGCTCTAGGCTCTAACTTTCCATTATCAACGTGAGCATAAGCAGTGCAACCAAAAACTCTCAACTGTGAATAATCAGCTGGCAAACCTGACCATACCTTAATGGAAGTTTTCTTCTCAAGTAGAATAGAAGGTGACCTGTTGATGAGGTAGCATGATGTGTTGGCTGCTTCAGCCTAGAAACGTCTATGCATACCTGCATTGGAAAACATACAGCGAGCCCTCGAGATGATGGTTCTATTCATGCGCTCAGCCACGCCATTCTGCTGGGGAGTGTAAGGGATGGTGTGGTGCCTGATCATACCATCATTACTGCAAAACTCCTCAAACTCATTAGAACATAATTCCATACCATTGTCAGTACGTAGTACCTTTACCTTCTTCTCAGTTTGCTTTTCTACCATAACTTTCCACTTCTTAAAATCATCAAAAACATCAGATTTATGTTTCAGAAAATATGGCCACACTTTTCTTGAGTAGTCATGAATAACAGTAAGCATGTAATTAGCACCACCAATAGATGTCTTACGGGAAGGTCCCCATACATCAGCATGCACACAATCTAATATGCCTTTGGTGGTACGAACGGAAGCATTGAGTTTAACTCTTTTATGCTTACCAAAAATGCAGTGCTCACAGAACTCAAACTTACTCAAGTTGCAACCATCAATCAGCTCTCTCTTAACCAATTCTGCCATGCCATGTTTGCTCATATGCCCAAGACACATATGCCACAAATTTGTTTTACCACAATCATCAGAATCATTAGAAGTAACAGCAACAACAATACCAGGCAAAGTGCTACCTCTAAGAACATATAACTTAGCAGAATTCATATCACCTATCATGTGAATAAGAGAACCTTTTGATACCTTTAGCAATCTACACCCACCGGCGTACTTGTATCCATCAACGTCCATGGTACTCTGGGAGATCAAATTTCTGGCCATGCTTGGTATGTGCTTCACCTCATTCAACGTACGCATCACGCCATCATGGGTCTTGATCTTAACAGATCCAACTCCGACAATATGGCATGGGTTGTCATTGCCCACACGTATAAAATCTCCAGTCTGCACACTCATATGAACTGAACCAATCTTTGTTACAACAAATATGAAACGAACATGCAGTATCAAGTAACCATTCATCATCACGAGAAGCACAAGCAGCAAAAACGGCTAAACATTCACCGTCATAACTATCACCAGAAACAACAGCAGCCTTACTAGTACCTTGATCCTTATCTTTCAGTTGGTAAGTACTGTTCCTTTTCTGCTTATTCTGTAGCTTCCAACAATCATCAATAACATGATTAGATTTCTGGCAATACTTGCAGAACTTGTCCTTTCTGTTTGACTTCGAACGACTTCTGTCGTCTTTGCTCTTATCTTGGTTGCCATGATTGTTAAATCTCTGCTCGGTCCTGCCACGAACCTGTAGAGCTTCAACCTTGGAAGATGCCCCATCTGCCTGCACCATAGATTTCATCTTTTCCCTCTGTTTGAGGGCATATTGTACTTCATCAAGGGTTATCTTATCACGGCTCAACAACATAGTATCACGAAAGTGTGTATAAGAACTAGGAAGCAACCATAAGAGTAATAGAGCTAGATCCTCATCATCATATTTTACTTCCATAGATTGCAAATCAGAAATAATCTCTCTGAAAAGAGATAAGTGATTCATTACCGATCCACCTTCCTGCAATCTATGCGAGAACAACTTCATCTTCACATGCATCTTACTGGTTAGATCCTTTGACATGCAGATCGATTCCAGTTTCCCCCAAAGGGCATCAGCAGATTTCTCTGTCAAGACTTCCTGCAAAATATTATTGGACAGATGAAGTTGAATCATAGACAAAGCCTTATGGTCCTTCCGCTTCTCTTCGTCAGACCAACTCTTAGCATCCTTTCCCCGAATCCATCTAGCGCTTCATCCAGATCTGAAGTTTGGGCGAGAATCGCCCGCATCTTCACCTGCCACAAGCAGAATCTTGTGGAGTAGTCCAGCTGCGGTAGATCAAACTTCAATGACAACATGTCGCAAACCCTAGATTAGAACCCGGGGCTCTGATACCACTTGTTAGCTTTGCGACAAGTAAATAACGAAGAATGAAAACAAAATCACAACAAGGGGACACAAATTTAACGTGGAAAACCCTCTCCAACAAAGAGAGGGGGAAAATCACGGGCGCCAGCCATCAAAACTTCACTATAAAGGGGAGTGTTTACATAATGCCAAGGGTTTCACAGATGCAACTTATCCCAGCCGGTGGCTTACAAGAGGTATATATAGCGGTTGTAACCTAGGTCATCAACGATCCGCATCGGCCCAAGCCTCCGGCAACGGGCCTCGCTCTGCTCTGTCAGAAGTTGGCCTTTACTTTGTAGAATTTGGATCAACATATAACAAACTCCACCTTGAGACAAATTCCTTCGTGTAGCATCAATAGTAATCATCTCCCTGAACAAACAAAGAAAACACTTTCGGCGCCAACAGCCACTCGGGCTAAGCAGTTATACCAACTAAGCTTGAGCATAGCTCAAACTTAGCAACATGAACATTCTTTGTCATCATATCAGCAGGATTATCATGAGTGCTTATCTTGCATACCTTCATACCTTGTGTAACAACATCATGAACATAATGGTACTTGATATCAATGTTCTTTGTTCTCTCATGGAACACCTGATCCTTAGTAAGGTAAATAACACTTTGACTGTCACAGAATAGGTTAATGCAAGAATCATCCTGACAAAGCTCAGCATACAAACCTTTCAACCAAACAGACTCTAGCCTTTATTTTGTAGAATTTGGATCAACATATAACATGATCAACAAAATGGATCTTGGGTTAAATTCTTCATGCACAAGATTCACAACACTAGAATCCAACACAATCCAGAACCTTTGGTTCAAGTCCAAGGGTTAAAATACGAGAAAGGAGTAACTACTATTTGAGTGGCAGAAGGTACACCACAAGGTAGTAATCACAAGTTAGCTTTCAAAGAAAGGTAAGACTTTTGAAGCACCCAAAGAAATTAAAAAAAAGGAACACGAAGTGATAGGAAACTTCGAAGGCTAGAACAAAACATTGTGGAACCGACAACATAATATTGTGGGCCCATAAGGTAAAGAGATCGTGATGAAAAGAAATCTCTTGGCAGAAACAGAACAAAGGGAAACAAGGAACACACACCAGACTCTAGAGAACTCAACACTAGATCAACTGGTCAAGAACGACATACCTAAAAGGCATGTAAGATTTGAAAGACGAGACGAGATAGAAAAATCTATTCCAAATCAACACAAGATAATATGACCTAGAGTTAGAGAAAGATCAGATAAGTAGTAAAAAGGATCATACTAGATTGTTCACAAATACTTCTCAGGTTTCAAATAGCTTTCACAAACACTAGACTCGGCATCGAGAAAGGGTTCAGTAGCAGAAAACAAAAATTTCTATCTACTCGAACACTAATACCAGGATCAATACTATGTAGACATAAGTAACGGAGAAGGGATACGGTATTCATACCTTTGAAGACCGAGGCACGCGTACGCAGGAAGGCGTATATTGATGAAGACGAGCAGCACCCCAAGTGTTGTGCCTCCGAAGTTCGTCACACGTCCGGTGTAGGAGACGTCAACCGGACTCCAATCCAGCCGAGCATCGGAAGAAGTAGATGCCGGATCACAGATCACACGACGGTGGTGTGAAGTTGGAGAACTCACCGACGAGGTCCTCCCCAATATTATGGAGAAGTCCTCAATGGATGAGAGAGAGAATGAGAGGGAATGGGGTGATTCCAAAGGGGGAAGGGAGACCCCTATATATAGTGGGAGGGGGCGCACCACCGAGAGGCCAGGCGGTGTTGGACTAAACCCCACACCCGCCGGCCACCTAGGGGCAGCCGCCGGCCCTAGGTGGTCCCCATTGGGGTGGCCCACCAAGCCTAGGACGGCTGGCCCCCTCTCCCTAGGCGCCATGCCCTATTGGGCCTCCCTTTGGGTGAGGCCCATTAGCATTATGATGCCTTTAATAATAAAATAAAAAATATATATTTATTATTAATTCTCCAATTAATATTCAAATACACATATTGTATTATTCCTTAACTCCGGAACACCTTCCGGACCCCTTCCGATCTCCATCGGATGTTACCCGGAACTATTTCGGTTTCTCTTTCTCTATTTCTCCTACGATACCTCATCTACCCTAAGCTTCCCTACCCTTAAGTGTGACATCCTTCGGTTCGGAAACACTCTGGAAATGATCGAGACTACTCTCACATCAATGATTAACAAAGGGACCTGGATGGCCATGTTACCCCCGTGCATTTCACGAATATAATCGCTCAAACCGTGAGATAGTCGTTGATACATTGCAAACGTATCTATAATTTTGGATGTTCCATGCTTGGTTTTATCCGCTTTCTTGTGTTTTGTTCCAACTTTGGAGTAGTTTTCATATGATTTCTTGGACTAACCTATTAACAAGAGCCACAGTGCCAGCTGCCTGTTTTCTGCTGTTTTTGGTTCCAAGAAAGTCAGAAAATGAATATTCTCGGAATTGGACGGGACAAAAGCCAAAGTGCCTATTTTTCCGGAAGGGATCAAGTGCCAGAATACGAGACGGAGAAGGGCCAGGGAGCAACCACACCACCTGGCCGCGCTGCCAGGCTTGGCCCGTGCCAGGGGGTGGTGTGTCCGCTCCCGGCACCCCCTCGGCCTCTCCTTCCGCCTATATATTGCCCTCGGGACGAAAACCCTAAGTACCCGATCAAAAATCCACGAAAGAGTCTGTAGCCGCCGTCATCGCCATCCCTAGACCGGGAGGGATCTAAAGCTCTTCCCGGCACCCTGCCGGAGAGGGGAATTCACCCTGGAGGCCTTCTTCATCACCATGCAAGCCTCTGGTGTGATGCGTGAGTAATTCATCCTTGGACTACGGATCCATGTAGTAGCTAGATGGTTGGTTTCTCCTCCTTTGTGCTTTCATGATTAGATCTTGTGAGCTCCGTTCATGATCAAGATCATCTATTTGTAATTCATACATGTTGTGTTTGCGGGGATCTGATGGATATTGAGATGCTATTTCAGATTGATTATTGATTCTATCATGTCTTTCTTATTTGAGATCTTCCATGCTTTCCGTTGTTAGTAGCTATCTTGGCCAAGTAGATGCTAGCAACTCCAAGAGTTAGTATTTATGCTCGATAGTGGGTTCATGCCTCTGGCAATCTGGGGAAGTGACAGAAATCTCTAAGGTACTAGATGTTTTGTTACTACAAGGGAGAAAACAACAATCCTTTGTTCATAGAACAATCGTATTGTTTACTTTACACGCAGTTTGTAAAGCAATAATCTATTGCTTGCAACTTAATACTGGAGGGGGTTCGGATGATAACCTAAAGGTGGATTATTAGTCATAGATGCAGTTGGATGGCGGTCTATGTATAATGTTGTAATGCCCAATCAAGTCTCAATGGAGTCAAGATGATTAGTATATGCATGTATTGCTTTCTCGGTGTTTGTCAATTGCCCCGCTGTAATTTGTTCACCCAGCATGTTATCTATCTAAGGAGAGCCACCTCTAGTGAACTATGGATCCCGGTCCTTTTTCTTTACATACAATCTACAACTGTTTACTGCTTTGTGTTTACTTTCTGTAAACTTTTACTTCTTTCCATTCGATACGTTTAATCCTTTGTTTTTCCCAAAACACGGTGAGATTGACAACCTCATCGCAAGTTGGGGACAAAGTTCTGTGGTTGTGTTGTGCAGGTCTCCACGTTGCTACTAGCACTGGTAGTGCGCCCTGCCAAAGCTCAGCTAGTAACACCTATGGGGTGTTTCCTTGCTCCTACTGGTTCGATTAAACCTTGGTTTCATAACTGAGGGAAAACTTACTGTTGTGCTCATCATACCTTCCTCTTGGGGTTCCCAACGAGCTCTACGTTGAAAGTCGAGCGCATCAAGATCTTTTCTGGCACCGTTGCCGGGGAGTCAAGGACATCTTCACAAGGGGAGTCCCTCATAACCAATCTCTTTACTTTGTTGTTTTTGTTTTGCTTAGTTTCTTTTTTCTTTGTTTGCTTGTTTCTTTATCAAAAACACAAAAAATAGTTTTGCGAGTTTGCTTTCTTATTTGAAAACACAAAAAAATTAAGTCTCATTTAGTTGTCACCTCTTCCTTAGCTCACCATGTTGATCCCTACATTCACCTTGAAAAACCTTTCAATTGGTAATGGTTCTATAATTGGGAAAGATAATATTGAAGAATTCTTTAATCATGTTAGCAAACATGAAGATACTGAGGATAGATCCCTTGTAGAACTTGCTCCAAATTATGAGATTGCTGCAGCTTCTTTAATTCACATGTTAGAAGCTAGGTTTGTTAACCTCAACCCCTTAATGCAAGTAATGTTTCTTAAGCTTAAAGATATTGAGGATCCTGAAAAGAGGGATTTTATTCTAGAAACTTTGTTTAAGGAGTTCTATGATGTTGCCAAGGAAGCTAGAAAAGTTTTTGAACGTTTCAATATGCTAGTCTCATGTGTAGATGTTGTTGGTACACAAGAAAAGATGAACAAAACCGAACCTAATGGGGAGGAACCTAAGATACCAATACCCTTTAAACTAGTAGCAATACATGATGCCATAGAAAAGAATCTTGATTGGATTGTTCCTGCAAACCCTTTTGATGAGAATAGTGAACCCAAGAGCATTGAGAGAGGATCCTCTAGAACTTATTTGGATGATATACCTTGCCTTGTTGAAAATATTTCTAGTATTGATCTTAATGCTTCTTCATTTGAGAACACTTGATTCTTTCTTTACTTCTTATGCCTAACTTAAAGGCGTTAAAGAAAAGTACTTGTTGGGAGATAACCCAAGAGTTTTAGATGAGTCTTGTAAGTTATTACCTCTGTAATAACCTCTCCTTATCCTTTTTGTTTGCTTTTTGTGCCAAGAGTAACCTCTAATGAGAGAGAAGTAATGGTTGGGAAAGTTGCTGTCTCGAAACAGATTTCGGTGCTTCACCGTAAACATTCGTGAGAGAGCTCTGTATGTCGGATTGAGCTGTACTTTTTTTTGCTTCTGACCCAAGTTGGTATCTAAGGTTCGTTAGTTCAACACTTTTTTATTTGAGCAATAGAAGGTCTTCGAAAAAATTCGTATTTACCTGCTGGTCTGTTTTGACAGATTTCTGCCATTTTCTGCATTTGCTTCTTGTTAGTTCCTTCTTGAGTTCTTTTGGCGAATTGAGCTTTCTGAGGTAAGTGCTACAGTAGCTAGTGTTCTAATGAAAGTTTATTTGGTGTTAGAACTGAACCTTGAGACTTATTTATCTTGAGTGCACTAATGTCGCTAATGAGATTGTGTGAAGTTTTGTATGAAGGAAAAATTTCAGGTGTACGGAAGGAATGAGTAATGAGCTGAAGGATGGACTAAAGCTCAAGCTTGGGGATGCCACGCGTGACACCCCAAGAAATATATTAGAAGCACAAGCGTCAAAGCTTGGGGATGCCCAAGGCATCCCCTTTTTCATCAATAAAAATCTCAGGTTTCTTCCAAACGCTTCATTTTTATTGTTTCATGCACAGTTGTGTTGTTCTTGGAGCGTCTTCTTTTTCGTTTTCGTTTTGGTTTTTAGTTTTTTTGGTTTGCTTAGTTTTCTGAATAAATTGGTTGGACCCCCTCTTTCACATTTGGTTTGCAAATAGTTTGGTTTGGTTTGGAAAAGAGTAGAAAAGTTCATACTTATGTGGTAAAAAGAGCTCGTTTTTGACTGTGGCCTATGCTTTGTCATGCCATGCTTGATATTGTTTTGGCTTTATGCTTAGTATTCTTTTCTGTAGCATGACTTGTTATAAACAATTGAGATTGCTTAATGTGCCTTGGATGAATCATGCGTTGTTTTAGCATATTAAAGCATAGTATAGTGGTATTCTCCTTTGATGCTTTATTTGGGTTGACTTGGTGCATGCTCACACCATGTTATGACTATCCAAAGTCACCATAGCCTTTATGATCCTTTAGTTTTCAACTTGTAGTATCACTTTATGCTGATCAATGATGTTCTGCATGATTATGGCCATTATTGCTCTCTTAGTTTGTCGCTCCCAGTCTTTTGCTAGCCTCCACAATAAAGTATGAGTTCCACTCATGCATCCAATTCCCTAAACCAAGTTATTCCAAAGAGTCCACCATACCTACCTACTAGCTTATGCTATTCCAAGTATATTCATGCTTTTGTTTACCTTCCACTTGTTATGAGAAAACTAGTGATTAAAGCTCTCACGAACTTGATGGCACACTTTACTTTTTTGCCTCTAATAAACTTGAACCATTGGGTCCTTCTTTGTTGCGTATATGCTTGCGCTTTATAAGTTGAAATTAGCAGAACCATGTACCATGGGGAACGCTTTCAACATTGCACTTGTACTTTGTTTCCCGTTGATATTATGTTCTTTTGCTTACGGATCCCGGCGGTGTGAAATAAAAGTGGAACTTGTAAGATCATGGAGTTTGTATGTGTGTTAGAGAAACGCCTGGGCCGCTAGCCTAAGACATGCCTAATCATGGTGGAAACTTGCAGAATCACTATAATGAGCACTCTATGAAGCATCGTCAATAAAAACCTATGCAAATAGCAAATAAAAAGATCGCTGAGATGCTCATTGTCTGCTTGCCTTGTCATTTTGATTATGGGAAAGCTCCCGTATCATGTGCAAGGGGTACCCCGTTGGTGGTTCTTAATGATACACATATACTTACAATGACAAGAGCTTACTCGTGACTGAAGTTGAGTAGCATGAGGACGGTCTTCGTAAGTAAGGGGCATGAAATTTCGGTTTATAACTTGTCAAGCATATCCTCTTAGTTGTGTCACTTTAACCTTAATCACCTTCAAGATGCTTATGATAGGGGCAATGAGAGCTGAAAGCTACAACTACCATAATTTTTGGAAGCTCTTTATGAGACTTGAATCCCTACTTCCTTTTACAAAAGGCCTTTCTTCCACCATTATATTGAGTCTCCACCTTCTATCTTTATGCACCTACTTTGAGAGCATAGTGGCCATTCTTAGTTCTATGTGCATTGTCCCAAGACTAGTTGATTGATGCATAACTTGTTATTGCTTGTTTTAAACTATTGTATCTAGTCACTCTTATGAACTTTGAAGGTGTCCTATGCATTTATATTTGCTACTCTATTGAGGGACAAGCTGAATACTTTTATGCTATGTTTTCTTTATGTGAAACAAACAAACGTCTTGCAAAGCATTGTTATTCATGAATCTTTTGTTTGTGCCTTTTTCATGTTGCATCATAGTTTCTTTGCTTATTGCTAGAACTTTTTCTTTCATGTTACGATTGAAGTACTTTGATCCTAGCTTTGAATGTTTTGCAAATACTTTGATCAAGTCTTTTGATGGTGCATGTCACCTCAAAAATTATTCTTTCTATCACTCACCTACTCAAGGACGAGTAGGAGTTAAGCTTGGGGATGCTGATACATTGCAAATGTATCTATAATTTTTGATGTTCCATGCTTGGTTTTATCCACTTTCTTGTGTTTTGTTCCAACTTTGGAGTACTTTTCATATGATTTCTTGGACTAACCTATTAACAAGAGCCGCAGTGCCAGCTGCCTGTTTTCTGCTGTTTTTGGTTCCAAGAAAGTTAGAAAATGAATATTCCCGGAATTGGACGGGACAAAAGCTAAAGTGCCTATTTTTCCGGAAGGGGTCAAGTGCCAGAATACGAGACGGAGAAGGGCCAGGGAGCCACTACACCACCTGGCCGCGCGGCCAGGCCTGGCCCGTGCAAGGGGGTTGTTTGGCCGCTCCCGACACCCCCTCGGCCTCTCCTTCCGCCTATATATTGCCCTCGGGATGAAAACCCAAAGTACCCGATCAAAAATCCACGAAAGAGTCTGTAGCCGCCGTCCTCTACATCCCTAGATCGGGAGGGATCTGAAGCTCTTCCCGGCACCCTGCCGGAGGGGGGAATTCACCCTGGAGGCCTTCTTCATCACCATGCAAGCCTCCGGTGTGATGCGTGAGTAGTTCATCCTTGGAATACGGATCCATGTAGTAGCTAGATAGCTGGTTTCTCCTCCTTTGTGCTTTCATGTTTAGATCTTGTGAGCTCCGTTCATGATCAAGATCATCTATTTGTAATTCATACATGTTGTGTTTGCGGGGATCCAATGGATATTGAGATGCTATTTCAGATTGATTACTGATTCTATCATGTCTTTGTTATTTGAGATCTTGCATGCTTTCTGTTGTTAGTAGCTATCTTGGCCAAGTAGATGCTAGCAACTCCAAGAGTGAGTATTTATGCTCGATAGTGGGTTCATGCCTCTGGTAATCTAGGGAAGTGACAGAAATCTCTAAGGTACTAGATGTGCTGTTGCTACTAGGGAGAAAACAACAATCCTTTGTTCATAGAACAATCGTATTGTCTACTTTACACGCAGTTCGTAAAGCACTAATCTGTTGCTTGCAACTTAATACTGGAGGGGGTTCGGATGATAACCTGAAGGTGGATTATTAGTCATAGATGCAGTTGGATGGCGGTCTATGTATAATGTTGTAATGCCCAATCAAGTCTCAATGGAGTCAAGATGATTAGTATATGCATGTATTGCTTTCTCTGTGTTTGTCAATTGCCCCACTGTAATTTGTTCACCCAGCATGTTATCTATCTAAGGAGAGCCACCTCTAGTGAACTAAGGATTCCGGTCCTTTTTCTTTACATACAATCTACAACTGTTTACTGCTTTGTGTTTACTTTCTGTAAACTTTTACTTCTTTCCATTCGATACGTTTAATCCTTTGTTTTTCCCAAAACACGGTGAGATTGACAACCTCATCGCAAGTTGGGGACAAAGTTTTGTGGTTGTGTTGTGCAGGTCTCCACGTTGCTACTAGCACCGGTAGTGCGCCCTGCCAAAGCTCAGCTAGTAACACCTTTGGGGTGTTTCCTTGCTCCTACTGGTTCGATTAAACCTTGGTTTCATAACTGAGGGAAAAATTACTGCTGTGCTCATCATACCTTCCTCTTGGGGTTCCCAACGAGCTCTACATTGAAAGTTGAGCGCATCAGTCGTTTACCGGTCCCTTTGTCATATGATACCTAATTCATTCGAGACTTGATCTTCGGTATCCCCATACCTTAGTTCGGTCTCGTTACCAATGAACTTGTTTACTCTTTCTCATGCCATTGCATTCCGTGACCAAGTCACATGCTTGCAAGCTTCATTAATGCAACGTCACCGAGATGGCCACATGTATCTGTCCGTTACATGGACTAGACAAATCCTGGTCTTGATATGTACTCCTCTACGCATCCCTTCAGAAAATCTGAGTGGCACCTTTTTGATCACCCTGTTACGAGATGATTCTTGATAACCATCTAAGCTTCTTCCGGAATGGTGATTTAAATTACCTCACAGTCAAAGGATCAGGTTGCGATGTTCTTTGTGTTTTATCATCAATGGTGAACTTTGTAACTAGATCTCATTCAACATATAATGGTCGGATGTTTGGATATCATGTTATTCAACTAATAACATGACCTTGTTGTCAATTGGCATAAATGCCCATGATCTTGAAACCTAGACCATCCTCATGACCAATGAACTAGTTTGCTAGAGGTAACTAGAGACACGGTTTGTTTATATACCACACGTGTATTAACGTTTCATATTAACACAGTTATAACACAATATGAAAGGTATTATGAACATATAATATCAAATAATACACTTTATTATTTGCCTCTAGGGCATAACTCCTTCAGTCTCCCACTTGCACTAGAGTACAAATAAAATTATTTTACAATAGGCAGGAACCTAACACCAATGGGATCTCGGTGTTGTTCGTGCTTTTCCTGATGGAGAGCTTTAGTCAAAGGATCCGCTATATTCAGTTTTGTACCTACTTTCAAATCTTGACTTCACCTTCGTCAATGTTCTGTCGGATGACGTGAAATCTAAGCTTGATGTGTCTGGCTGTGCAATGAGTCCTTGGTTCCTTTGCGTTTGCAATGGATCCCGTGTTATCACAATAGATCGTCAGGGGTCTTGCACATTTGGAAAAACTCCCAATTCGATGACAAAATTACTTAGCCAAACTGCTTCATTTGCTGCATCAGCCGCATCAATGTATTCAGATTCCATCGAAGATTGCACCACCATCGGCTCCTTCTTACTCTTCCAGCTTACCGCCCCCACCATTCACTAGGAACACAAATCCTGTTTGAGACTTCGAGTCATCATGATCTGAGTTCCATCTCGCATCCACGTAACCTGTTACGTTTAGAGCTTCGTCACTTCCTCCATAGATTAGGAACATATCCTTTGTTCTTTTCAGATACTTTAGGATATTCTTTACAACTGTCCAGTGATCCGGTCCTGTATTACTTTGGTATCGGCTTGTCAAACTAAGAGCCAATGCCGCATCAGGTCGTGTACTTAACATTGCATACATGATAGATCCTATGGCTGAGGCATAGGGGATGTAAGACATCTTCTCTCTATCAGCATCCGTTACAGGACATTGAGTCATAATCATTTTGCAATTCTTCATCATGGGTGTAAAACTCCTTTTGGTGTTTTCCATTTTGAACCTCTTCAAAATCTTTTTGATGTAAGTGCTCTGACTTAATGCAATTAGGTGCATTGATCTATCTCTATAGATCTTGATTTCTAATATGTATGCAGCTTCACCTAGATCCTTCATGGAAAATTGGTTACTCAAATATTCTTTCACGCTTTTCATAAGATCCACATCGTTTCCCATGAGTACTATGTCATCCACATATACTACTAAGAAAACAACCGAGCTCCCACTCGCTTTCTTGTAAACACAGAACTCTTATTGATTTTGGACAAATCCAAAATTCTTGATCACTTGATCAAAACATTGGTTCCAGCTCCGAGATGCTTGCTTCAATCCATAAATGGACCATTGAAGCTTGCATACCTTTCCAGCATCCTTAGGATCAACAAAACCTTCCGTTTGCATCATATACAACTCTTCATCAATGTGACCATTGAGGAATGCGGTCTTGACATCCATCTGCCAAATTTCATTGTCGAAATGTGCAACAATTGCTATTAAAATACGGACAACCTTAAGCATCACTACGGGAGAGTAAGTCTCGTCGTAATCAACTCCTTGAATTTGTCGAAACCCCTTTGTGACAAGTCGAGCTTTGTGAACGGTCACATTACCATTCACATCTGTCTTTTTTCTTAAAGATCCATTTATTTTCCACGGCCATGCGGTCTTGTTAAAGATCTACCAAGGTCCAAACTTGGTTCTCATGCATGGATCCTATTTCAGATTTCATGGTTTCTAGCCATTTCTCGGAGTCAGCACTATCCATAGCTTCTTTGTAGTTTGCAGGTTCTTCTTGTTCATCTAGGATGACAGACATCACAAGGCTACTGTACCAATCAGGAGTGGCATGAACTCTTGTAGATCTGCGAACCTCAGGAGTCTCGACGTCGTTGTTTTGATCATCATCAATGGGCTCTTCCTCCATGTTGGAGAGCGGTT
The DNA here is from genome assembly GCA_910589775.1 of Avena eriantha. Classification (NCBI taxonomy): domain Eukaryota; kingdom Viridiplantae; phylum Streptophyta; class Magnoliopsida; order Poales; family Poaceae; genus Avena; species Avena eriantha. Next base: position 184,806,685 of record OU342744.1, read on the forward strand.
TCGGAACAGCTTCCGTTGCGCTACTCGGAATTTGGAGAGAAGGGTCAACAATTTCATCTAACTCAGTTTTCCTTCCACTCACTCCTTTTGAAATAAACTCTTTCTCGAGAAAGGTGCCGGTTCTTGCGACAAACATTTTGCCTTCGGCTTGGTTGTAGAAAGTATACCCAACGGTTTCCCTTGGATATCCCACAAAGATACATTTTTCCAATTTGGGTTCGAGTTTGTTAGGCTGCAGTTTCTTAACGTAAGCCTCACAACCCCAAACTTTCAGAAATGACAACTTTGTCTTTTGTCCATACCATATCTCATATGGGGTTGTCTCCACAGATTTGGATGGTGCTCGGTTTAAAATAAAAGCAGCGTTTTCTAACGCGTATCCCCAAAAAGACACAGACAAATCAGTTAAAGACATCATGGACCGCACACTTTCTAATAGGGTTCGGTTACGACGTTTCGACACACCATTACGATGTGGTGTTCCGACTGGCGTAAGCTGTGGGATAATCCCACAGTCCTTCAAGTGCATGTTAAACTCATAACTCAAATACTCGCCTCCTCGATCCGATCGAAGATGCTTGATTCTCTTGTTAAGTTGATTCTCTACTTCTTTCTAAAATTCCTTGAACTTTTCAAAGGTTTTAGACTTGTGCTTCGTTAAGTAGATATATCCATATCTGCTTAAGTCGTCAGTAAAGGTAACAAAGTAACGATAACCATTGCGCGTTGAGACGCTCATTGGTCCACATATATCCGTATGTATGATTCCTAGTAGGTCTACAACTCTCTCCACTATCCCGGAGAATGGTGTCCTAGTCATCTTGCCCATGAGACACGGCTCACATGTATCAAGGGATTCGAAATCCAATGATCCAAGAAGCCCTTCTGAATGAAGCTTCTTCATGCGTTTTACACCAATGTGACCAAGACGGCAATGCCACATAAACATAGAATTATCATCACTATGCTTACAATGTTTAGCATCAACACTATAGATGTCTGTATTACAATCAAGATCAAGTTAGAATTAACCATTACACACAGGAGCATGAACATAGAAAACATCATTCATATAAATTGAACAACCATTTGTTCCTTGATTAAACGAATAACGGTCTTGCAACAAGCAAGACCCACTCACAATATTCATACTCAATGCGGGTACATAATAGCATTTATTCAAAACCAATAGTAATCCTGACGGTAGACGGAGATGCAGAGTGCCGACGGCCATCACTTCGACCCTCAAACCATTGCCGACACGCATCGTCACCTCGTCCTTCGTCAGGCGCCTCCTACTCTGCAGATCCTGCCGAGAGTTACAAATGTGAGCAACAGATCCGGTATCAAATACCCAGGTGTTACTCCTGGCGCTTGTAAGGAATACATCAATAACATGTATATCATATATTACCTTTGTCCTTGGCGGCTATCTTGCCGGCTCGCTTGTCTTCAAGGTACTTGGGGCAGTTGTGTTTCCAGTGCCCATCCCCTTTGCAGTAGTAGCACGTTGTGCCGGGCTTAGGGCCAGGTTTGGCAGTCTTTGGGGTACTGGTAACAATCTTGCCATCCCTCTTGGACTTCTTTCCCTTGCCTTTCCCTTTCGCCCCGGCTTCTTAAAATTTGTGGTTTTATTGACCATCAATACCGTGTGCTCCTTCTTGATTTCAACCTCAGCAGTTGTGAGCATGGGGAACACCTCAGCAAGGGTCTTAGTCATCCCTTGCATGTTGTAGTTAATCACAAAGCTCTTATAGCTAGGGGCAGCGAGTGCAACACCCTATCAATTGCGAGCTCCTCTAGGATTTTGCAATCCAGGGCATTCAAACGCTTAACGTAGCCAGACATTTTGACCACGTGCTCACTAATACTGCTGTGCTCTTCCATTTTAGCAGAGCAGGAGAGCTCGAAAGCATCATACCTCTCTGCATGGGCCTGTGGATCAAAGACGGCCTTGAGATCCTCAATGATCTGAAAAGCATTCATCTTCTCAAAACGCTTTTGAAGCTCTGGCTCCATGGCATAGAGCATTCCACTATGGATGTGGGAGAAATCCTCCGCCTTGGACTGCCAGACATTCTTTTCGTCCTGGGAGGCAGAATCTGCAGGCTTAGCCGGAAGCTCAGCCTCGATGACATAAGTCAACTTATAGGGGACTAGGAGGATCCTAAGATTGCGGAACCATGCGGTGAAGTTGGTTCCATCAGTTTTCAGCTTGTCCTTCTCGAGGAAAGTGCTAAGGTTGAAGGTGGGTGGCGAGACATCTACAATGGATTAGCAAAGTGTTTAGGCCTTGTTCATAATAATGAGTTCAAGTTTTAATTAAAAGAACTCCCACTTAAATGAACATCCCTCTACTCGTTTAGTGATCACATGATCCCAATCCCCTACACCTCCCTCGATCATCACGGCCATCAGTGCAGTATCAAGGGTGGGCATTCCCTAATGTCGATAACATCAACTATGTGATTCATGCTCGACCTTTCGGTCTCCTGTATTCTGAGGCCATGTCTCTGTAACATGCTAGGCTCGCCAGTTCTAACTTGTGTGTATTTGTTGTGCAACATGGCTTACACCCACTGTATGCGAACGTAGATATGTCTGACCCCTACTCACCACAGGGCGCCTCATACCGAAGAACTTTCTTGGTGGTGCACACACAAGGGGAATACGATAACTGGAATACTGTGAGGGATTATCTTATTATGCTACCGTCGAATATAAAAATACCAGCACAATAAGTAATACTTAAAAAGTAAAGTGTTATGACGTGGATATAGCATTATGATCATCATCAATAGCTTCAATGATAATTTCATAAACTTGTCATTGCCACGTTATAATACTTGCCCCTATGCAATAATAAAAATAGACGCTTCCATATTATCTATTGCAAGTTTTACGCGGCTTTAGGGCTTTCGCAGTAGAACCCCTTCCCACCTATGAACGTGGAGCCACAACATGGATTCTATGATTGATGTTCTTCCCTTTTCAGGGCCCTCCAATGTCAATGCCATATCAACTACTATAGAGAGACAGACACCCCCCCTAAGCCACTGATGGCTCTGAGTATGGGCCCAGAAAAATGCTGGAGCAATGATGATGTAGAGCTCGTTGGGAACCCCAAGAGGAAGGTATGATGAGCACAACAGCAAGTTTCCCTCAGTTATGAAACCAAGGTTTAATCGAACCAGTAGGAGCAAGGAAACACCCCAAAGGTGTTATTAGCTAAGCCTTGGCAGGGCGCACTACCGGTGCTAGTAGCAACATGGAGACCTGCACAACACAACCACAGAACTTTGTCCCCAACTTGCAATGAGGTTGTCAATCTCACCGTGTTTTGTGGAAAACAAAGGATTAAACGTATCGAATGGAAATAAGTAAAAGTTTGCAGAAAGTAAACACAAAACAGTAAACAATTTGTAGATTGTATGTAAAGAAAAGGACCGGGATCCATAGTTCACTAGAGGTGGCTCTCCTTAAGATAGAAAACATGCTGGGTGAACAAATTAAAGTGGGGCAATTGAAAAACATCGAGAAAGCAATACATGCATATACTAATCATCTTGACTCCTTTGAGACTTGATTGGGCATTACAACATTATACATAGACCGCCATCCAACTCCATCTATGACTAATAATCCACCTTCAGGTTATCATCCGAACCCCCTCCAGTATTAAGTTGCAAGCAACAGATTAGTGCTTTACGAACTGCGTGTAAAGTAAACAATACGATTGTTCTATGAACAAAGGATTGTTGTTTTCTCCCTAGTAGCAATAGCACATCTAGTACCTTAGAGATTTTTGTCACTTCCCCAGATTACCAGAGGCATGAACCCACTATCGAGCATAAATACTAACTCTTGGAGTTGCTAGCATCTACTTGGCCAAGATAGCTACTAACAACGGAAAGCATGCAAGGTCACAAATAACAAAGACATGATGGAATCAATAATCAATCTGAAATAGCATCTCAATATCCATCGGATCCCCGCAAACACAACATGCAGAATTACAAAGAGATGATCTTGATCATGAACGGAGCTCACAAGATCTAGACATGAAAGCACAAAGGAGGAGAACCAGCCATCTAGCTACTACATGGATCCGTAGTCCAAGGTTGAAATACCCACGCATCACACCGGAGGCTTGCATGGTGATGAAGAAGGCCTCCAGGGTGAAATCCCCTCTCCGGCAGGGTGCCGGGAAGAGCTTCAGATCCCTCCCGATCTAGGGATGGACATGACGGCGGCTAAAAACTCTTTCATGGATTTTTGATCGGGCACTTAGGGTTTACGTCCCGAGGGCATCTTATAGGCGGAAGGGGAGGCCGAGGGGGGTGCCAGGGGCCACCACGCCACCCCTTGGCGCGGGCCCATCCTGGTCGCGCGGCCAGGTGGTGTGGCCGGCCTCTGGCCCCTCTCCGTCTCGTATTCTAGCATCTGATGACTTCCGGAAAAATAGGCACTTTGGCTTTTGTCCCGTCCAATTCCGAGAATATTCATTTTTTGACTTTCCTGGAACCAAAAACAGCAGAAAACAGGCAGCTGGCACTATGGCTCTTGTTAATAGGTTAGTCCAAGAAATCATATGAAAAGTACTCCAAAGTTGGAAAAAAACTCAAGAAAGTGGATAAAACCAAGCATGGAACATCAAAAATTATAGAAACATTTGCAATGTATCAACATCCCCAAGCTTAACTCCCGCTCGTCCTCGAGTAGGTAAGTGATAAAAAGAAAGAATAATTTTTGAGGTGACATGCACCATCATAGACTTGATCAAAGTATTTGTAAAACATTCAAAGCTGGGATCATAGTGCTTCAATCATAACATGAAAGATAAAGTTCTAGCAACAAGACAAAGAAACTATGATGCAACATGAAAAGGCACAAACAAAAGATTCATGAATAACAATGCTTTGCAAGACGTTTGTTTGTTTCACATAAAGAAAACATAGCATAATAGTATTTAGATTGTCCCTCAATAGAGTAGAAAATATAATTGCATAGGACACCTTCAAAGTTCATAAGAGTGACTAGATACAATAGTTTAAAACAAGCAATATCAAGTTATGCATCAATCAACTAGTCTTGGGACAATGCACATAGAACTAAGAATGGCCACTATGCTCTCAAAGTAGGTGCATAAAGGTAGAAGGTGGAGACTCAATATAATGGTGGAAGAAAGGCCTTTTTATAAAAGGAAGTAGGGATTCAAGTCTCATAAAGAGCTTCCAAAAATTATGGCACTTATAGTTTTCAGCTCTCATTGCCCCTATCATAAGCATCTTAAAGTGGTTAAGGTTAAAGTGAACAAACTATGGTGTACATGCTTGACGAAGTATAAGTTAGAAATCTCATGTCCCTTGTATACGAGGGCCGCTCCTCATGCTACTCAAGTTTAGTCACTGGTAAGTTCTTGTATCGTAAGCACATGTGTATCATTGAGAACCGCCAATGGGGGACCCCTTTCCCGATGATACGGAAGAATCCCTATATCAAAATGACAAGGCAAGCAAAAAACGAGCATCTCAGCATTCTTCTTATTTACCATGGGAATATGGTGCTTTTTCTCTCTTTACTCTTTTCATAATCTCTTTTTTTTTCTCTTTTCTCTTTTTTTCTCAATATAGGACTCTTTTTTTTATAAGAAGAATGCTTCATAGACAGCTCATTATGGTTACGCTACAGGTTTCCACCATGTCAGCATGGATTAGACCAGCGGCCCAGGAGTTTCTCTAACACATATACATAACTCCATGGACTTACAAGCTCCCCTTTCATTTCGCACCGATGACATCCATATACAAAAGAGCATGATATCAACTAGGTACAAGTACAAAGTGCAATGTTGAAAGCGTTCCCCATGAAAGCATGGTTCTGCTAATTCTCAACAAATAGTGCAAGCATATACAACATAGACGACACAATGGTTCAAGTTTATTAAGGGCAAGTAAAGTAAAGTGTGCCATCGAGTTCGTGAGAGCTTTAATCACTAGTTTTCTCATAACAAGTTTAATTTGGAAGGTAAACAAAAGCATGAATGTACTTCGAATAGCATAAGCTAGTAGGTAGGTATGGTGGACTCTTTGGAATAACTTGGTTTAGGGAGTTGGATGCATGAGTGGAACTCATACTTTGTTGTGGAGGCTAGCAAAAGACTGGGAGCGACAAACTAAGAGAGCAATAATGGCCATAATCATGCAGAGCGACAAAACATCATTGATCAAAGCATAAAGTGATACTACAAGTTGAAAACTAAATGATCATAAAGGCTATGGTGACTTGAGATAGTCATAACATGGTGTGAGCATGCGCCAAGTCAACCCAAATAAAGCATCAAAGGAGAATACCACTATACTATGATTTAATATGCTAAAACAACGCATGATTCATCCAAGGCACATTAAGCGATCTCAATTGTTTATGACAAGTCATTCTACAGCAAAGAATACTAAGCATAAAGCCAAAACAATATCAAGCATGGCATGACAAAGCATAAGCCACAGTGAAAAACGAGCTCTTTTTACCACATAAGCATGAACTTTCCTACTCTTTTCCAAACCAAACCAAACTATTTGCAAACCAATGTATGAAAGAGGAGGTAGAACCAATTTATTCAGCAAACTAAGCAAACAAAAGCAAACGAAAAACCAAAAAAAAACGAAAAAGAAGACGCTCCAAGAAAAACACAACTGTGCATGAAACAATAACAATGAAGCGTTTGGAAGAAACCTGGGATTTTTATTGATGAAGAAGGGGATGCCTTGGGCATCCCCAAGATTTGAAGCTTGTACTTCTTGGATATTTCTTGGGGTGACACGCGTGGCATCCCCAAGCTTGATCTTTAGTCCAACCTTCATCTCATTACTCATTTCTTCCATACACCTGAAATTTTTCCTTCATACAAAACTTCACACAATCTTTATTAGCAACATTAGTGCACTCAAGATAAATAAGTCTTAAGTTCAGTTATAACACCAAATAAACTTCCATCAGAACACAAGATACTGTAGAACTTCCCTCAAAAAGCTCAATTCCCCAAAAGAACTCAAAAAGGAACCAACAAGAAGCAAATGCAGAAAATGGAAGAAATCTGTTAAAACAGACCAGCAGGTAAAGACGAATTTTTTCGAAGACCTTATGTTGCTCAAATCAAAAAGTGTTAAGCTAAGAACAGTTAGATAACAACCTGGGGCAGAAGCACAAAAATTCATGCCTCCAAAAGACGTTCAGCAATTTTACACGAATTTTTACGGTGAAGCACAGAAATCTGTTTCAGGATAGCAACTTTCCCAATCATTACTTCTCTCTCATTAGAGGTTACTCTTGGCACAAAAAGCAAATAAAAAGGATAAGGAGAGGTTATTACAGAGGTAATAACTTCCAAGACTCATATAAAACTTTTTGGTTATCTCCCAGTAAGTATTTTTCTTTAATGCCTTTAAGTTAGGCATAAGAAGCAAGAAAAAGAATCAAGTGTTCTCGAATAAAGAAGCATTAAGATCAATACCAGAAATATTTGCAACAAGGCAAGGTATATCATCCAAATAAGTTCTAGAGGATCCTCTCTCAATACTCTTAGGTTCACTATTCTCATCAAAAGGGTTTGCAGGAACAATCCAATCAAGATTCTTTTCTATGGCATTATGTATTGCTACTAGTTTGAAGGGTATTGGTATCTTAGGTTCCTCACCATTAGGTTCGGTTTTGTTCATATTTTCTCGTGTACCAACAACATCTACACATGAGCCTAGCATATTGAAACGTTCAAAGACTTTCCTAGCTTCCTTGGCAACATCATAGAACTCCTTAAACAAAGTTTCTAGAATAAAATCCCTCTTTTCAGGGTCCTCAATTTCTTTAAGCTTAAGAAACATTATTTCCATTAAGGGGTTGAGGTTAACAAACCTAGCCTCTAACATGTGAGTTAAAGAAGCTGCAGCAATCTCATAGTTTGGAGCAAGTTCTGCAAGGGAACTATCCTCAGTATCCTCATGTTTGCTAACATGATTAAAGAATTCTTCAATATTATCTTTCCCAATTATAGAACCACTACCAATTGAAAGGTCTTTCAAGGTGAAAGTATGGATCAACATGGTGAGGTAAGGAAGAGGTGAGAACTAAACGAGACTTAATTTTTTTGTGTTTTTAAATAGGAAAGCAAACTAGTAGAATTAATTTTTTTGTGTTTTTGATAAAGAAACAAGCAAACAAAGCAAAAAGAAACAAAGCAAAACAAAAATAACAAAGTAAAGAGATTGGTTATGAGGGACTCCCCTTGTGAAGATGTCCTTGACTCCCCGGCAACGGCGCCAGAAAAATGCTTGATGGCTCTGAGTATGGCGCCCAGAAAAATGCTGGAGCAATGATGATGTAGAGCTTGTTGGGAACCCCAAGAGGAAGGTATGATGAGCGCAGCAGCAAGTTTCCCTCAGTTATGAAACCAAGGTTTAATCGAACCAGTAGGAGCAAGGAAACACCCCAAAGGTGTTGCTAGCTAAGCCTTGGCAGGGCGCACTACCGGTGCTAGTAGAAACGTGGAGACCTGCACAACACAACCACAGAACTTTGTCCCCAACTTGCTATGAGGTTGTCAATCTCACCGTGTTTTGTGGAAAACAAAGGATTAAATGTATCGAATGGAAAGAAGTAAAAGTTTGCAGAAAGTTTACACAAAACAGTAAATAGTTTGTAGATTGTATGTAAAGGAAAGGACCGGGATCCATAGTTCACTAGAGGTGGCTCTCCTTAAGATAGATAACATGCTGGGTGAACAAATTACAGCAGGGCAATTGACAAACATCGAGAAAGCAATACATGCATATACTAATCATCTTGACTCCTGTGAGACTTGATTGGGAATTACAACATTATACATAGACCGCCATCCAACTGCATCTATGCCTAATAATCCACCTTCAGGTTATCATCCGAACCCCCTCCAATATTAAGTTGCAAGACACAGATTATTGCTTTACGAACTGCGTGTAAAGTAAACAATACGATTGTTCTATGAACAAATGATTGTTGTTTTCTCCCTAGTAGCAACACCACATCTAGTACCTTAGAGATTTCTGTCACTTCCCCAGATTACCAGAGGCATGAACCCACTATCGAGCATAAATATTAACTCTTGGAGTTGCTAGCATCTACTTGGCCAAGATAGCTACTAACAACGGAAAGCATGCAAGATCACAAATAACAAAGACATGATAGAATCAATACTCAATCTGAAACAGCATCTCAATATCCATCGGATCCCCGCAAACACAACATGCAGAATTACAAATAGATGATCTTGATCATGAACGGAGCTCACAAGATCTAAACATGAAATCACAAAGGAGGAGAACCAGCCATCTAGCTATTATATGGATCCATAGTCCAAGGATGAACTACTCACGCATCACACCGGAGGCTTGCATGGTGATGAAGAAGGCCTCCAGGGTGAAATCCCCTCTCCGGCAGGGTGCCGGGAAGAGCTTTAGATCCCTTCCAATCTAGGGATGGAGATGACGGCGGCTACAGACTCTTTCGTGGAGTTTTGATCGAGTACTTAGGGTTTACGTCCCGAGGGCATCTTCTAGGCGGAAGGGGAGGCCGAGGGGGTGCCAGGGGCTACCACACCACCCCTTGGCGCGGGCCCAGCCTGGCCGCGCGGCTAGGTGGTGTGGCCGGCCTCTGGCCCCTCTCTATCTCGTATTCTGGCATCTGATGACTTCCGGAAAAATAGGCACTTTGGCTTTTGTCCCGTCCAATTCCAAGAATATTCATTTTATGACTTTCTTGGAACCAAAAATAGCAGAAAACAGGCAGCTAGCACTATGGCTCTTGTTAATAGGTTAGTCCAATAAATCATATGAAAAGTACTCCAAAGTTGGAACAAAACACAAGAAAGTGGATAAAACCAAGCATGGAACATCAAAAATTATAGATACATTTGCAATGTATCAACCACTTTGATTCGTGGACCAGTCTCGTGAATCACCACGTGAGGTCGTTTGGGGGGGCGCTTCATAAAACAGTGCAGCGATATGAACAATAACATTAAAGAGGGTAGCAACTAGAGAATCAATGACCACATATTTCTATGTGTTCTATCCGTATGACATGTCTCCCCATAACCCGCACTGATACCAATGAAAGGGTTCCGTAGTAGAAAACAAAAAAATTCTATCTACTCGAACACTAATACCAGGATCTATACTATGTAGACATAAGTAACAGACAAGGGATACGGTATTCATACCTTTGAAGACCAAGGCACGCCTTACGCAGGAAGGCGTATATTGATGAAGACGAGCAGCACCCCAAGTGTTGTGCCTCCGAAGTTCGTCACACGTCCGGTGTAGGAGACGTCAACCGGACTCCGATCCAGCCGAGCAGCGGAAGAAGTAGATGCCGGATCGCAGATCACACGACGATGGTGTGAAGGTGGAGAACTCACCCACGAGGTCCTCCGCCAATAATACGGAGAAGTTCTCAATGGATGAGAGAGAGAATGAGAGGGAACGGGGTGATTCCAAAGGGGGAGGGGAGACCCCTATATATAGTGGGAGGGGGGCACACCACCCAGGGGCCAGGCGGTGTGGGACTAAACCCCACACCTGCCGGCCACCTAGGGGCAGCCGCCGGCCCTAGGTGGGCCCCATTGGGGTGGCCCACCAAGCCTAGGCCGGCTGGCCCCCTCTCCCCAGGCGCCATGCCCTATTGGGCCTCCCTTCGGGTGAGGCCCATTAGCATTATGATGCCTTTAATAATAAAATAAAATATATATTTAATATTAATTCTCCAATTAATATTCAAATACACATGTTGTATTATTAATTAACTCCGGAACACCTTCTAGACCCCTTCCGATCTCCATCGGATGTTACTCGGAACTATTCCGGTTTCTCTTTCTCTATTTCTCCTACGATACGTCATCTACCCTAAGCGTCCCTACCCTTAAGCGTGACATCCTTCGGTTCGGAAACACTTCAGACATGATCGATACGACTCTCACATCAATGATCAACAGAGGGACCTGGATGGCCATGTGACCCCGTGCGTTTCACGAATATAATCGCTCGAACCGTGAGATAGTCGTTTCCCATTCCCTTTGTCATATGATACTTAATTCATTCGAGACTTAATCTTCAGTATCCCCATACCTTAGTTCGGTCTCGTTACCAATGAACTTGTTTACTCATCCTCATGTCGTTGCATTCCGTGACCAAGTCACATACTTGCAAGCTTCATTAATGCAACGTCACCGAGATGGCCACATGTATCTATCCGTTACATGGACTAGACAAATCTTGGTCTTGATATGTACTCCTCTACGCATCCCTTCGGAAAACCTGAGTGGCACCTTTTTGATTACCATGTTACGAGATGATTCTTGATAACCATCTAAGCTTCTTCCGGAATGGTGATTTGCATTACCTCACAGTCAAAGGATCATGTTGCGAGGTTCTCTGTGTTTTATCATCAATGGTGAACTTTGTAACTCGGTCTCATTCAAGATATAACGGTTGGATGTTTATCTATCATGTTATTCAACTAATAACATGACCTCATTGTCAATTGGCATAAATGCCCATGATCTTGAAACCTAGACCATCCTCATGACCAATGAACAGAGGTAACTAGAGACACGATTTGTCTACATACCACATGTGTATGAACGTTTCATATTAACACAGTTATAGCACAATATGAAATGTATTATGAACATATAGGAGATATATCAAATAATACACTTTATTATTTGCCTCTAGGGCATAACTCCTTCACATCGACCAATAGGAAGGTTTTTCTGTAGTCGGTACTGCTCTAATACCAAAACTTGTGACACCCTCGGGATCTGGGCTAGTCAAATGCCATACCTCTGTCTGAAATAAGCCTAATGTCAACCTCAAGATTTTTTTTAGAAAGGAGCATATATTAATATCAGGAGATACCAATTACACCCACCCTCTGCACCAATGCATTATCCTATTGGCATTACGGATGCATACAGCAAAAAAAGAAAGAAGAATTACATAAAAGAAAAGTCCCGCTATCAGTGATTAGTTCCTTGAAATCGCGGACCAAACACCACCAAAACAGCACCAGAAATCCGATAACTCCAAAAGCGATGCCTCCAAGAAGGAAACAATGCTCAAGCGCCGTCATCGTCCTGATCAAAGATCATAGGTTTTCACCCTGAAGAAAATCCACACTCACAAAACAATGCCTTCAACAAAGTCCGACCTCGAGAGCTTACAGTAAAAAAATCGGTAACATTATAGTGACCCTACAACTCAAAAAAGATACAAGCTTATAATTGAACGAAGAAGCAAATTATTACAAGCATAGGTCACTGACCATATTCATCAAACAACGGAAGATAAATTATGCTATTACGTATAGCAAACTTAACAAATGGTATAAAAAGCCTGAAGCATAATGATGACGTCCTATTCCATAGGTCTCAGACTGACGCCTACAAACCCCAAGCTACTCGTCGATGTCAATGGCATAATTCATCTTCTATAGTAAAACTTATTCTGCAGCAAAATCATCAACAAAGCAAGGTTGAGTACATGGTGTACTCCACAAGACTTATGGTTGGTGGAGTTAATTTGCATAAATTTATTTATTTTCTTTATAAAATACTAGATCATGTAGGCTTGCGTTGCCGTGCCCATCTATTAGCAGAATAGATTTTCTAGAACTGAATAAATAGAATTGGATTTTTACATGTGTGACCGGCATGTAAGTTGGGCATGTGAAGTATAGTTCCATCCAGAATAACTTGTTAGTTAGTCGAAACGATGTTTTACACTCCTACCCACACTAAAAGGAGACGCTAGCGATTATATTTGGATGCTTACTCCACTTCAGATAGAAAAATTGGCAGGTTCAAGATGATTTTAATACACAAGTATGATAAGCAGTTTTTGAAGCTGCATATGGCATTGGCGTACAGAAGTTAGGTGAGGCAGGCGGTGTGCCTCCTAGTGGTCCGCTTAAGTTGCAGCATTACGAAAAACAAATGTTAGCTTATCTCTTTTAGAAATTGGGTGTGGTCATCAAGAAACACTCATAATATAACTTGCAATAACATATATAGAAAGAATTATTTGTTCTTGTCAGTTACTTGAGAACTCTGATAGATTAGTGAAATAAATCATGCGATTTATCGACACTCACCAATGTCCATACCAAGCACACTGATAAATAGACAGACTCTTTATATTCAGAGAGTTTTACATGACATTTAGCTCTCTCTTGTGTAGCGCCTAAATGTGGCTTGGAGAAGAATTGCAGATTTGCGGTGCCAAATACAGAGTCTCCATGTGCATGCTGTAGTAATGCCATGCGTGCCTTCATTAGATGAGTTCCACAGGCTAAAGGAGATGTACGTAACACCATAGCAGGCAACATGACTGAAGCCAATTACTCTGAACTCCAAAGACACATCTGCGATTCTTGTGGCTGTATAGAAGTATAATTTTCTCATGAAAAATTCAGGGCAAACACCTTCCTCAAAACATTTCTACACAAATCAAAATGGTACGGAGAACCAAAAAAATAACCACAAGGACTCAGAAGTGAATCCATACAACATAATCATATTTGAAAACTAAGACCATAAATGACAGATCATATTAGAACGTATTACAACTTTCAGCATCCGACGATTGATGGTTGAAGAGCATAATGATTTTCAGATCTGGACAGCTACAACTTCTTGTACAATCAGCACAAGTCAAAGTTGTCTGGTTAGAGAATTGAAATGTTTACTAATCTTTGCACACTGGACGCTGCCATTTGTTGGTACAAAATATGAAACCTCACTGCAAAAATGGTGCCACCAAGTCTGTGTGCTACATAAATCAGCAGCTAAATGCATAGTCAACAATAGAACATAAGGATAGGATTAACACTATCTAATATCCATGCAAATTTAGTTTTATGCTACCAGTATACACAATCTTGCAGTGTTTCCTAAAATTCAGCATACATGGTCCTAACTTTATATGATGTCAGATAGTGCATTATGTTTAAATTTTAACTTGCAACTGTATTATTTTGGAGATGTAGATAAAATCAAGATCCAACTCAAACACCAAACCAGCCACTTGATGTAGCATAAATATTGGAAAATACTCAGATACATACTATCAACGCTAATCAAACAAATTGAGCAGCTATCAACACACTATAATTGATCAGCCGGGCCGGTAGCCATTGCAGATCGTTAGCTGATCGGTTCTCCGGTCTATAAAATGGAACCAACCGCAAATACCCATACCAATATACCAGAACCAGACTCCGATGTACCTTAACCAAAAAGAACACAGCTTTAGAACGATTCCATACTAAAAAGATGGAGAAGGACTTGTAGTGGTGAGGTGAATTCTGCAGAATATTGCCGGAGTGAGAAGGGGAAGAGGAGGTAGATTGAGGCGAGGAAATAATATATAGGGGCATGAAGTGAAGGAGATGAGTCAAAGTAATGAGAACGCACGTTCATCTGTGCTAGTGAGTTGCACACGATGGCTGTCATCACTGCCCTGGAAGAACCGAAAATTTACTGCCTCTTTGAACACCGATGTAATCACCATCGATCCTTCAGATCCGATTGTCGCTTCAGCTTCTGAGTTTGCATCGGAGTTAGAGAATCCTGGGTGCGACTGGCCCACATCGGATCGCAGCCACTAGGCGCATTGATTCGGCGGCCTCGTCGCATCACCTGGTTGAATCCCTCACCCACCGCAGCCGCATCATCTATGTACTCGCTCGGTGTATCTATTATATATTAAAAGTACATGACGGACTAACCAGAAATTAGATAAATAGACTACAAAATCCACAAAAATTAGAAACATCTGACCATTGATCAGATATATCAGAGAAAATCAATGGATAGATCTAGATCCATTAAAGTAAAGTTTGAAAAATTACCCACCTTTGCCACCATTAAACATTACCCTGTATCACAAACCCTAATACGATTCTTATCTAAAAAAAACCTACGCTAACTCTTCCTCCCGTCCCTTTCTCTTCGGTGTACATGGAAACCAGCGGCGCCGTAGACCATCATCTCCGGTCGTATTTTATTTGTCCGGATGCAACTGCTAATCCCCTAGCCGCCATAAAGCCTCCTTGCGCTGCCCTCGTCCTTAGACTGCCGTGGCGCTCACATGAGGTCTATGCTAACCTTCTCTTTGCTAACCCTAGACTTCACTTTACTTTGCCAAACAGTCAGATCAAGACTCGAGATCGCCAAACAAAATCACACAAGCCAATTGAAATTGCAGGAACTAATCTATTTTGTTCCTGGTGCGTACGCCCTCCACTAGTAGAACCAGTCTATTAGCCCCGGTTCGTAAGGACCTTTAGTCCCGGAATGCGACCTAGGACTGTCAAAGCGGGACTAAAGGTCCTGCCTTTAGTCCCGTGTTACAAACCGGGACTAGAGGTCCAACCACGTGGCCCCGCAAGCCGCGCTAGGCTGGAGGACATTAACACGGACCGGGACTAAAGGTTCCCTGCCGTGACAGCGTTTTGGGCCATTTGGCTGCGTGGCAGAGATGGGGTTTTAGGGTTTTGTGTTTATCTTTTTATTTTATGTTTTGTGTTCAATTATTTTTCATTCTATGTTTTCATTAGAAACAATTTTCGTATACATACAAAACGCGACTACACAGTACTTGTACACATTGATGCAATATATAATATAATTTCTCTTACAAGCATACATGGAGTCCTAACCGGGTCCAGAGCCTGTCTATTTGATTACATGGAGATCATTACATGGATGCTTTAGGGTCTATCTAGAGAGAATTCTCCATGTCGGTCTATGACCTCGTCGACAAAAAATCCAGCAAATTCCTCTTGGATTGCTATTAGACGGTCCTTTGGTAGGAGCTTGTCCCGCATCGCGTCCAACTATAAAGAAGGAGATCGTATGAATTAGACTCAACACAACTTTTTGTAATAAAAATAAAGGGTGAATATATTGTTTACTTACTCGAACATTTTCCAAGGGCTACTCAGTAGTGATGCGAATGAACTCGCACACGTAGAATCCACATAGATTAGTCCCCCGTGGCTGCCTCGCCCACTTTACAAGAATAGAATTCAATCAAATAATAACTCTAGCATGATAAATGCACATAAACTAGAATTAAATAGATGCGCGGACTTAGCTCGTACTACTTACCGAGACTGATTTAAAAAATAGCTCCTCACGCCATTGACCGCTAACCTTGTTCTTGAACCGTGTCCAAACCCTACCCGACAAATAAAATAAATGTATGAGTTAATAACTACTTGATATCCCAGAAAATGAACGAAAGAAACTGATATAGTGCGATAATGGTTGAAATTACCTCTAGAGCATATCGATAATGCTGCGGTAGTCTTCAATGTCTTTGTTTAGTGAGTCCATGATGTGAACTCTTTCCAAGTCAACTGAAATGCTTAGAAGAATCCAATGGTACCTACGCAAAGTTTACATACGTCAGTAACTCATCATTTACACTGAACATCGAGTAAGCAAAAGTTAATATGTACAAGAACTCACTTGCCATCGTGGTAAGGAAATAGTATTTCATTACAGAAATGCTGGTTCGTGAGAAACCGGAGCAAGTTTTGCTCGGTCTCTAGTGGCTTATCCTTTAGCATAGCTCCATTAAATCGATGAGGGTCAATGAACCCAAATCCATTGATAGCTTTTCTTCTACATTCGAGAATCTTCATTCTGCGTCATTATATATAGCGTACAAAAGAATATAGTGAGTATACTTACCAGCAATGAATTGAACAAGCTGAGATAGAGACTTAATTACATAAATAAAGTAATCACTTACAGTCAATAGCAATTGATGATAGGTTTGTCGAGTTCCTTTAGATTGAATAACTGAAATAATTCTGTAAATTCAACGAAGTAATGCGATTTTTGAATTTTCAGTATGAGCCAATATCGCTCTTCTTTTAATGCTTTCATGTACCATTCATGGAATCGTCGCATTTTTGTTGGCATATCCCGAAGCCTCTCAGAACTGACTAGAGGCTCCCCGTGAACAAATTTGGGTGCTAGCTCAGCCTTGGGCATATCGTCGTGAATAATGTCATGAATAGACATATTACATTGCTTGGCCAATATCTTAGCCGTTTCCGGATCCATATGTTCTCCCTCATATAGTTGTGGTTCGGGTATGTGCACCTGGAGCAAGGGGAGCGATTGATTTGCTTGTTTCCCCAGCTGGGGAACGTCTCTTTTGGTTGTTCGGCTACCACTCGATTGTTTTCCTTGTTTCCCCAGCTGGGGGACGTCCGATCTGATGCTTTCGCTACCACTCGATTGTTTTGCTTGTTCCCCCTGTTGGGGAACCTCTTTTGTGATGCTTCCTCTACCTCTTGATCTCTTCCGTTTCAGTGTCTTCTGAAGACATCGTGTATAGTCATCTGGCGCATTTAACTGAGCTTGGGATGGCTGCGTGATACGTCCAAAACGTATCTACTTTCCCGAACACTTTTGCTATTGTTTATCCTCTAAACTTGTGTGATTTGGATGCAACTAATGCGGACTGATGCTGTTTTCAGCAGAATTGCCTTGGTGTCTACTTTTTGTGCAGAAAATCAACTATCAGGAAAAATCCCGGAAAATATGCCAAAAATCCTATTTCACCCGAAGACTCCAGGAGCCAGAATACGAGACAGAGAAGAGCTAGGGGGAGGCCACACCACCTGGTGGCGCGGGCCAGGCCAGGCTGCGCCAGAGGGTGGTGTGGGCCCTCCAGGCACCCCCTCAGCCTCTCTCTTCGCCTATAAGAAGCCTTCTGACCTAAAAACTTCGGGGGGTTCGACGTTTTTTCAGAGGGAGTTCCGCTCCGCCGCCACCACCAGATTCCACGAAACAGCACCAGAAACTCCGTTCTGGCAACCTGCCGGGATGGGGAATTGGAGGAGATCATCGCCATCATCATCACCATCGCTTCTCCATCGACCATCCATGTTTCCCCCATCTATGAGTGAGTAATCCCCCGCTGTAGGCTATGGGGATGGTAGGGATTGGATGAGATCGTTCATGTAATGGCATCAGATTGTTAGGGCATGGTGCCTAGTATCTTTTATTAGTTCTTTATGACTTTGTTGCGACTTATTGTGCTTAATGCTTGTCACTATGGCCCGAGTGCCAAGATTTCAGATCTGAAATTATTATTGATTCATTATGAAAGTATTGTTTTTGGTCTTATCTACAAGTTGTATACACACGTTGATGTCCGGAACCTATGGCCCCAAAGTGACAGAAATCGGGAGAACCGGAAGGGAAAGGCTTTGATGTGAGGATCACATGTGTTCACGGAGTGTTAATGCTTTGCTTCGATGCTCTATTAAAAGGAGCACCTTAATTGCCAGTAGTTCCCTAGAGGCCCTGCTACAAACGGGCTGGCAGGACAAAAGATGTTGTCCAAGTTCTCATTGCGAGCACGTATGACTATTTATGGAACACATGCCTAGGATTGTCTAGTACTTGAGTGCTTTATCTTATTTATCTGCAATTGCTCTATGTTCTGATTGCTATGTGAATTGTCTTGTCCATGCAATGCCCGTCCATCCATCCCTATGCCTACCGCACTCGAATCCCACTGTTTACTTCTTTCGTTACTACTGTCTTTGCTTTGCTACTACTGTTACTTTACTATTCCTACTACAAAACTGTTGCTACTGATAAACTGCTGTGAGCAAGATTGTTTCCAGGTGCAGCTGAATTGACAACTCAGTTGTTAAGGCTTATAAATATTCTTTGGCTCCCCTTGTGTCGAATCAATAAATTGGTTTTCACTTCCCTCGAAAATACTGCGATACACTCCCTATACTTGTGGGTCATCACTGCGTCAGTAATTTCCTAAAGTGCTCCTTGGTTTCCGGTTTTATTTGGACCTCTGGCTCAGGTTGTTTCTTTTTAAAATGAGCAGCCACTTCGGCCCGTACGACCGCATCGGTCTCCTCATCGGTCAGGTCGTAAGCCCTCTTGGGAGGAACTGACGATACTCTTGGGAGGGGCGACAACTGTCGCTTTGGGCGTCGGTTATCGGTCGACGGAGCCGTGCTATTCTTCCGCTTTTGGCCCTTAGTGGGTGGAGGTGGCTGCGTAGATTGAGATGGACTCGTGTTGGGGTCATGGATTGGACTTAGAGGTTGTGGACTTTTACTGGGAGGAGACGGTGCCCTTGGAGGTGGACTTGGAGGTGGACTTTTACTAGGAGGAGACGGTGGCCTTGGAGGTGATGGATTGTTTCTCGGTGGAGAAGGTGGCCTTGGTGTCGAGCCTGGAAACTTGATGTATTATGTTTTCCAAAGAACGAAACCACTCGTGACTTCTCCCAGTGTCGTCTCCCATTCACTTCCAAGGATGTCAAGCTGTAGTGACTGACACATCGGTTGAACTTCATCCATACCGACACGAGCATAGCCATCTGGAATCGGATTGCAATGGTAGGTCGCTCCCGGTGCAGAAGGTAAAGCAAAGCCAACTGCCACCTTCATGGATACGTTCTTCAGTTCAACATGCAGCTTATAACTAGTCTTCTCCTTAATTGCATCCACGGGGTACACATCTATCGTTGCATCATTACCGTGGCCCTCCGTGGAAGCCACGCTACTTTTCCGTTGCGATGGGCCGACCGTACTATCTGGTGCAGGATCTTGCTGTCGGAGTCCTTTAACTTCATTAAGCTCCTGGCGATGCTCTTGCAGAATGGCTTCAAACCTCGCGAACCGCTCCGCATCCTCCTCTTTTTGCCGCTTTGTTTTTCTCGATCGGCTTGTGTACGTGTCAAGGTCCTCGGAAAACCCGATAACCCATGGACAAGAAGGTCCGAATCCTCTTGTTCGTCCAGCCTTTTCAGGATTCTTGAGAGCCTTTGTCAGCTCACCGTTCTCTCTGTCGGGAACAAACTTTCCCTCTTCAGCCTCTTTTATCACTTTAATAAGTTCATTCTTGGGTGAAGAAACTTCTTTGGCTGCAATAATCTCGCCTGTTTCTGGGTCATACGATGCCCCATGCCCGAGTACCCAATTTCTTGACCTCCTGGGCCAACGAGACATAGCTAGAGTGACCCCTTTAGCCTCCAGGTCAGCCTCAGCTTTATCCCACTTAGGCATGACACTCCTATAGCCACATGTGCACATATGATGGTGATATTTCTTTTTGGCTTCATTTATCTTATTCTTTTTTGACATTGCCATAGCTGGTGCCGAGTTCTTGTATTCCGCAAATGCAGCCCAGTTATCCTGCTGCTTCTCTAGTGGGCCAGTGAATGGAGGAGTTTTTTTCTTCAAGACATACTTATGGTACAATCTTTTCTTCCATTCCTTGAATAGTTCGCTCATCTTCTTAAGAGCAAAGTGCTTGACTTTCCTTGTCATTTGTTGTGTGACCTCATCAGTCTCCAAGACTGGTAGGGTGAAATGTGTCATGAGAGAATTCCACATCGCATCTCTTGCTCAGCCATCTACAAAACTAGCCCTAGTTGGATCCCTTTTCTTTCTTGGCTTATTCCAATTTCGCGTCGTGATTGGGACGGTGTCTCTAACAATCACTCCGCATTGAGTTATAAATGCATTCACAGATTCTTTGGGCTCCAACGGTTGACCCAGCAGAGAGACTAAGTCAATGCTGAAACGGACATCAGTGGGCAACTTTTGTGCTGGACCTCTTGTCCTTGTAGAAGATTTGCCGGAAGCGGAGGTCTAAGAGAAGAAACATTCGTTAGTACATATATACGAATCAATTAGTGAATCTATACTAGTGATCGATCGGTAGAGGCTTTATATACCTTGATGGAGTTTGTTATTATTATAGTGTCTTCACCATGGTCTCCACCATGGTCAGCACCATCGTCTCCACTATCGTCTCCACCCTCGTATCCTCCAGACAAATCAAGATAATCGGAGCCATTGTAATAAGAACCCCCAGTACCCTCATCTATCATGTTGAGAAGCTCCTCTTCATTCTGTCTACCGTCCATAGCTTAACTAATAAAAAGAAATAGTGCATTAAGTAAAAGAATATTACAATTGTGACAACTCGGATACAGAAAAAAGATTACGTACTAATAATGAAACAATTTTGCATTAAGATATATAAAGTACAATAATATAAGATAAAGTACATTATTAATACATGTCGCTCATATCTCGGTCATAAGATAAAGTACAATAATCAAACTAGCAAACTCGGCTGCCGCGTTCTGTGCCACTGCAGCTCTGCACCCAGAGAAGAGGACCCATCACCGGAGAATAGCTCGGGTGATCAGATCCGTGAACCTGCCAGATATTGGAGAACCTGGTCTCCAAAAGATACATATATTGCCGTACGTGCTCGTCCTCCTGTCTGATACGACGACGTACCACCTCCTCGGGGCCCGGCTCCCTATGTACCACTCCTGGACCTCGTGGACGCCACCAAAGAAGCTCCGGATCGACGATGATACCCGGATTTCTCACCAAGGTACGAGTCCCGACAGGTAGCACCTCCTAGTGCCAACCCTGCGGAGCCCAGGCTCGGACATCCCCGAAACCGACAGAGTCCAGTAGGCTCGGACGAGGAGGACGCGGCAAAACTAAATAATAGCAATAAACAATCATAAAACATAAACATTAACTAAATCACTAAGTATTGCCCTAATAACACTAACCCTAAACCTAACACTAACTAAACTAAACCTAATTAACTAAGTATTCTAACTAATCCTAACTAACCCTAGATAAATACTAATACTAATACTAACTAAATACTAATACTAACCCTAAACCTAACACTAACTAAGTTAAACCTAATTAACTAACTATACTTACTAAATACTAATACTACTAACACTAACTAAATACTAATACTACTAACACTAACACTAAGTACTATTGCGCTGGACGGGCGGTGGCGTGGGCGGACGGACGGCGCGGAGACGGTGTTCCATATAAATTAAACTAAACTAAGGCACTATTTTCACGCGGATGCCCGAACATCAAAAGAATTTCCACCTAAACTAAACATACCCTAAACTAAACTAACCCTAAACTAAACTAAACTAACCGTAAATGAAAATTAACCCTAAACTAACCCTAAACTAAACATATCCTAAACTAAACTAAGCCTAAACTAACCGTAAACTAAATTAAACCTAAAATAACCCTAAA
This sequence comes from Avena eriantha, assembly GCA_910589775.1. NCBI lineage: Eukaryota > Viridiplantae > Streptophyta > Magnoliopsida > Poales > Poaceae > Avena > Avena eriantha. The sequence goes on from OU342744.1 coordinate 184,828,870, forward strand.
CAAAAATTAACTAACCCTAACCAAAATTAACGGGTTGCACGGCGATCACCTGAAGACGGCGGGGCGGCGCGGAGACGGTGCGAGCGGCGGCGAGACGGACGGCGCGGAGACGGTGGCGAGTTCCTCTCCACGGGCGCGGGGGGCGGCGGGGCGGATGGCGTGGGCGGCGAGCTGCTCTGGGAAGGTGAAAACAGGCTCTTCGGATCGTGGCACGACCCGGGGTGGGGGTGGGGTATTTATACCCCCACAACCTTTAGCCCCGGTCCTTTAGTCCCGTTTTGTATTACAACCTAGGGCTAAAGGTGTTTTCACCCGCCGCTCTTCCCGCGCGCGTACACCCTTTACAAACTGGGGCTAAAGGGGGCCTTTAGTCCCGGTTTGTATTACAACCTGAGGCTAAAGGTGGTTTTTGGCGCAAAAAAAAATGGTTTATAGTTTTCAGAAAATTATGTATTATTTATCAAAATTTTCAGAAAAAGAAGATCTATAATTTAAATCTATTATCATACTTTATTATACAACTTGTATTATATTTAGTACAAATGTTGGAAAAATATAGTTTATTATTTAAAAACAGAAAAATACATATAATATACCAAAATATTCACAAATAATAATATACTCATTAGAAATATAATATTTAATATTAAAACTAGTAACTAGGACTAAAAAATATTTTCCGTCATTTCCCCCGCTTCCCGCCATTTCCCTTGCTTCCCGCCATGTTTTTCCGCCATTTCCCCCGCTTCCCGCCATGTTTTCCCACCATTTCCCCCGCTTCCCGCCATGTTCTCCCGCCATTTCCCTCTATATCTACGCCGACTGCCATGTCCATCCACACATCCACACCTTCTCTCTCACCACAATGGACACCGCTTACTGGGCCTTTCTGATGCTCGAGGAGACCGAGGCGCTGTGCGCCTCCAGCTACCCATGCCCGCCAGGGTACCGGCTGCCCGCCGGCTGGATGCTGAGCGCTGGAGGGGTTCCTATTCCTCCTGTGCCTCAAGGTTCGGCCCGCCAGGCGGCCATCACAAACCACTTCTACCTCGAGCTCACGCTGGAGTAGTGGATGGATCCCCATTGGGATCCCGACAACCTCAACACCTGGAATGCCTTCTTCCCAAACCGGTGGGAAAGGGAGCTCGTCAGGTACGAGGGTGACGGTCTTCCCCCAGTGAACCACAAAGAGGCCGGTCTCCGCCTGTGGTGGGCGAAACAGACTATCGCTGGCGTGATGCGCTACATCTGTTGGGGATCGGTGCGGAAAACAAAAAATTCCTACGACGGAACCCCAGAAACTTAGCCTAAGATCTATCTATGTAGTAATGCGGTAACGGCCGATGCGTAGAGAATACATACCCTTGTATACCGTACGCGGTTAACGTTCCGCGGGGAACGTGGTTGAAGTAGTCGTACTCGAAGCCGACCTCAAGGTCACGAAGCTCCTCGCAAGTCACCCCTTGCTCCTTCTTGATCTTCATCATCTTCATCACGCAACAGCTATGGCTCACGACATTCAAGCGCCCCAAGTGTTGCGCCTCGTGTCTTCGTACACATCCGGTGCATGATGAGACCTCTAGCTCCCCGATCCCGCCGGGAGCGCGGAAGTTGATATCCGTCTAGGAATCTCTGCAGCGCAACGGCGTACTGCAGGAGTGCCTCGATCGCACAGCCCAGACTTGGGGCCATGGTCACAAGGTATAGACAGAGGGAGGAGGAGAAAGTCAACCAAAGGACTTCTCAAGTTGTGTGTTTAATCCCACCCATGGGCACCCCTTTATATAGGGGGAGGGGGTGTGCCCTCCCCTTTGGGTTTCCCATGTGGGACTATTCAAGGGAGAGGGGGGAGGCGCATGGGCCTTAATGGGCCAGCCGGCCTGGGGTGGGCCCCACCCCACACACAGCCCTAGGCTGGCCGGGTGGGCCCCCTCAAGGCGCCTGGGCCTTGGCCCTTTGGCCCTTGGCCCTTCCGTCCTCCGGTTTTCCCTCATGGGCCCTATTTCCCTAGGAAGTTTGGCCCATTAGTGGAATAACTCTTCAAATTATATTTTAATATTATATTTAATATTAATTACACTAATTAATATGTAAATACATATTACAAAATCCATCTTGACCCGAAACACCTTTCGGTTCTCTTTTGATTTGCTCCGAACGACTTCAGATCTTTCTGCGGAACATTTCCGGTCCTTTATTCTTTCTCCGAACAACTTTGGATCTCTCTGCGGAACGATTCCGGCTTTCTCTCTTTATCTAATGTGATTCCATCTTACGAATGATCGCTCTCATCATACCCTTAAGTGTATCCTCTCACGGCTCTGGAATGCTGTAGACATGATCTGTATCAATGATCAATAGAGGGACCAGGGATATCCATGTGACCCCTATGTATTCCTGATGACAATGTCGTTTGAACCGTCTAAATGTAGCATCCTCTTCCTTTTGTTTCTCGATACAACTTGTCCGAGATCCGATCAATGGTATCCCATACCTTGTTCAATCTCGTTCACAACAAGTTATGTTTTCTTGTTATCGTGATATTATATCCCCGTGACCTAGTCACATGTTGCAACATATATGGATGTAATCTTACTAAGCCGGCCATATGTATCTTTACCCGTCATGTGGGTGAACAAATCCCGGTCTTGCAGTCACATGTCATCTACTGTTCCTTCTGAATACCCAACGTACACCTTTATGGCCACTGCGTTACCAGATGACGGTTGATGCAGTCTAAGCAGCCTAGGGAAACAGTGTAATATGAGCTCACGGTCTAAGGAGAAGGAGTCTAGGTATAGCTGTTGCAACAATGAACTATATGACTTGATCGTGTTGCAATCCTTCGAGGAATGTCCAACCACATCATTCTTCAATGATATGATCTCGTTGTTAGTCGGTATAAATGCCCATGATCTTGAAACCTAGATCATCTTCGTGGCCAACGAACTAGTATGAATAGAGGCTACTAGGGACTTGGTTGTTTCATACCACACCTGTACCAATGTTTCTACTTGGCATAGTTATAGAACAATATGAAACTATTATAAACTAATTGAGATATGACAATAAAAACCTATTTATTAGTTGCCTCTAGGGCATATCTCCTTCAGTCTCCCACTTGCATTAGAGTACAAATAACCTAGCTTGCATTTTACTCGTATAAACCATATGCCATATGTGTTTACAGATCATGCATGCTCATGAGAAACGTCATGTCCATGTTCTGTTTTACCAGATCATTATGTATTTTGCAAATCATTAATGTCTTCCTAATTTTGACATTCACACCATTATCGTATAATGGGTCAAAGTATTTATTTGGCAACAAGGTGAGACTTTGTTTCTAGTGTTTATGATGACGATCGTTTTTCACTGTTGTCATCTAAACTTCGAAACACACTTTGCTATCCTTTGTGTATATACTATAGTCATGGCAGCAGAACGAGGCCGGATTCCAGGAGCTTAAAGTGACTTTAGATCAACCTCGAGGGCTTTCTCATGGGCACTGGGACCCTAGGACACATCATTCTACGTTAAAAGCGAACTAGCCCCGCCACAACATTATACATCAAATCAGATGTAGCCTTTATACTTCTATATCTATGTAGATCCTAGTGACTTTAGATCAACCTCGAGGGCTTTCTCATGGGCACTGGGACCCTGGGACACATCATTCTACGTTAAAAGCGAACTAGCCCCGCCATAACATTATACATCACATCAGATGTAGCATTTATACTTCTATATCTATGTAGATCCTAGTGCCTGAAATGCAACTATGCCACTTACATTGCTTCTTGCTACTTAAGTACAAACTTAATTCTGGTTTAGTGATCAACTCAGGAATCACTTAAATACATGTTCATACAGTTAAGACTTTGTCCTACCAACCAGAACCTCGGGTCACTTTATGTTGAGTATACAACATGGTTATACAGAAGAACCTATGACTGAGGCATATGAGATGCAACACATCTCTTTCTTTCAACCATAGTTTCAATACTTACTCAATTCTTCATGTAGTAAGAACTTCTTTCTCACCCTGTTCCATTCTGAGCTTCTTCAAAATCTTGTCTTAGGACATTCTGAACATCTTTCAGAATCAAGTCCAGGAAGCATTCGACATTCAGTGTTTATTAAACTCACCAATCTATCTCAATAGATCTTATTGTTTAATAACTTCAACTTCATCCTAACTTAAATACTATTAACACCAATCACATCATTCACATATGTCGTCCACATATCCCAGAATGATTTCACGCTCCCACTCAAATATGACATTCATGTTTGAGATCTAGGGATTTCACTTAGCTCCCACTCAAAATATGTCAGATACATATTATGAATTAGCCAAGCTGATTTGCTCCCACTCTAATCTAGGTCCTCTCGATAATCTTGGACATTCCAAAATTCTTTGATCATTATCAATTTGAGAATTCCAATTACGAGACTTCAATATCCATATATTTCTAGTGTAAATCCAAAAGATTTAAGCATCACTACTGTTGTAGTCAACTCCTTGAATTTGTCCAAACTTGTAACAAACCAAGTTTTTTATCATTCATTAAGTTTCATTTCCTTCTTATGACTTTGCAGTCATTCAGAAATATCAAGTAAACTTCTTTACTTTGATAAGATCAAGAAACATGTTACTTTGCAATCTTAAATGTAACTTAATATAGGATTTTATGACTCCTAGTCATTTCTCGCACTCAGGTCCATCACGCTTCTTTGTAATTAGTAGGTATGTCTTGTTCAAAACATGACAAGTGAATCAATAATATAATTCCACAAACTTGTAGAATATATAGTTGAATCCTACTTTTTTTAGTAAAAGTATTCACTAAAACTTTATGATCATTATCATTGGTTTCTCCTCTATTTGTAGAGTTTGGATTCACGAAACAAATTCCGCTGCGCCACTCAACAATTTTGAGGTAAGGTTAAATACCTTGTTTTGATCTTTCACTTTCTTCCACCTGTATCTTCATCAAGACACGTCAGCTTTGGACAACAACTGGTTTGCCCATTTGTGGAAGATGCATTCATAGCTTCTAAGAATGCTTTACAAAGACTTGTTTATTCGCCACGACTTCGACTTGTCTAAATCTCCAGAAACTCGAACTTGTCATAACACTTATGGTGTTGTTTCCACGAATCTATTAGATGTTCCTTTGTATTTCAAATGAGTGTTTGCTTATTTTGATCTCTAACTTTAAACGATAACTATAACCCCTATAAGAGATGGATGTTTACACATTTCAACATAGTTTGAATTCGTCCAATTATCATAATTTGTGAAACATCTTTCACAAGTTCTTTTTATGCTAAACTTAACTTGAATGCCGTAGTCATGTCGATCAAATCAAAGAGACTTGTTAATTCAGTTAATTCAATATCCCATTTAGTTATGAACTCATTTGAACAATTCAAATCATTTCAAACTCATGTTTCATTAAGTAAATACGCTTATTCACTTAAGTCCACAATTAACTAATGATTTCCACTACTTGTTGAAAATGTGATACATCACTATGTATAAGATTCAACATTTCTTCGCATATCACCGTTTTACCAGAATGCGGAGTTTTAGTCATTCTGCCCAAGAGGAATGGTTTTTCAAAGTCTCTAGATTAAGCATCTAGGACCCCGATCTTTCTTAAAGAATCTGCAATAACCAAAATGACTTAAACTATAGTGTCATTTCATTATTAAGATTTGGATATCTTTTAGCATTCTAATCCTTTAGAAATGTTTAAACTATTATCATTAACATAGTGATGAGAATAACTTATTTGTAATCATAATGTGACCATAAGGTACTATTCATAAGAATAGTACAAACTAGTTTGTAACTTGTTCATATGAATAATCGTCTCGCCAAAAGGAAGACACACATACAAGGATTACAAATTTACATTCAAGTCCACTAATCCAAATGACAAACTTTGAGGGAAGAGGTGATGTTGGCCATCAACTGTTTTGCTTGCCGTCATCAAGTCACGCTGCCTCAAAACTAGCAATTCTCAAGCAGATCATCCTGTTTTCACAAAACAGGACAAGTATCAAATACTTTGCAAACTGCAACGAGTTTTGCAAGAACCACATTTATAATTTTGTATATCTTATATATAATTTTTCATCCATGACTTCCATTTGCAATCAAGCCCTTCTAAGAGTTCTTAACTCTGATGCAAGATCGCTAAGTGTTTTTCTAAATAGTCTCTTTTCATCCATGATGGAGGAAAACCCATCGAACGGCTCATACACTATGTGCCATATTCTTTAGAATACAAAATGCAGCCCAATTCTCCATCAAATGGAGGATGGCTTATTGAATGATTATGGAGAAAACACAAACATTCCGGAGTCATCGAATTATCTCCTAATGGTTATCGTATCAAGAAGAGAAGATCACCTTTTACGAGGACATCCCTCATGAGTGGGTATTAATCTAAGAAGTTGGACCCTTTTGCTAAGTTCCATATTAAGCAATATATTCCCATGGTCACAAAGGACCTCAATGGGATAGGCCAAGATCTACTAAGATATTTGCAAATAGACATCTAGACTAAGTTTATAATTAGAGATCAATTTATAATTGGTCTCCACTAAAAAGGTCATCCCCTGGACGATTTTAGTGATCGCATGATCCATATCCTCTGCACCTCCCCCGATCATCACGGCCATCAGTGCATTATCAAAGGTAGACATTCAACAATGCCAATGACATCATCCATGTGACTCATGCTCGATCTTTCGATCTCTTGTGTTCCGAGGCCACGCTTTTGTGGCATGCTAGGCTCGCCAAATCTAACTTGTGTGTATTCGCTGTGCAACATGGCTTACACCCACTGTATGCAAACGTAGATATGTTTGACACCCAAGCCTGTAACCCTGGATCGCCTCATACCGAAGAACTTTCTTGGTGGTGCACACACAAGGGGAACACGGAACATTGGAATTAAATAGGGATTATCTTATTTGCTACCGTTGGGTATCTAAATACTAGCACACAATGAGATGTAAAACATGTATCAACATCATATGTATAATGTGATATGATATGGTCTTCTTGCGCCTTGATCTCCATCGAGCGCTCCGGCATGATCTCCATCGTGCCCTTGGTTTGACGCCAAGTCCACGATGCCGCGACTAGGTCGTCCATCGGAATGATGACTATTACTATACTACTTAGTAACATAAAAGTAAACTACTTTACCTTCGTAACGACCATTGCCATATCATAATCACATGCCCCCTACAAAATAAAGTTAGACGCCTCTACTTTATCTATTGCAAGTTTTACATGGTTGTTAGGGCTTTTGCACTAGAACCGTTTCTAAACTATGAACTTTCCAACCACAACATGGATCTGACAGTTGTCTCTACTACACCCCTTTCGGGGCCCTTCGTTGTAAATGCTATATCAACCATCGAATGAGAGACAGACACCCGCTAGCCACTTATACGGTACAAGCCGTATGTTGAGCGTGGAACCAGTCTCGCGTATACACGTAAGGTCGGTCCGGGCCGCTTCATCAAACAGTACCGCGATATAAACAAGTACACATTAGAGGGTAAAAACTAAGGGATCAATGCCCACACAATACTTGTGCATACTGGCCCTACAGCACTCCTACGCATAGATCGGCTCTGACACCACTATTGGGGATCGGTGCGAAAAACAAAAAATTTCCTACGACGGAACCCCAGAAACTTAGCCTAGGATCTATCTATGTAGTAATGCGGTAACGGCCGATGCGTAGAGAATACATACCCTTGTAGACCGTATGCGATTAACGTTCCGCGGGGAACATGGTTGAAGTAGTCGTACTCGAAGCCGACCTCAAGGTCGCGAAGCTCCTCGCAGGTCACCCCTTGCTCCTTCTTGATCTTCATAATCTTCATCGTGCAACAGCTATGGCTCACGACATTCAAGCGCCCCAAGTGTTGCGCCTCGTGTCTTCGTACACATCCGGTGCACGATGAGACCTCCGGCTCCCCGATCCCACCGGGAGTGCGGAAGTTGATATCTGGCTAGGAATCCCTACAGCGCAACAGCGTACTACAGGAGTGCCTCAATCGCACAGCCCAGACTTGGAGCCATGGTCACAAGGTATAGACAGAGGGAGGAGGAGAAAGTCAACCAAAGGACTTCTCAAGTTGTGTGTTTAATCCCACCCATGGGCATCCCTTTATATAGGGGAAGGGGGTGTGCCCTCCCCTTTGGGTTTCCCATGTGGGACTATTCAAGGGAGAGGGGGGAGGCGCATGGGCCTTAATGGGCCAGCCGGCCTGGGGTGGGCCCCACCCCACACACAGCCCTAGGCTGGCCGGGTGGGCCCCCTCAAGGCGCCTGGGCCTTGGCCCTTCCCTCCTCCGGTTTTCCCTCATGGGCCCTATTTCCCTAGGAAGTTTGGCCCATTAGTAGAATAACTCTTCAAATTAGATTTTAATATTATATTTAATATTAATTACACTAATTAATATGTAAATACATCTTAAAAAATCCATCTTGACCCGAAACCCCATTCGGTTCCCTTTTGATTTGCTCCGAACGACTTCGGATCTTTCTGCGGAACATTTCCGGTCCTTTATTCTTTCTCCGAACAACTTCGGATCTCTCTACGGAACGATTCCGGCTTTCTCTCTTTCTCTAATGTGATTCCATCTTACGAATGATCCCTCTCATCATACCCTTAAGTGTATCCTCTCACGGCTCGGGAATGCTCTAGACATGATCTGTATCAATGATCAATAGAGGGACCAGGGATATCCATGTGACCCCTATGTATTCCTGATGACAATGTCGGTTGAACCGTCTAAATGTAGCATCCTCTTCCTTTTGTTTCTCGATACAACTTGTCCGATATCCGATCAATGGTATCCCATACCTTGTTCAATCTCGTTCACAACAAGTTATGTTTTCTTGTTACCGTGATATTACATCCCCATGACCTAGTCACATGTTGCAACATATATGGATGTAATCTCACCAAGCCGAACGTATGTATCTTTACCCATCATGTGGGTGAACAAATCCCGGTCTTGCAGTCACATGTCATCTACTGTTCCTTCGGAATACCCAACGTACACCTTTATGGCCACCACGTTACCAGATGATGGTTGATGCAGTCTAAGCAGCCTAGGGAAACAGTGAGTAATATGAGCTCACAGTCTAAGGAGAAGGAGTCTAGGTATATCTGTTGCAACAGTGAACTATATGACTTGATCGTGTTGCAATCCTTCGAGGAATGTACATCATTCTCCAATGATATGATCTCGTTGTCAGTCGGCATAAATGCCCATGATCTTGAAACCTAGATCATCTTCGTGACCAACGAACTAGTATGAATAGAGGCTACTAGGGACTTGGTTGTTTCATACCACACCTGTACCAATGTTTCTACTTGGCACAGTTATAGCACAATATGAAACTATTATAAACTAATTGAGATATGACAATAAAAACCTATTTATTATTTGCCTCTAGGGCATATCTCCTTCAACATCGGCATGGGAGACCATCCTCGCCTGAGGTACCCGCACTTTCGCCAGCCGCATAGCCACAAGAATGGTGGTGGTGGTGAAGGCCTAGGGCATACTGGGGTCGTCATCCGGGAGCCCCCTTCCCAGTGCATCATGAATCCGAGGCCGGAGTGGCAGGTGCCCCGCCCCCGTTCCCCCGTGCACAAGCTGGGGAAGGGCTGAAGATCCAGCCACGTGCTACGAGCGACGATGATGACGATGACGATTACGAAGACGACCCTGAAGCTGTGTACTACAGGGCTAGATATGATGATGACTAATTTTTACATTTTAATATTAATAAATATCTGGCCACAGCAAGTTGCAATACTACCTATTGGGATCGAGATAGTTCATATCCATATATATATATAAGCAGATCATTAAAAATAAAGATTTAATAATATTGTACATCACCAACATCCACACATCTCTATTGTTAGGGTTTTCTTCTAATCTGTTACCATGGAGCATCTTCCTTACTTAACGGGATGCTTGGGTCATCCTCCACAGCGAAGGGCGGAATTTCATGAAACTTATCATAATCTTCTGACATGTCTGTCTTAGCCTCCACCCCCACGATGTTTCTTTTTCCTGAAAGAACTATGTGGTGCTTTGGCTCATCGTATGCTGTATTCTTTTGCTTATATTTCCTTTCTCTCGGTTTGGTAGACATGTCCTTCACATAAAAAACCTGAGCCACATCATTGGCTAGGACAAATGGTTCATTTCTATACGCAAGGTTGTTGAGATCCACTATTGTCATTTCGTATTTCTTGTCTACCTCAACCCCGCCTCTTGTCAGCTTGACCCATTTGCACCCAAACAAAGGGACCTTAAAATAAGGTCCATAGTCAAGTTCCCATATCTCCTCTATGTAACCATAATATGTATCCTTTTGCGCATTCTCGTTTGTTGCATCAAATCGGACACCACTATTTTGATTGGTGCTCTTTTTATCTTGGGTGATCATGTAAAATATATTCCCATTTATCCCGTACCCTTGAAAAGTCAATATAGTCAAAGATGGTGACCTGGCCAACAAGTACAACTGCTCTCCAACATTTATGTCATTCATGAGATATGTCTACAACCAACCGACAAAAGTCCTCATGTGTTCATCTCTAATCCAGGAGCCAGGCTTCTCTGGGTTGTTGGAGTGTATAATATTCTTGTGTTCCTCGATATACGGAGCCACCAAGGTGGAACTTTGCAGAACTGTGTAGTGTGCTTTAGTGAGAGAATGTCCATCCATACATATCCTTGCTTTCTTTCCTAGCGTGCCTTTTCCACTAAGTCTACCCTCATGCAATGATTCAGGAACACTGATGGGCTTAAGGTCAGGAATAAAGTCAACACAAAACTCAATGACCTCCTCTGTTCCATATCCCTTTAAGATGCTTCCTTCTGTCCTAGCACGGTTATGAACATATTTCATTAACACTCCCAAAAACCTCTCAAAGGGGAACATATTGTGTAGAAATACAGGACCGAGAATGTTAATCTCTTCGACTAGGTGAACTAGGAGGTGCGTCATAATATTGAAGAAGGATGGTGGGGACACCAACTCGAAGCTGATAAGACACTGGACCACATCTTTCTGTAACCTTGGTAGACTATCTAGACTGATTACCTTCTGAGAAATTGCATTGAGAAACGCACATTGCTTCACAATGGGTACTCGAACATTTTCCGGCAGGAGTCCCCTCAATGGAATCGGAAGCAGCTGGGTCATAAACACGTGACAGTCATGAGACTTTAGGTTTTGAAATTTTTTCTCTGCCATATTTATTATTCCCTTTATGTTCGACGAGAAACCAGACGGGACCTTGATACTGTAAAGGACTTCAAAAAATATTTCCTTCTCTTCTTTGGTAAGAGCGTAGCTAGCAGTACATTCAAACAGCTCTAGATGCATGCCATCTCAGTCTTTCATACGTTGTTGGTCTTGCCGTGCTTCAGGTGTATCTTTGCTCTTCCCATACACGCCCAAGAAGCCTACCAACATCACGCAAAGATTCTTCGTTAGGTGCATCACGTCAATTGGAGAGCGGACCTCTAGGACTATCCAATAGGGTAGCTCCCAAAATATAGATTTCTTTTTCCACATGGGTGCGTGTCCGACATCGTCCTTCGGAACAGATTGTCTACCAGGACCCTTTCCAAATATTATTTTTAAATCCTTCACCATATCAAATACATCATCACCAGTACGGCGGATAGGCTTACACCGGCTGTCTGCCTCACCATTGAAATGCTTACCTTTCTTTCTTAGGGTGTGCGTGGGCAGAAGAAAACGACGATTCCCCGGGTACACATTCTTCTTACATTTATCTAAATATATAGTTTCAGTCTCATTTAAAAAGTGTATGCATGCATTGTATCCCTTGTTTGTCTATCCTGAAATGTTACTAAGAGCAGGCCAATCATTGATTGTTATGAACAACAACGCTCGTAGGTCAAATTCCTCCTGCTTGTTCTCATCCCACACACGTACACCTTGTCCGTGCCACAAATGTAAGAGTTCTTCAACTAATGGTCTTAGGTACACATCATTGTCGTTGCCGGGTTGCTTCGGGCCTTGGATGAGAACTGACATCATAATGAACTCCCGCTTCATGCACAACCAAGGATGAAGGTTATAGATACACAGAGTCACAGGCCAGGTGCTATGACTACAGCTATGCTCCCCAAAAGGATTCATGCCATCTGTAGTTAGACCAAGCCATAAGTTCCTCGCATCACCTGCAAAGTCCAGAAACTCTCTCTCGATTTTTCTCCATTGCGACCCATATGCGGGGTGTCTCAACATCTCGTCTTTCTCATGGTCTTCCATGTGCCATCGCAACAACTTGGCATGCTCTTTGTTTCTGAACAAACGTTTCAACCGTGGTATTATAGGAGCATACCACATCACCTTGGCAGGAACCCTCTTCATGCGACGCTCGCCCTCAACATCACCAGGGTCATCTCGTCTTATCTTATACCACAATGTAGTGCATACTGGACATGCATCCAAATTCTCGTACTCCTCGCCGTGGTAGAGGATGCAGTAATTAATGCATACATGTATGTTCTGCACCTCTAATCCTAGAGGGCAGATAACCTTCTTTGCTTCGTAGGTACTGGCGGGCAGTTCGTTATCTTTTGGAAGCAACTTCTTCATTATTTTCAGCAACTTTTCAAATTCTTTGTCAGTCACACCGTTCTCTGCCTTCCATTGCATCAATTCTAGTCTGCTACCCAGTTTTTTGTGCCCATCTTCACAATTTGGGTACAACAATTTGTTGTGATCCTCTAACATCTGCTTGAACTTCAACCTCTCCCTTCAGTTATGCATTCTTCCTGGGCATCAGCAATGGCCCAACTAAGATCATCATTAGGCAGATCTGATGCCCGTTCTTCATCTTTTTCTTCATCAATGTCTTCCATTATAGTACCATCGTATTCAAGGGACATAGTAGGTAGTCATTATCATTCTCTTCTTCTTCGTTGTCTTCCATCATAACCCCTCTTTCTCCGTGCTGGGTGCAACAATTATAGCCGGTCATGAAACTAGACCAAAACAGGTGGCTGTGAAGGACTCTTGAGGAAGAGTATTCCTTATGATTCCGACAGACACCATATGGACAAGAAATAAAACCATTCCGCTTGTTTGCCTCGGCCACAAGGAGAAAATAATGCACACCTTTAATGAACTTGCTAGAGAGTCGGTCAACGTACATCCATTGCCGGCTCATCTGCATAATATAATTAATTAAGTACATCAAATATAATCATAATTAATTAGTACTAATATAAAAAACAAAATTAAAGCCAGCAACCGGGACTAAATATATGATGAACCTTTAGTCCCGGTTGGAGGCACCAACCGGGACTAAATGTGGATGTGGCGACAACATGTCGACACTATATCCTCAGTGGGCAGCACTAAGCCAGTAAATGATGATACTATTTTGGGTGGGTGGCAGCACTATGCCAGGGGTGAGTGTGTCGACATTATGTCATCAATGCCCGACACTATGTTGTGCTGTTTAATCTATAAATAGGTATGCATTCTTGTGAAGAACTGCAAGATGGTGTGCGAGACCAGGGACACCACTACGGCGGAGCTTCTTGAAGATGTCTTAGGACCTCGTCCTCATACATCTTCGAGGAGCTCGCCATAGAGGCACTCTCTAATATGTGAAATTAGTTAGCTCCACCAGCATACTGATCTAGCTAGAGAAGATATAAACTGAAATATGGTGTGCGAGAGCAGAGACACCACTACAGCAGAGCTTCTGGAAGATGTCTTAGGATCCCATCCTCAGACATCTTCGAGGAGCTCGCCATAGAAGTACTCCCTAATATGTGAATTGTTTTAGTTACCCGGCGTATTAATCTATAGCTACAGAAGTATTAACTCCAAGATGGTGCGAGAGGGACACCACTACGGCGGAGCTTCTCTCGAAGATGTCTTAGAATCCTATCTCCAGACATCTTCGAGGAGCTCGCCATTTCAAGCTTCTCGAAGATGTACTGTGATGTCTTCTTATCAAGCTTTTATGAATTAACCCTATCTTTGCTACAATTTTTTTAGTTTATTGAACGCAGTTAGATGAAGAAGGATATTTTGTCCAGCTAGTTAGAATGATGAACTCACGCATGTGTGTGCTTCTAAAATCAAATTTCGAGACTATGTGCCAAAACAAGATTTATAGATAAAATCCACATATTGTGATATTTATCTTAGAGTTTCTTATATTAATACAAGATAGATAGAATCTAAACATCGATCTCATGTTATCATTGCAAAAATTACTACCAAACTAAATCCAAAAATCCATCTATAAGATAGAGCATGAAATGAGCTAATATAGCAATGAGAGTTCAAAGGATGAAGTTGCTCACCTTTTAGAACATTTGGATAGATGAGGCACCACAAAATATAGACAAATCTTGAAAGAAAATTGGGCATGAACTCGAGTTTGAAGCAAGAAAGAGAGAGAGGAGCCACCAACTTGAAATGGTGGTTCGGGCAGGTGGGGAAAGAAGATATAGCCAGACCTTTAGTCCCGGTTCGTGTCTAGAACCGGGACTAAAGGTCCACCTTTAGTCCCGGTTCGTATAACAAACCGGGACTAAAGGGTCTGGCGCCCGACCCAGCCTGCCTGAAACCCTTTAGTCAGGTCCCGTTTGAACCGGGGCTGGTGCCTGCCACCCCTGGGGCCAGATCTAGCCGTTGGGACCGGGGCATTAGTCCCGGTTTGTAGCAAAACCGGGACTAATACCCCTAAACCAAAGATCCGTTTTCTACTAGTGCTCCAAATTACTCCAGCTAGCTAACTTAACGCTGATTGATATTGGTTCTTGTACGATGCAGGTTGATAAGAGAGTTCAACACTCCAGCTTGAGCTAGCTTAATTAGCTACCGGCGCACTCACCAAAAGGGAATCTTTGTGCGTGCAAGTGTATACCTTGGCGTCGGCGACCTGCACCGCAGCACCGGCAAGAAGCAAATTGTGGCGTCGTCAGTCGATGGTCTTGCCTGTTGTTCAGGACCTGATCAGGTGTGTTGACTTGGGACTGTATTCTAGGTCATGGCAAATTGGGAAATTATACTCCCTCCTTTCCAAAATAAGTGATTTGGGTTTATTTAGATATGGATGTATCTAAACACGTTTTAGTATATAGATGCATTCGAATCTAAATAAACTCAAGTCAGTTATTTTGGAATGGAGGGAGTACCTGATTTTCCGCGAACTTAATCGCAGTCAAGTAATTTAAAATTTTATGCTTAATTGCAAGTTGGATTACTGCAATGGGAGGACCAGCTGTGTAGGATAATATTATTTTCCTATACACTGTAATGGTTGGTTACATGCTAATGCATCGTTTGGGAAACTACAGATTTTCAGTAATGAAAGGGACAAGTTCCATCTTCACAAGATTTTCTTTGCTGCCAGAGTTTAAGGAAGATCTAAAATATTTGGCGATTGAAAGTTATGTTATTTATTTGTTGATTTAGCAGTAATCATCCAGAATGGTATACATATGTTATCTGTGAGTTGTCAAGTACACACCAACCCCATTGAATTATCTTTTGTTTGTTCAATCCCATTAAAAAAATGTCGATGTTACTTTGATTCTGTTGGTAAATGATTGTAGATTATCAAAGGTATTCTTCAACATGTGCAATATAATCAGGTCGTGATAGTATCACGGTATCTTGCTATTTTCTCTTGAAAGTTATATATTAAGCCTTTACAACTTTCAGTGCTATATGAACATTGATTTGATGTCACTCATCCTTTGGGTGGTAATTTTGCTTTGAGAAATTTGAGCTACATAATTATTTTATGGTACAAGGATGATATTGACATATAACATTATAATTAATCATTAGTGAGCAGATCATTTTTTAGGACTGGCACAAGGGGTATGAGGGAGTCATCGCTGGTGCAGTGGCCCATGAACCTTAGCTGATGCCCTGTGGACAATGATCGATCAACTGTCACCCCACTACTTCGACCATGATTACAATTTTAAATTTTTGAAGGGTATGCAAGTCGAACACACATACCAGGGCGGACATGCATGATCGATGTCGGTTGCAATCCATATCGTGCAGGATCTATGTAATTAGGTATCTGTACTAATATCATTTATTAACCAATAATTTCCATTATTTTCACAACGTATAGACTTCACCCGATTAAGTTACATGCATAAATTGTCTCAGTTTCTTTTGAGTACCTTCTTGATATAATTATGTTGTTCTAGAAATTGAGCAAGGTTAAAATTGGTTAGTATACCCATAGTAAAATTCTTTAGTACTCCCTCCGTTTCAAAATATAAGATGTTTTAGCTTTGTGAAAGAAGCGTATCTAGACCCATTTTAGTGTGTAGGTTCATCTAGGTTTGGAGTGAACCTACACACTAAAAAGGGTATAGATACACTCCATTCACAAAACTAAAACATCCTATATTTTGAAACAGAGGGAGTATATGTTTACAAATTTGTGTTCTGTACAAGATATTTTTGTAGGAACAAATATGCTCCAAATATGATAGTTTGAGAGGCTTAGTGAGATAAAATTGATGGAACATTGTTCTACAAAAATCAACCGGCACTATCTAATTCATGGAGAAGTTCTCCTTTAAAAATTCATGGAAGAATATATAGGTGAAAATCAGATTATGGTGAAAGTTGCACAGGAGATCACAACAAGAGAAAGAACTTCGTGGTGCCTCCCATCTCCCAAATCAAGTTGTTCTAGACATCTCTGCCTCCATCGATCGTGGTAACATATCTTTTTATTTTTTATTGAATTATGAAATTGATTTTAACATGCTCTATTTTTGTGAACGGGATTAGCTGACTCTAATCAGCTTCATGTTATTATTTCCCATCGCTTCTCTACTATAATCTATTCAGGATCATTTACTTTATAGTTCATTCTTATAGATTAAATAACATTTCTTGGGGCAATCATTTTTACACAGTTGTTTTAGTTAGCCCGCCATTGCTCTAAAGTTGGTCTTATCACAACATGTTCTCTTTTATTATTTGCACTATGTTTGTTAAGTAATACCCAAATTGTATATTGTATATTGCACATTGTTGTTTGCCTGCTATGAACCAACAATTTTCTAAAGTAAGCAACTAAACATATATATATATATATTGCTTGGCTTCCTTTGATTGTACCATGTAGTTATAGTATTCTTTAATATTTGGAATTATATTATTTGCGCATAATATTTGGATTAGTTTATAATCAAGACTCTACTTATTTTTGTTGTCAATATAATTATAATTTGGAATAGATAAAACATAACTATCATCAAAACAACTGGAATAATTACTCGATGCACACATATAGTAGTACGAAATTAAGACATGTGCTATCTGACATGTAATGTTTAATGACCTAGCAGTAGAAATATTGTTTGGGCATGCCGAGGGCTAACATGTCCTAATGCCTATATTGTGTGACATATGGTTGGCAGAGATGGGATACGGTTTGCGTTGTAGCATGGCATGATGGTGAATCGGCAAGAGACGGGAAACCAAGAGTATTCAAAACTTTAGGATATTTATTCTACCCACCATTCAATAGGCATGTAAATTATCCCGTCTCACTTTAATGATCGATTATGACAGGTGCCTCCTTACAACACATTGGTTTTAAGTTGGCTTGAAGGAATAACGCATCCGTGGAGGCAGTTTAGTTGACTCAAATTTGTCAAGATACAGATAAATCTAATACTAAGTCATGTCTAGATATAATCGAATCTAGACAAATCTAAGCCAACTAATTTGGATGGAGGGAGTACCTTTTTTGCAATGATGATAGAAAAAAGCGAGTTGATGGAAGTTGGCCTATGTAACATCTAGATTGGTTTCCTTATTTCATCGTAACTTCAGGCATGCTTATATACATAAGTCTATATGACATACCGAATGACTATAATGAGATTGAGCTAATTATACTTTTAGTCCCACAACTTGCACCCGGGGAGCAATCTAGTCCCACACCTTGCAAATTGGATAAAACTAGTCCCACAACTTGCACCCTCGGTGCAAACTAGTCCATTTTGATGAAATTTGATCGAATTCAACCGAACCTGAATGAAATCGAACGCGGATGAGCTGTCCTGACCGGCGTTTTTATATAAAAGTCCGAAAACTGTAACCCACGCGTTGGTTCATTGGCTTAGCTCTTCGATCCACACCTGAAGAATTAACAGCACCGGACCCGGCGGCGGTTGGAACTGTAGGAGGGCTCCCGGCGGCAGGATGGCGGAGCATGGAGAGAGCTCCCTAGACAACACTGGTCGTTGGAGGGGCAGGTGGCCGAGGGGAGGGGTGCGGTGGAGATGCAGATGGGAGGGGCGTGGTGGAGACGCAGGTCGCTGATGGCCGTGGTGGAGGAGTAGGTGGCCGAGGGCCAAGGTGCAGGGGCACGATGGAGGCCCGTTCCCTTGTGCGGTGGAGGGGCTGCGCTGGCGCGGCTGCCTGGAAATGGGTCGCCGTCACCGTCCGCCTGTGGCACTGCCAAAACCTTCAGGTTTTTTCTGAAAATGTTTGTCAGTTTGGTGTTTTGACTGTTTTTAGGGCAATTTGAACTGAATCTTTCCAATTGTAGGGAAGACGAAGAAGTAAGGAAAAAGGAGGAGAAGAAGAACTAGGAAGAAGTAGAAGAAGGCAAATAAGTGATGTAGGGAAGAAATGTGTGTGTAGTGTTTGGTTTGGCAGAAGTAGAAGTAGAGTGTTTGGAAGAAGTAGAAGACAATGTGTGTGTGTGTTGCATCAGCTGTAATGGACCATTGTGTACTGTTTGAAATTTGCAATAAATTGGCATCTTCTTCTACTGTGTTAAGTTCAAAAATAGTTCCTGGTATCTTTTGGCATGTGTATGTATTGTGTTGACATCTTCTTGGCCTGTGTATGTATTGTGTTGGCATCTTCTTGGCAGGTGTATGGAATGTGTAGTGAAATGTAAGTGTGCTGGAGAGCTATGAATTTGCTGCCATGTACAAGCATGTATGATTTCAGTGTGCTGGAGAGATTTGAAGCAGCTGCCATGTACAAGCATCATTGCTACTTAGATTATACAGTAGCATCTCCTAGTGGTACTAATAAGGATTAATCATGAAGCACCAAAGTTAATTACTAACTATCTTAAAAAATTGACAGGAATATGGCTGAATCTAGAAGCTATATGAGAACTACATTTGATCTTATTGCAGTTCTTATAAACAATAATAATCCATAGAACAAAAATGACACCATTTCATATAACATTCAAAATCCACGGATCAAAATTTCAGAGATTTAACTATAAGGTGACATCTCACTAACTCAATGTGCAGCATCTATCAATCAGCAAGTCTAAATATGTAGGAGTAAATGAAGAAGAAAAATGAGTTTGCAACATCAATGAACTACGTTTCAGTTAGCTAACACTCTTTCAGGTTACTAGCTAGCAGCTAGCCTCTCCTTTCTGACAGAACAAATGGTAGTACTAAAACTAATCTAAATAAATACTACTAAAACTCTATTAGTTAACTGAACTGAACTGAAGCATGACACATACATACAGATTGTTTGGCTTTGATTCCAAGCCTGGAGCTACACATACACACAGACTGACAGGTCTGAACGATGTTACACGCACAGAAACACACGAACTTTTCAAACTTCAGACTGATCAAAGCCTACCACGCGAGAGCCATGCATGCAGTCGCCCTCTAATTAATCCCCATTCTATTTTCACCAACATTTTGCTCCTGGTACAGGTTGGAGTACAAATTGGGTACAGTCTCCTATTTCACTTCTCTATACTTTACTGACATTTTTCGAGTTGATTGCTCCGCCTAGGCCCTCCATGGCACAAAAACACTTACTGATCGCTCCGCCTAGTCCCTCTATGGCACCATATCATCTATTCCAAAAAAAATCGAGCTGATCGTGTGCCACCGCCATCCATGGCACCACCGCAAAGAAGATAAATCAGGAGAAAAGAGGGTACCGACGGAGGGTCCTCTCCATGCTGACGGTAGTTCATCTCCGCCGAGAGCTGCCGCCACGATCGGCCGCGTCGGTGTCGTCGCCAGGCTACTCGTTAGCTATCGGGACTATCCTGTTTGTGGCGAGGGGAGGCGGTCATCCCTAATAATTCAATGGCCAGCGCGTAGAAGGGCCCAAATTCGCGGCAGAATATTTGTCTGGACCGTTTTGCAAAAACATCTGGCACGACTTGGTGATTCGCTTGGTTTCGATCAAATTCACTTGAATTTTGTCAAAATGGACTAGTTTGCACCCGGGGTGCAAGTTGTGGGACTAGTTTTGTCCCATTTACAAGATGTGGGACTATTTTACACGTCCGGAGCAAGTTATGGAACTAAAAGTGTAATTAGCTCAATGAGATTTAAGTCCAAAGTGTTTCGTTATTTATTTATTTATTTTTAGTAAATAATCATAGACAAAAATGCCAAATTTTGTATGAAATATATCCATATCTAATACGTCATGAATTCTATAACCAATAACATAAAAGGAGGAGAAGAAAATTTGCATGAAATAAAAAACAAATACCCAATATCTTTGTATTTGTCGTGGTGGTGGCACGACAGATGTCATGGATAGGCTAAAGGTGGGGCCAATGAGCGATAGGGGAATCCAGGAAGGGATAGCGTGGTGATTCCATGCACAAGTGTTGTTGTATTTCCTCTATCAATGATGGTTACTAGTGGTCCTTGAGCTGTTCGTGAAAGGAGACTATGTCTCTTACCCCCACAACCTATCTCTAGAGTTCTACCTTAGACAGAGAAAATGACCGATCCCCTTCTATGGAGGCCCTGGTGCTCCTTATATAGGGGGAGCCCGGGTTACAAAGTTAGGGCACACGTGGCAGCATATTTCCAGAATATGCCCCTTGGTTAAAGCTAGATGTTTCTTTATTCACTTTAACGGTTCGTCCGGACTATGGATGTAACCCTCTGCGTAATCCATGCCTTTAAGCGTCACCAGACACGGGCTACGTCAATCGACACTGCTCGTGTCATCTTGGTCGCCCCTGCCCCGCTCTTGGAAGCCAAGTGGTAGTCCGGCTAGCACATGGCTAACCCGGCTACGAGGGTACCTGCATAATAGATAGACAAACATGGCCGACATATGTATTATGCCGGCCGATTTAATGCTAGGGAGCTTCCCCACGGGCTAGGTTACTCCGTAAGTCGGCCTGCCTTGAGGTGACCCGGCCTGCACTTGCTTTGACCGTACCGTACCTCGGCTAACTCGGCCTATATACCCAGGCGTGACCCTACCCGGGGGTATCCCCCAACATTAGTCCTCAAAGATGGTGCGGTCTTGGCAACTTCAGCTGTTAAGGCCACAACAGGTTCACCATCCGAATCTGCTATTCTTCGGCCGAGTTATCTCGTAACCTGGACTCTTTACATTGATGCTCCCTTGGCTCGTTCCGAGTTATTCCTCGATGGTCGGGTCTTAGCTCACGTATCAGGGTTATCTTTCCTTCCCTCATACGCTTTCGCACGTCCTATGTGGAGGGTAATCATCACTTTGCCTCATTTTAAGGGCCACGCCTGTTTACTGCGCCAGTTACTACAGTAATGTCAGGAATAACTGATCCGCATGTCCTGTCACGACAGCGCCTCGCTAACTGTATCATCGTGTCACATCACAGGATCTTATGTTCCATGTGCCCCTTGCTGTGGCTCACACCTGATTGGTTGATCCGCTGCGTACACGGCCACACCGTGCGGTTGGGCTGCCGCAAAGGATCCCACTATGCGACCCACAACGCACGGTTAAATAGGGGGCAGGGGCCATCTTGGGAAAGTTCCCCACACATCGCGCCCCTGCCTTTCTTCTTCTCCGCCGCTAGTGCCTCTGTGCCAGTGCTCCGCCGCAACTGCACCCAGCCGTTCCTTGCGATCACACCGCCGCCGTTCAAGTTCCTCGCCATGGGGCCTTGTGCTTCCAGATTCCCCGAGGCTGGCTACCTCTTTTCTGATTTCATTCTCGAGGATCTTGACCTCACAATGACTGAAGAGGAGGCCGCTGTCGTCGCTCAGGAAGAAGAAGGGGAGGAGGCCGTTGAGCGTGGCGGCTAGGCTGGCGCCTTCGTCTGCCAAGACGATATAGACTGGTTATATGCAACACGCCGCATCCCCGCGGGTGTTGCCTGCCGCCTCGCCACCGACGAGATTACTCCCTCTCCAAATCCAGTGGCTTCCGCGAGTATGTTGTTTTTCTCTCCCACTTCCAATGCGGCTTCGGCCTTCCTATTTCTGATTTCTTCCATTACTTTATTTCCACTTATCAATTGTAACCGCACCATCTCCCGGCCAATGCCATTACCTCTCTTTCCACTTTTGCCTTCGACATAGAGGGGTACATCAGCCTCTGGCCCTTCAAGGAGATGTGGATCAAGTTTTTTGGTCTGTAGAAAAATGTTGTCCCAGACCCGCACCTTACTCCAGCTGAGAAACACTTGACCCAATGCGGTGCGGCCTCCATATCTCCCCGTAAGAAATCCGCGTTCCCCCGGGTCACCGGGCTCGAGTCTTGCAAAGGCTGGGCCTGGACCTCCTTCTACGTCTGGAATACCACGGACGAGGACTTGATCCGGCTCCTCCCCTTCAAGCTCGGAGTCCCGGGCACCTCTCCGTGGGACAACGTCTCGAAGCGGCCCACGGCTCTGGCGAACTTGGTCGATCGCCGGATCAAGGAGCTACTCAATGAGAGGTTGCGGGGTGAGGATATCATGATCACATTTGTCCGCAGCCAGGTCTCCCCCTGCAGAAGCGCGCCCACAAGATCTTCTACTTGAGCGCCCCCACAAGATCTTCTACTTGAGCGCCCCCACAAGATCTTCTACTTGAGCGCCCCCCTCGACCCCACCGGATTTCCACTTTCGATCTTTACAACTCGGCGGTGTTCCGCCGGTCAAGGCCATCTTCAACATGGAGAAGGAGTTGTCCGAGGCTTGGGAATGGGTGCTTGCACCCTATACCCAGGACAACCCTCCTCCAAAGGTAAATTTATCTCTTGCTATTTTTCCAGATTTTCTTAGTATGCCAGACAGTCTCTAACTTGACAACCGATACTTTTGTTCTCAGCGATTTCTCCAGCAACTACTTGAGGATGGCCAGGTGCTAGGGAGCCAGTTGGTGGTGGATCGTGCCAAGAAGGATGAGGAGGAGCCTGACCCGAATTGCTTCTTGCCCACACCGGACAACACCAAACGCACCTCTGGTAAGGCCTCTTCTCTAAGGGATTGGCCTGATGATGATGACTCGGATGTTGAGGTTCTTGAGGTACTTGATTCAGTGCCCATCTCTTGTGCATTCCCGCTTCTGTCTGAATCTTCAGCTAACCCGGATGGTCAGGTCCTCGAGGTTCCCCCTCTCGCCACGGGTGATCCGGCTCTTGCCCCTTCCCAGAAGCGTGCGGCTACCTCGACCGCAACTTCGGAGGCGCCACCGCCGAAGAAGACGCAGAAGAAGTCCGGGGTGAAAGCCTCGGCCAAGCCAGTGGCCAAGAGCATGGTCCGCAGGGTGCCCAAACCTCATGAAACCCCAACCTCGGACAGGTAAGTCGTTGTTCCTTTTCTATTTGCCTTTGAGTCCTTTTATTTCTGCTCTTGCCTTTTCTCCTTTTCTCCTTCTTTTTCTGACTTGCTGTTTTTTCATTTCTCTAGTGCCCCCCTAGGGTTACTTCCCAGAGTGGCCCCAACATCTCTTCTCCGATCCGGAGCGGTTCTTCTCCCCCTCCCCCCGCAACGATGACGTTCGTCTGCTGAGTCCTATCATCGAGGACTCTGCGGCTACGCCTGATCAAAGCGCACCTCGTCATGAGGAGGGTAACGTCGACGTGGGGGTAGCGAAGCGGCCGAGGATACGGCCATGCCAGACTTCCCTAGATCCTCTGCTCCGCCGCAACCAACCAGCTCTGAGGTGCCAACTTCATCGGCACCGCCCCCAACAACTCCTTCAACTTCTATTTTTTCCGCACCAACAATACCAGTACTAGCAACACCAGCAGCACTAGTAGTTCCAGTGCTAGTAGCACCACCAACAACACCAGTGACACCAGCAGCACCAGCAACAGCATCAGCACCAGCATCATCAACCCCAGCACCAGCCTCGACACCAAAGCTAGCAACAGCAGCAACAACCGCAGCCAAGCCTCCAAAGAGAAAAACTCAATCTGCTGCCCCCGGATCTACGGTGTCCATTACGGACATCTTCTAGCCAGCTTCCCAGGCACCGTCCGGATCTCCAGCCTCGGCTCTTCTCCAGCGTCCTGTGTCATCCGACAAGCTCCAGAAAGCTGCTGGGCTAGCCAAGGGCTCCGCTTCCGGGTCTCCCGCTACCGGATCAGAGGGCAGTAGGCAACTTGTCCTGCATACCAGTCCCGCTGCTGCTCAGTCCACGAGGCGAGAGGTCCACGCCAAAGGCTTTGTGATGAGCCATACTCCCAGCGGCGAAAGCTACAACCCATTGCTCATAGAATATGTAAACAACTGGAACAATGCCGAATTTATTGATCCAAAGGATAATCTGCCGGAGAAGTTCGGCCCAGCGGAATTCAGCGCGCAGATGAACTCTGCCACGAAGGCTATCTCTTTGGCTGGCCGCATGATGGGGGTAACCATTTTCTTCTGCTATGCTGCTCGAATATCCACACTCCTAGAGCCGGGTTAAGTTCCACTTGGCCCGGATCTTGAATACATCGAATTGTTTTCACTTTGCCTGTGAACTAACATTGTCTTGTTTCTCAGATCACCACTAACCGGCGAACTACTGAGTTCTAGCACCTGTTGGACTCCTACAAAGACGTTCGTGCCCGATACGGCAAGCTGTTAGAGGAAGGGTAACTTTCTTTGCTCAAGACCTTTTCCTTTTTGTCGCTTGTCATCCTTAGTGATTATTAATTTGTAATCCGACTTATGCAGCCGAGGTTGAGGCTGAAAATATTATCATGCGCAAGAATCTAGCTAAAATCCAAGGTAATTTGTCTTGTTCAATTGACCGTTGAGCGCTCTTTCCTTGACTCGGTAGATATTTATACTTCGGCTCCACCGGATTAACCCACTATTGTAGTTGCCCTTGAAGACATCGTATCTATTCCTGATGTGATGACACATTTTCTCGAACAAGCAAGAAAGCATCAGGCTGAATTGAAGAAGAAGGATGATGAGATAGCTCGGCTGCGCCTCTAGGACTCGAAGATTACTCGGCTGAATGCCGAAATCCAGAGGCTTGAGGACCTCCATAAATCCGAGCTGGATAAGGCTAACCAAGAGTTTGCCGAGGAAAAGGAGCGTCTGGCCACACAAATTTCCAAGGACAAGGACTTATTGTAGGAATATGACATAAAACTTACATCGGTAACCTCCGAATATGAAAGACTCCGAGCCAACAGCGCCAATCTCCATGCCGAGCTCCAACGTCTTCTCTTCTAGATTTCCCGTGAGTTCCTTTCCCTTGCTCAATTTTCATCTCTCTGAATTTAGTGCTTTTGCTCACTGTTTCCTCTGTTATGTTCTCAGGCAAGTTCCCCGAAGGTGACACTCTCGCTGCTGCCGCTGTAACCCGGTCTCGCGAGCAATGTGGTATTCCCACAGGTCCTACTATCTGGTCAACCACTTATGAGACAAAGGATCTGCTGGTGAGCCTCGTCGCTCGCATTGAGCGGGTGAAGAATTATGGTGCAGATATCATGCCGGTGGTGATACGGATGTTCAACTCTCTCTGGCCCACTGAGCCCACTCCCAAAGGAAATGCTGCTTTTATAGCAATGCTGATGGAGTGTGAGACTCAGCTGAACCTATGGCGAGAATCTACCGCACGAGCCGGGGCTAACACTGCACTACAGTTCGTCCTCTCATGGTATGAAGATATAGACTTGGAGCAGCTTGAGCGTATGCGCACCGGATCAAGGTGGTCCAATAATCCGGAGTGCATTGCTCAATGCGAAGCTTGCGCCAACAAGCTCATCCAGTATTCTTTCTGCCATGCCTAGAACGATGGTCCAAGCTATCTTGACGCATTTGATGATGCTGTCGCTTCTGAGGGTGAGGAGGACGAGGGAAGTGAGGGTGAGGCTTCCGAACTTGGCGATGACACTGAAGATCCGGAAGACGAGGAAACCAACCCCTAGGACGTGGCCGAGGCTAGCACCTAGCCCTCAAACGCAGAAGTACCCTCTCCATCGGCCGATGACTCGGCTCCTGCTCCTTGAGCATAAAAACACTTAACCATATTTGTCAGATCCCCAGAATGCCGGGTGAAGATGTATTTAAGCACTTTGGTTCGGTTTCACTACAATTATTGTTGGTTGCTACTAAGTTTTTAATGTCGGATTATTGATGGCCTAATGCACGTCGCCCAGAAATATGCTTGATGGCGGTGTTGATGTAGAGCTCGTTGGGAGCCCCAAGAGGAAGGTATGATGAGCACAGCAACAAGTTTCCCTCAGTTATGAAACCAAGGTTTAATCGAACCAGTAGGAGAAAGGAAACACCTCAAAGGTGTTACTAGCTGAGCTTTGGCAGGGCGCACTACCGGTACTAGTATTAACGTGGAGACCTACACAACACAACCACAGAACTTTGTCCCCAACTTGCGATGAGGTTGTCAATCTCACCGTGTTTTGCGGAAAACAAAGGATTAAACGTATCGAATGGAAAGAAGTAATAGTTTGCAGAAAGTAAACACAAAGAAGTAAATAGTTTATAGATTGTATGTAAAAGACAAGGACCGGGATCCATAGTTCACTAGAGGTGGCTCTCCTTAGATAGATAACATGCTGGGTGAACAAATTACAGCGGGGCAATTGACAAACACCGAGAAAGCAATACATGCATATACTAATCATCTTGACTCCTTTGAGACTTGATTGGGCATTACAACATAATAGATAGACCGCCATCCAACTGCATCTATGACTAATAATCCACCTTCAGGTTATCATCCGAACCCCCTCTAGTATTAAGTTGCAAGCAACATATTATTGCTTTACGAACTGCGTGTAAAGTAAACAATACGATTGTTCTATGAACAAAAGATTGTTGTTTTCTCCCAAGTAGCAACAGCACATCTAGTACCTTAGAGATTTCTGTCACTTCCCCAGATTACCGGAGGCATGAACCCACTATCGAGCATAAATACTAACTCTTGGAGTTGCTAGCATCTACTTGGCCAAGATAGCTCCTAACAACGGAAAGCATGCAAGATCACAAATAACAAAGACATGATAGAATCAATAATCAATCTGAAATAGCATCTCAATATCCATCAGATCCCCGCAAACACAACATGCAGAATTACAAATAAATGATCTTGATCATGAACGGAGCTCACAAGATCTAAACATGAAAGCACAAAGGAGGAGAACCAGCCATCTAGCTACTACATGGATCCGTAGTCCAAGGATGAACTACTCATGCATCACACCGGAGGCTTGCATGGTGATGAAGAAGGCCTCTAGGGTGAATTCCCCTCTCCGGCAGGGTGCCGGGAAGAGCTTCAGATCCCTCCCGATCTAGGGATGGAGATGACTAGGGATGGAGATGACGGCGGCTATAGACTCTTTCGTGTATTTTTGATCAGGTACTTAGGGTTTACGTCCCGAGGGTATCTTATAGTGGGAAGGGGAGGCCGAGGGTGTGCCAGGAGGCCACCACACCACCCCCTGGCGCGGGACAAGCCTGACCGCGCGGCCAGGTGGTGTGGCCGGCCTCTGGCCCTTCTCCGTCTCGTATTCTGGCACTTGATCACTTCCGGACAAATAGGCACTTTGGCTTTTGTCCCGTCCAATTTCGAGAATATTCATTTTCTGACCTTCCTGGAACCAAAAACAGCAGAAAACAGGCAGCTGGCACTGTGGCTCTTGTTAATAGGTTAGTCTAAGAAATCATATGAAAAGTACTCCAAAGTTGGAACAAAACACAAGAAAGTGGATAAAACCAAGCATGGAACATCAAAAATTATAGATACATCTGTAATGTATCAACATCCCCAAGCTTAACTCCTGCTTGTCCTCGAGTAGGTAAGTGATAAAAAGAAAGAATAATTTTTGAGGTGACATGCACCATCAAAGACTTGATTAAAGTATTTGTAGAACATTCAAAGCTGGTATCATAGTACTTCAATCATAGCATGAAAGACAAAGTTCTAGCAATAAGCAAAGAAACTATGAAGCAACATGAAAAGGCACAAACAAAAGATTCATGAATAACAATGCTTTGTAAGACTTTTGTTTGTTTCACATAGAGAAAACATAGCATAATAGTATTCAACTTGTCCCTCAATAGAGTAGCAAATATAAATGCATAGGACACCTTCAAAGTTCATAAGTGTGACTAGATACAATAGTTTAAAAAAAGCAATATCTAAGTATGCATCAATCACTAGTCTTGGGACAATGCACATAGAACTAAGAATGGCGACTATGCTCTCAAAGTAAGTGCATAAAGATAGAAGGTGGAGACTCAATATAATGGTGGAAGAAAGGCCTTTGTAAAAGGAAGTAGGGATTCAAGTCTCATAAAGAGCTTCCAAAAATTATGGTACTTATAGCTTTCACCTCTCATTGCCCCTATCATAAGCATCTTGAAGTGATTAAGGTTAACGTGAACAAACTATGGTGTACATGCTTGATGAAGTATAAGTCAGAAATCTCATGCCCCTTGTATACGAGGGATGCTCCTCATGCTGCTCAAGTTTAGTCACCGGTAAGTTCTTGTCATCGTAAGTACATGTGTATCATAGAGAACCGCCAACGGGGTACCCCTTGCCCGATGATACGGAAGAATCCCCATATCAAAATGACAAGGCAAGCAGACAACAAGCATCTCAGCATTCTTCTTATTTACCATGGGAATATGGTGCTTTTTTCTCTCTTTCCTCTTTTCATAATCTCTATTTTCTCTTTTCTCTTTTTTTTCTCAATATAGGACTCTTTTTTTATAAGAAGAATGCTTCATAGATAGCTCATTATGGTTACGCTACAGGTTTCCACCATGTCAGCATGGATTAGACCAGCGGCCCAGGAGTTTCTCTAACACATATACATAACTCCATTGACTTACAAGCTCCCCTTTCATTTCGCACCGATGACATCCATATACAAAAGAGCATGATATCAACTAGGTACAAGTACAAAGTGCAATGTTGAAAGCGTTCCCCATGAAAGCATGGTTCTGCTAATTCTCAACAAATAAGTGCAAGCATATACAACATAGACGACACAATGGTTCAAGTTTATTAAGGGCAAGTAAAGTAAAGTGTGCCATCAAGTTTGTGAGAGCTTTAATCACTAGTTTTCTCATAACAAGTTTAATTTGGAAGGTAAACAAAAGCATGAATGTACTTCGAATAGCATAAGCTAGTAGGTAGGTATGGTGGACTCTTTGGAATAACTTGGTTTAGGGAGTTGGATGCATGAGTGGAACTCATACTTTGTTGTGGAGGCTAGCAAAAGACTGGGAGCGACATTAAGAGAGCAATAATGGCCATAATCATGCAGAGCGACAAAACATCATTGATCAAATCATAAAGTGATACTACAAGTTGAAGACTAAAGGATCGTAAAGGCTATGGTGACTTGAGATAGTCATAACATGGTGTGAGTGTTGGCCCACGTAGAGATAAACAAAACTTTTTCCCTATGCAGTGATCCCAAGATCCAGCTCAGGTAGAAGGCCACGAGGATTACCACTAGACGCGCAGTTGCGGAATTGATGAAGCACGTCGTTTGATGCAATGTAGTCCTCACGATCCGTTCCGGTTCCACGATCCACGATCCGTTCTTTCTTCACGATCGTTGAAGTGCTGAACGTACAACACCTTCGCCCGTATCCACACGTACGAGGAGGAGCGCCGGCGATGGACTGCTAGGTCCGGTATGGCGGCGACAGGATAGACTGGGGCTAGGGTTTCTAACACATGGAGTGACCTAACCTTATTCTCTAAGCACCTACGCCCCAGCTTATATAGGGAGTGAAAGTGGGCTCCACTCACTTGTGGCCCATTCACTAAAAGGCCTATATTAGCCCCTGCAAGTCTCACTTGCTGCCTAAGTCCATGTCTCTATTTGGGTCCAACCCAAATAGATTTCCTGTTTGGGTCTAACCCAAACTTGCTCCCGCTCTTAAGTGTGTGACCCGACAGGCTCATGGTAACCCAGACACGATTCCAAGTCTCACTCGTGATCGATCAGTTGGTAGCGGCTCCTAGCAGAACGTGCCAACTCCCAAGTACCAATAAGTCATGACGACATACCTTTCCAATGCGACTTTCGTCTGAGTCCCTTTTTCCTCACGATATACCTTGTCGGACTATAGGCGAATGATCGTCATCCCTTAAATAGTCCGACTCTCTTTCTCGATCCGAGATAATTGATTCATCCGACTAACTCTTAGTCGGCTGCCTCGGTTAACACTTAACCGTGACGTGCATGTCCATGCTTTCCGAATCATATCTTCCGAGAGGGCCCAGAGAATATCTCTCCAGATGGAGGGGCAAAATCCCGTCTTGGTTATTCACATCACGCAGCTTGATTCTCAGTCGACCCGAACTCCGCCTTTATAACTGCCCAGTGACGGAACAACGTTTGACAGAACCTAAGACGGAGATCCTCAACTCGGATTGTGCAATAACTTCTGGTCTAAGGATTACATTGATCGAGACATGCAAATGACGACTTGTTCGTTGCATCTCAATATGGGTCAGTCCGACTTGCTAAACTCTTTAGTCGAATCCGTGTAAGTCGAAATAGCATCTCCATGCCCGTGACAAGTGGAACCTAGTCATCTGCCGACTTTCACATTGGTCTAAGTTGTGTGTCCCGCACAACCTCAATGACCAAGGACAATTAGTATGAACAACATGAATATGTAGTTCCACAATCAAATCACATATTCGATGATACATATCAGCAGTTCATACATGGACCATAACCTTATGAATACACAGGAATATCATCATACATAATTTCCTCTAGGGCATATTCCCAACAGTGAGCATGTGCCAAGTCAACCCGAAAAAAGCATAAAAGGAGAATACCACTATACTATGCTTTAATATGCTAAAACAATGCATGATTCATCCAAGGCACATTAAGCAATCTCAATTGTTTATAACACGTCATGCTACAGCAAAGAATACTAAGCATAAATCAAAAATAATATCAAGCATGCATGACAAAGCATAGGCCACAGTCAAAAACGAGCTCTTTTTACCACATAAGGATGAACTTTCCTACTCTTTTCCAAACCAAACCAAACTATTTGCAAACCAATGTATGAAAGAGGGGGTCCAACCAATTTATTCAGAAAACTAAGCAAACAAAAGCAAACGAAAAACCAAAACGAAAACGAAAAAGAAGACGCTCCAAGAAAAACACAACTGTGCAAGAATCAATAAAAATGAAGCGTTTGGAAGAAACCTGGGATTTTATTGATGAAGAAGGGGATGCCTTGGGCATTGTAACTAACTCGGACCCTACGCTCTAAGTTCAAGTCTGGATGAAACGGAAGTGGTTGAAGTAGTTCAGCGGGGGCCCAGGGGACCGCCCACGTGTAGACCCGTCGGCTGTCCTAACCACTTCCAAGACATTGGGACAAGAGCGAGCGGCATAGGCAACAGGCGAAGAGATCAAATACATACACAAGTGAGTATGTATGCAAGCTACCATACAATAGTTCTCAGAGCCATTCCATCTAAAAGAAATAGAAATATTGCAACGCCATAAGGCAAGATCCAAATATCCTAGATAGAGATAATAGATTAGGATAACTCCTCATACATCAAACATCAGAGTATCAGGCGGATGCAGAAAACAAGATCCGAGTACGGATAAGAAGCAAATCGGCATAAGATGCCACGTAAATAAACACTTCCCGCCCACAGATCTCGCGGATCCCCATCCCCGGAATCTCTACACCGAGTGATCGTTGCCAACATCATCTGTCTCCTCAACCCAGTATCCATCTTGCGAATACACCTGTTCATCTGAATCAAACAATTTATCGTGTGAGACCCTAGGGGTACTCAGCAAATCTTTATGCCTCTAAAGGGGACATAACCTGGGGTGACGCAATTGCAGCAAAAGATAATAACTAACAAGTCTATAGATACTCGCTAACCATCCGCCTAACCAATGATAGACGGATGTCCGTTAATTAGAAACAATAGTTATAACAGTATAAAGTAACAGATCCATCCTCCTTGTCGCTTACCAACGAGAAAGCTGACGAACAACCCATCCGTTGGTAGTTTTATTAACCATTCCATGAGTGTTGCACTATTTACTAGTCAGGTATTTAGTCAATTAAAAGCGGTACTTTAGTTATACTTGTCTATGATCGAGAAACTGTGCTCCAAGTCGTCCATAACCGCGAACACGGCTTTCAGAAAGATTTACCCTGCAGGGGTGCACAAATAGCAACACACACTCGATCAACCTCGGAAAAACCAACTCAAAACCCAACGAGGCATTCACGACAAAGCGATCACAAGATTCAGAAATATTTCAGGGGGCCACCCCAATAAGGCACCCGCAACGAAGTTGGCCGGCTCCGAGACGGACCCAGGGTTTGCGACAATGGCTGTAAACGACTGGGAACCCGAAAATGTGACTGGGCTTGTCGATACCACGAAAACATTCCGCATTCTTAAACAATACAGGTGCTCCTCGCACAATCTTAAATAAAGCAGTAGAACATGGCATAAGTACAGGATAGTAACAAAGCCCCAAACTAATTGTGGCCCCAAGAAATAGAAATGAATCAAACTCTGGCTCAGGGGGGTCCATAAGGCCTCCCAGATGTGGATAGTGCGAATAGTCAAGGAACAGGAATCAATTACTCGGGGTCCTACGGGACACAAGTGAGCATGAAAAACCAAATAACAGATATTGCTCACCGGTGCCTCTTTCATTAGTTATCCCATTACTACTCCGGTTATGTTGTTTACGTACATCGTTATCTATCAGACACTCACATACCCTACACATGCTATTCTATGACTCGCATGGCTCAAACAACTCCTGTAGTAATCGCTCATGGGATGGAGGAACAAGCTTCGGTGGGGTTTAAAAGTAAAGGCTATGCAGTAGTTGGGATTCAATTTAATGCAAACGCGACTCAATGATGCAGGAATAAGATAGAGGCAATAGGTACTATATGTATGCAAGCATGTGGTAGCGCTTGCCTGGTAGCTCAGTTGAAGCGAGAGACGGATCCGGGTAGTACTCCTGGGATTCCTGATATTTCCCCTGCTCGGCGTCTATTCGAAGAAGAACCAAACAAACAAGGGCCAACATAAATAAAGTGCACAAGCATATGAATAAAATGCGACAAGCAAACAAGCATGCCATGATGAATGATGCACAATTTACATGGCAATACTGTAGCATGGCATGGTTGAGGTGTGGGGTACAAGAATAAAGCATTTTATTGAGTTTTAGACATGTTTTGCTCCGAAATAAGTTGCGGTAAACTTAATATTTATATGATGCATGCTGCAATTCAGAACATGGAATGCATAGTTAGAACGGGCTCGTCTTGCTGATCGATTTAGACATATCATTTGTTAAATTTGGAGTTGTAGAACTAAAGTTATTAATTAATTAAGGAAAGGCATTTTTATTCCATTTAAACAATTTCGAAAAATTAAACTAGTCAAACATTAATTTGGATGGCAGATTTGAATTCCTCACATTTTTCTGATTCAAAAATATATATTACTTGTATTATTTGGAACTACAAATTAAAAGTTATTAAAAACAGAATTTAAAACATCTTTAAACATTTTCTGAAATTGTTTTTATAAACAGAAAAACGCAGACACTTTTTACACACAGCAACAGCTAGCCACTTCAGCTGACATGTGGGCCCAAGCTGAGCTGGCGTGACTGCGCACGGCAAAACCTTTTCTCACCGGCGCAGAAGCTAGCCGCAGCAACTTTACAAGCGGACCCGGAGGTTGGCGGGGCCACTGCGCGCGCGACCCAGCCAGGGCGTGCCACACGGCAGGGACATGGGCTTGCTCGTGCTGATGCATTAGATACAGGGGCCTCTTTGCAAGATTTTCACCGAGGCAGACAGGTGGGCCAGGGTGGAGCGCGGGTTAAGAAAACAAAAAGGCGCGGGAGGGGGGGGGGGGCATTGCAAAGTGCCCCGCGACACTGTTTTTCTTCCTCCGGTTTCTGACGAAACTGACGCGCGTGGAAACAGGGGCGCGGCGGGATCGAACTCGCGACCCAGCGCTTGCACAGGCAGCGAGCGACCACTGCGGTGGCTACGACTGATGCTGGGTTTCTGCTGCGCGGCTAGATGAGGCTACCGTGGCGCAACTGTGAGGGATCGCTCGCGAGCACACCGCACCGAGAGCGTTCGACGAAGTGATCTAAGCGTGCAGGGAACGACAACGAGCCGGAGGTTGTCAGGGGGAAACGGGGGCTCACCGCGAGGCTGATTGTGGTGGTGGAATGGAGAGGAGCGCAGCCGATCGGCGAGGAAGCAGACGCTCCGAGGCTAGGGTTTCGTCTCGGCGTCGTCGGCGTGGTGCGGGGGTGGGGCTTCTCCTCTTCGATGCCATGTACAAGGGAGACACAGGGGTGGTCCTCGGTCTTCCTCGACAACCACACACCACGCCCGCCTCCTTGATCTGTCGGTGGACGGCGATGCCGAGGTTGGTGGCCGGAGATGGAAGAGACGCGGCATGGGTAGATGGGGGAAGGGTCTGCGGCGCGAGGCTAGGGAGGATCTGGGACACGGTAGAGAGACGGGAGGGGGTGGAGATAAGGACGGGTGAGAGGGGGTGCCGTGGGGCTCGGGTGGAGAAAAAGGTGGCTCGGCCACCTTTCTCCTCCTTCTCCTCACGTGCCTATCGTGGCTCGGGTCCAGGGGTGGCTGCAGCTGGACCAGGTAGGGAGGAAGGCAGGAGGCTCAGGTGGGACCTGCTTGCAGCGAGAGAGAGAGAGGGGAGCCGAGAGGGGAGGGGTAAATGGCATGGGGGTGTCGAGCAAGGGAGGCTCGGGCTAGGGTTAGGGTGGAGGGGCATGGCTCGGCATGGGGGTGTAGCCAGGTAGTGGTGGCCAGGTTAGGAAGGGAGGGGAGGGCTCGGCATGGAGCCTAGCTAGGAGGGAAAAGGGGTAGGTTAGGGTTTGGGTTTTGGGTTAGTTAGAGAGAGGGAAAGAGAGAGATGATTAGGCCAAGCTAGAAAACATAAGAGGGTTTAGACTAGGATTAGATGTGATGTGAGAAGGTTTAAGTAGAGTTTTGGTGTAGGAGGGTTATACAAAAATTAAACACAAGTTTTCAAAGTATTCCAAAACCAAACTCTCACTGAAGCAACTAGAAGAAGAAGAACATGTGGAATGGACATGATACATGGGATGTGGAGGTTTTGGAGGTGAGATAGGGTGAGGGATAGAGGATGGTTCTAAAATTAAAAGAAGAGAGGGGGAGAAAATAAGTTGGACCATGGGTAAAATACCCATGCCCCACTCAAAGCCAAAATAGAACCAAAGAAAATAGCAAGAAAGGTGACCTTGCATGGCCCATGCATACTCATTAAATGCCATGTTTAATCTTGTGAAACAAAATAAAATCTCATGGCCTTGATTCCCATGCATTCCAAAAATATGGATCTAGGGCCAACCCAAAAGAATTAAAAGGATGTTCCATGTGGGGTAGATGGAGATTCTCAAATTTGAATATAATTAGGACATGCTAGTGTGTATATTCCACTAGGTGTATAATATCCTCAACAATATTACAACATGAGCAACTATTCCAAAACAATCCATATGGAAGCTAGAAAAAGGGGTACCCCTCACAAGGCATGCAAATGTGGCTCCACATATCAATAATGTGAAAGCAACATGATGCTAGTGTGAGAGCATGTGGAAATAGAAGTGGATCCATCCCAACCCACATGAGCTAGAGGTAAAACCAAATGAAATGCAAAACTCACATATAGTTGGATGGTGGGATTGTAGGGTGGTGACAAGAAAGGTGGTGGAGTTAATAAAAGATATGCCCCGAACTCAACTTGGGCATCAAGCACTTATCAAGAACCAAATACAATATATCAAGAGGCAAATACAATTAATAATGCATATGAGATAAGAACCAAAAGAAGAAGGGTTTTATATGATGCTCAAATGCAATGTGGCATGATGACATGAGCATGATATAATGATGATGCAACAATTATATGTAGTAAGTAGCATTTTATTATTAGACCATGTAGCATTACAGATGTTAGACAGATGGGATGCTACAACTCTCCCCCACTAAACAGGAATCTCGCCTCGAGATTCTAGGAAGAAGAAGACACGAAGAGGGTAGGATACTTGGCAAGGAGCTCATCCTCGCGTTCCCAAGTGGCTTCATCAACGGAATGGTGCGACCACTGCACCTTGCAGAACTTGATGGACTTGTTGCGAGTCCTTCTTTCTGCGACTTCTAGGATTTTTATAGGGTGTTCTTGATAAGACAGATCTTCTTGGAGATTGATGAGTTCATGGTCCACGGTCCTGCCGGGATCCTTGAAGCACTTCTTGAGTTGAGAGATATGGAAAACATCATGAACCTTGAGTTTTTCAGGGAGCTCAAGAGCATAAGCGACTTCTCCTCTTCTTCCATGAACTTTGAAAGGACCGATGTATCTAGGAGCCAGCTTTCCTTTGATACCAAAACGGTGTGTGCCTCTCATGGGAGTGACACGAAGGTAAACGAGATCACCAGGGACATACTCCATGTCTGTGTGCTTTCTGTCATAGTTGCTCTTCTGGCGACTTTGAGCAACCTTCAGATTTTCAAGAATTATGTGAACCTTCTCCTCCGCTTGAGTTACAATGTTGGGGCCAAACAATGTTCTTTCACCTGCGCCCGACCAACCAATCGGAGTTCTGCATTTGCGTCCATATAGAACCTCAAATGGTGCCATCTTTAGACTTTTCTAGAAGCTGTTGTTGTAAGAGAATTCATCATAAGGAAGGCATTCTTCCCACTTCATGCCAAAAGAGATAACGCAAGCACGGAGCATATCTTCCAGAATCTGATTGATCCTTTCAACTTGTCCTTG
The DNA here is from genome assembly GCA_910589775.1 of Avena eriantha. Classification (NCBI taxonomy): domain Eukaryota; kingdom Viridiplantae; phylum Streptophyta; class Magnoliopsida; order Poales; family Poaceae; genus Avena; species Avena eriantha. The sequence continues at coordinate 184,866,028 of OU342744.1, forward strand.
CGACTGAGGATGGTAAGCTGTGCTGAAGTTTAACTTTGTTCCCAAAGCATTTTGGAAACTTCCCCAGAACTTGGAAGTGAATATGCTTCCACGGTCTGAGCTGATCTCCAGAGGAACCCCATATAGAGAGACAATTCTGTTGATATAGAGCTCAGCCAACTGAATTGCATAAATTGTTTCCTTGACGGGAAAGAAGCGAGCCACTTTAGAAAGCCTGTCGATGACAACAAAGATTGCATTGTTGCCCTTCTGCGACCTTGGAAAGCCAGTTATGAAGTCCATCTCTACTTTCTCCCATTTCCATTACGGAGGCTTCAATGGCTGTAGAAGACCGGAAGGTTTCTGATGGACAGCTTTAACTCTGCGGCAGACATCACACTCCGAGACATACTTGGCACAATATCGTTTCAACCCAGGCCACCAATACTGTTTTTTCAAGTCCATGTACATCTTAGTGCTGCCAGGGTGGATAGAAAGAACAGAATCATGCGCCTCCTTAAGAACTTGCTCTCTTAAACCCGGGTAGTTCGGAACAAACATCCGGTGTTCAAAGAAAAGAGCGCCTTGGTCGTCGACGTGGAAGGACTCATACTTTGGAAGCTGAATGTTGGAGATGATGTTTTTAGTGTAAGGATCGCCAAGTTGAATGGAGCGAAATTCTTCCAAGAGAGGGGTTGCCAGAAGGTTCAGAAGATACCCTTGATCCACAATTTCAAGGTTGAGCTTCCGGAATTCCTCACGCAAGAGAGGCTGTTGTTCTTCCACCATGAGGTTGTTGACATAAGCTTTTCGGCTGTGAGCGTCGGCCATGACATTAGCTTTTCCCAGAGTGTAGTTGATGGTCAAATCGAAATTATTAATTGCTTCAATCCACCTTCTCTGACGAAGGTTGAGATCAGGTTGTATGAAGATATACTTCAGACTCTTGTGATCAGAAAAGATCTCACAATGGTTGCCAAGCAAGTAGTGCCTCCATACTTTCAAAGAAAAGACAACTGCTGCGAGTTCGAGGTCATGTGTAGGATAGTTGATCTCATGCGTCTTCAACTGTCGAGAGGCATAAGCAACAACTTGTTTTTCTTGCATAAGGACCGCACCCAATCCTTGCAAGGAGGCGTCACAGAATATCTGGAAAGGCTTTGATGTATCTGGAGAAATCAAGACTGGTGTGGAAGTGAGCTTCTCTTTGAGGGTTTCAAAGCTTGCTTGACATGCAGGAGACCAAAGGTATTTCTTGCCTTTCTTGAGGAGATCGGTAAGAGGCTTCGCAATCTTCGAGAAGTTCTGAACGAAGCGACGACAGTAACTAGCCAAACCAAGGAAACTCCGGACTTCTTTGACATTTTTGGGTGGAAGCCAGTCAACAATTGTCCGAACAGTTTCTGGGTTGACGGCAATGCCCTTGGCAGAGATGACATGACCAAGGTAGGTGACTTCCGGCAGCCAGAACTCACACTTGGAGAACTTTGCATACAGGCGGTTCTCACGAAGCTTGTTTAGGACACACCGAAGGTGTTCTTCATGTTTTTCTTTTGACTTAGAATAGACTAGGATGTTATCCAGATAGACCACAACGAACTTATCAAGATACTCCATGAAAACCGAGTTCATAAGCCTCGAGAAGGTGGCAGGTGCGTTGGTGAGACTGAAAGACATGACCGTGTACTCATACAGGCCATAGCGGGTGGTGAAAGCTGTTTTGGGAACATCTTCCTTGCGGATCTTGATTTGATGATATCCACTTCTCAAATCCAGCTTAGAGAATACCACAGCTCCAGCTAGCTGATCGAAGAGATCATTAATCCGTGGAAGGGGATATTTATTCTTGATGGTTTTAGCATTGAGAGCCCGATAGTCAACACAAATTCTATCAGCCTTGTCTCGCTTCTTCACAAAGATGGTTGGGCTACCCCAAGAAGAAGTACTGTGCTGAATGAAACCCAACTTCTCTTGTTCATCAAGCTGACGTTTGAGTTCAGCCAATTCAGCAGGACCCATTTTATAAGGCCGCTTGGAGATAGGAGCGGTTCCAGGTTCAAGCTCAATCACAAACTCGACCTCTCGATCAGGAGGCATACCTGGCAACTCTTCAAGAAAAACATCTGGGAACTCACAGACCACTGGAACTATCTGAATAGCTTCCATATCATCATCATTCAGAGCCGCCAAAGAGAATAGCTAAATTGCAGGAGTCAGACTTGGAGAATAGACTATATGGCCTTCAGGAATTTTTAAAGAAACCGAATGTTCAGCACAATCAATCACAGCTTTATTTGCAGCTAGCCAATCCATGCCTAAAATGACATCAATATCTGAGTTGCCTAGAATAATCAAAGAGGCCGGAAAGAAAGAATCCCCAGTTTGAACCTAATTGTCATAACTGATCTTGGAAGTTAACATCCTTACCCCAGGAGAAAGGGCCATCAGCTTTTTAGGTAACGAATCAGAAGACAACCCATTCCCTTGAGGAAACTTGAAGGATACAAATGAATGCGATGCTCCAGAATCAAATAAAACTCGTGCAGGGACTGAGTTAACATGAAGCGTACCCAACACAACTCCAGGTGCATGCTCGGCTTGAGCGATGTTGACACAGTTGGCACGCGCAACAGTAGACCCGGGCTTGGTGTTGATGTTGAGAGCCCGAGGTGGAGGTGCACGAACCATAAAAGAACTTGCCGCAGGTCTTGGAGGTGGTGGTGGAAGAGCTTTGTTGTTCATTGGAGAACTCCAGTGTTGATGCCCAGTGTTCCCACAGGTGTAATAGGCACCAGGTGGACGTGGAGCAGCGTAGCCAGGGACTCCTCCAGGCGCTCCAGGGTAGTTGTGGTTGTAGCCCCTAGGAGCCGCGGTGAAGGAGTTTGGTGGCCTTGCCGCGTAGCTTGACGGTCTTGGTGGAGCCGGGAGCGACAGTGGGGTGTTAGGAACCCACACACGACGCTTAGAAGGAGCTGTCATAGCTGAAGAACTTGCTGCGTCGCGGCTATGTTTCTTAGACTCCTCAAACACTTGCCTACTTGCTTCTTCCTGTAGAGCTGTATGTTGGAGTTCTAGAAAAGACCCCGGCCTTGCATGAGTGATTGCATATTTGATAGATGCATTGAGCCCTTGCCTGAACCTCTTTTGCTTCTTCTTGTCATCAGAGATCTCATCGCCACCATACCGAGAAAGGTTCATGAAGTTTCTGATATAGGTATTGACATTGTCATTGCCCTACTTGAGGTTGAGAAACAGTTCCTTCATCCTTTCCATGACAATTTTTGACATGTATTGCTCTTTGAAAGCCCCAGTGAACTGCTCCCAAGTAGGCTGAAAACCAGAGTGGTTTGCCTTCAGGTAATTTTCCCACCACAGAGCCGCATCTCCCTTTAGAAGGTGAGTGGCACATTTTACCCATTCTTGCTCAGGAACATCAGCAGTCATCAGCAACCTTGACATCTCACGCAACCAATGATCAGCATCAAGTGGCTGATCAGACACCTCAAAGTGGCGCGGGTTGAACTTCAGAAAACTCTTGATGTCTCCTCGCTTGGGAGGTGGAGGTAGCGGAACAAACTCATTCCTCCTAACACTTTCTTCAAAGCATTGCTGGTTCTGTTGCATTGTTCCCAAGGCATTAGAAATACTTGCCAACGCAGCCCCCAGTTCAGGTGGTATGTCCTCCTCAGAATGGCGTGGTGGTGCCATCCTGTGATTGATATAAAACTCAAGTCAGTACTATAATGGAGAATAATAATAATCCAAAATAGTACCAAAATGGAATTAACCAAGATTAAAGGATACAAATACTAAGATGATATTAAAATATCAACAAAGTTCAAAGCACCTAGAAGATATTAAGCATATCGCACACGACTGAGCAAGGAGTGTGGTACACAAGCTAACAAAGAAACATTTTCCGCAAATTTCGGCATTAAAATGCCACTATATGCGCAAAACCACTTAACGAATCAAGATTAGTAACTCCACCAATTCAATATACAAGAGCGAATGATAAAAGTAGTGGTATGGTCGCGACTCCATCCCGCACTCAAATCATTACTCCGCACATGAATAAGTAAAAGACATATCCCAACACCTTCTTCTTAAGATGAACCTAAAGATTAGTAACTATGGAAATGAACACCCCAACAAGATTGCATCGGATAACAAAGAGTAAGACAGATCGCGCCGGTATACAACAAATCAGATAGATCGCGTCGGTTTACAAAGGCCTGTCGGTACGGAATGTACCAACAGTTGATAACCAAAAGGCAGATAGTGATAACATTTGGATGCAACAGATAGACAAGGAATTCACACACACACACACAACCTATGGTACTACGGAACCCCGAACACGTGAATCCTAGTTTGAATTTTTAGAAGAGGATTGAAAACGTTACACTTCCTTACCAGAGAAGGGTGGGTGGGTGGGTAAGAAGAAAAATGGAAGCAGTCCTACTCTCACGTTTTGTTTTTCCCTAGTATATATAGCTACCAAAAATATTTGCTAGACTGACAATGACCATTTGGCTGAGACCCTGACGGGCGGGATGGCTCTGATAACAATTGTAACTACCTCGGACCCTACGCTCTAAGTTCAAGCCTGGATGAAACAGAAGTGGTTAAAATAGTTCAGCGGGGGCCTAGGGGACCGCCCACGTGTAGATCCGTCGGCCGTCCTAACCACTTCCAAGACATCGGGACAAGAGCGAGCGGCGTAGGAAACATGTGAAGAGATCAAATACATACACAAGTGAGTATGTATGCAAGCTACCATACAACAGTTCTCAGAGCCATTCCATCTAAAATAAATAGAAATATTGCAATGCCATATGGCAAGATCCAAATATCCTAGATAGAGATAATAAATTAGGATAGCTCCTCATACATCAAACATCAGAGTATCAGGAGGAAGCGGAAAACAAGATCCGAGTACGGATAAGAAGCAAATCCGCATAAAATGCCACGTAAATAAACACATCCCGCCCACAGATCTTGCGGATCCTCATCCCCGGAATCTCTACACCGAGTGATCGTTGCCAACATCATCTGTCTCCTCCACCCAGTATCCATCTTGCGAATACACCTGTTCATCTGAATCAAACAATTTATCGTGTGAGACCCTAGGGGTACTCAGGAAGTCTTTATGCCTCTAAAGGGGACATAACCTGGGGTGACGCAATTGCAGCAAAAGATAATAACTAACAAGTCTATAGATACTCGCTAACCATCCGCCTTACCAATGATAGACGGATGTCTGTTAATTAGAAACAACAGTTATAACAGTATAAAGTAACAGATCCATCCTCCTTCTCGCTTACCAACGAGAAAGCGGACAAACAACCCATCCGTTGGTAGTTTTATTAACCATTCCATGAGTGTTGCACTATTTACTAGTCAGGTATTTAGTCAATTAAAAGCGGTACTTTAGTTATACTTGTCTATGATCGAGAAACTGTGCTCCAAGTCGTCCATAACCGCGGACACGGCTTTCAGAAAGATTTACCCTGCAGGGGTGCACAAATAGCAACACACACTCGATCAACCTCGGAAAAACCAACTCAAAACCCAACGAGGCATTCACGACAAAGCGATCACAGGATTCAGAAATATTTCAGGGGGCCACCCCAATAAGGCACCCGCAACGAAGTTCACCGGCTCCGAGACGGACCCAGGGTTTGCGACAATGGCTGTAAAGGACTGGGAACCCGAAAATGTGACTGGGCTTGTCGATACCACGAAAACATTCCGCATTCTTAAACAGTACAGGTGCTCCTCGCACAATCTTAAATAAAGCAGTAGAGCATGGCATAAGTACAGGATAGTAATAAAGCCCCAAACTAATTGTCGTGGTGGTGTCACGGCAGATGCCATGGATAGGCTAAAGGTGGGGACTAATACACGCTAGGGGAATCCAGGGAGGGATAGTGAAGTGATTCTCCACACAGTTGTTTGTATTGCTTTGCTTCCAAGATTACAAGTGCTCCTAGAGCTGTATTGGCGAGAGAAGGAAGAAGGAGCTCTCTTACTCTCACCCACAGATAACACCTAAAACCCTAGTCAAGTCAGAATAGCGGAACCCCTTCTACTGAAACCCTAGCCCCCCTTTTATAGAGGGAGCTCGGTCTCTGCCTAGGGCATACGTGGAGGCATATTCCTAAGAATATGCCTCCTCCCAAAGTAGTAAACCAACTGGGGTGCTTTTCCCCCGCGTCACACATGCTTTGGCTACATGAGCCTCTGCGGCGCCCGCGTCAGCCGACATGGGCGTCGTCACCCTTGTCCGCCACGCCCCGGTGGTCCTGCCCTTGCTTGCTTCGCTCAGGTAGTGCGTACCGGGGCTTCTTTTGACAAGCGAGATTCCATCCTTCTCCTAGAAGCCAGACGTGACCCGGATCATAGTTGATCCGGCTCCACCTGTTCCTGCATACAAGTAAAACAAGCACTTCCGACTTACTGCTTAAGTCGGTTGAGACTTAGTTAGGCGAATTCCCCTGGTCCGGGTTACCCCGTGATTCGGCCTGCCTTGAGGTGACACGGCCAGCATCCGCTTTGACCTTGCCAAACCTCGGCTAACTCGGCCTTTATACCCCGGCGTGACCCTACCTGGGGGTATCCCCCCAACATTAGTCCCCGAAGCTGGTGCGGTCTTAGCTTCCTTGGCCGCTAAGGCCACATCAGGTTCAATTCTGAGCTCTGGTCGTTGTTGCTGAGTTACCTCTTTACCTCGGATTCTATGGATTTATGTTCCCTTCGCACATTCCAAGTTTTCACTTGCCGGCCGGGTTACCACTTTGATTCGGACCTCATGGTTTTACTTTCCCTCTGCACATTTGGAGTTTTCACTTGCTGGCCGGGTTACCACGGTTCCATCTGGGTCTTGTTTCCTTCTCTCGTATGCCAACCCATGTGGATGGTAATCATTATGTTGTCTTATTTTAAGGGCCAGCATAGTAACCGCCGTAATAATTTGTCAGTTATCACTGTGCGCGGGTCACGTCACGCCTGCCTCCTCGTTTACGGCATCACAGCGTCACGTCATGGGATCATCTCTGCCCTGTGGCTGTCTGTGTGGCTCCCCACTGATTGGCCGAGGCAGGTGATACACGGCCACTGCGTATGGCAGATCCGCAGGATGCGATCCCACTCACCCCTTGAGGGAGTGGTTAAATAGCGGAGGGGCGCACCCCTTAGGATTTTTCACCTTCCGTGCCCCTCTGCCCGTTGCTCTTTTCCTTCGTCTTCCTCGTGACCGTGCCGCCGCCAGTGCTCCCAAATAGAAGTGTCGCCGCCGCACTTTTCCCCCTGCCTCTGCGTCGCCGCCACCGCTACACAACTCCCTCGCCACGGGTCCTCGCCAATCCAGGCCTCTGCCCCCTGCCGCCGCTAGCGCCAGCGAGGGCAGCGAAGACCAGATGACGGAGGAGGAGCTCATCGTCGTCGAGCAAGAAATGGAGGAGGATGCCGCGGCGGCGGACCATGGAGCGTGGGCCGGGTCTTGTGTCTGCCAAGATGACTTGGACTGGCTCTACCAGACCAGACACATTCCCGCCGGCGTTGCCGCTCGTCTCGCTTCCTCCAAATTGGCCGCCTCACCCAATCTGGGTGAGTTCATCGTGTTCTTGTCCCACTTCCAACGGGGCTTCGGTTTACCGGTGAGCGACTTCTTCCGGGATTGGCTTAGTACCTACCAACTCCAGCCGCACCATCTTCCTGCCAACGCCATCACGTCTCTTTCCGCTTTCGCTTCTACGATCGAAGGCTATGCCGGACTATGGCCCATGAAGGAGCCGGATCCGGTTTTTCGACCTTCGTCGTAACGTCATCCCAAACATCCAACTTGATCCGAAGGACAAACAGCTCACTCAGTTCGGAGCCGCGTCCATCTCACCTCGAAGGCTTTCCGTTTTCCCCCGGGTCACCGGGCTAGACTCCTGCAAAGGGTGGGCCCAGACCTTCTTTTATGTCCAGAATACGGGAACTAAAGACTTGATCCGGCTGCTTCCCTATACTCCGGGTCCACCTAACCCGGAGCTATGGGACGTCATCCCCAAGAAGCCCACGACCTTGGCCAACCAAGTTAATAAGAGGTTCGCGGAGCTGAAGGAGCTCGGACTACGCAACGAGCATGCTATGATCATTTTCGTGCGCAACCGAATTTCCCCCCTCCAGAAGCGCACCCACATGGTGTGCCACATGAGCTTCGGCCACGACCCCAACCGGACCGCATCCTTCGAGCTGAGCAACACGGAGATATATCGCCAGGTTAAGGCTCTCTTCACCACCCACAAGGACTTCTCCTCTGAGTGGACTTGGGTAATTGAGAATTACTGCCACGATAGGCTTCCTCCCGCGGTAAGCTTCATGTTGCAAACTTACCCCGGACTAATTACATGTCGTTTATTGTTGCATTTTTGACTCTTTTGTTCATTCTTTTCCTCAACAATTTCTTCAGCAGACCCTTGAGGACGGCACCGATCCGACCCTTAAGTGGGCGCCGGACCGGAAGACTTCGGATGAGGATGAGCCGGACCATGAGATGTTCCTCCCGATGACCGACGCTACAAAGTGACCCACCGGTAAACTCTCTTCTATTAGAGATTGGCCCGATGATGAAGATGACTCAGATGTCGAGGTGATTGAACCTGTTGAGGCTGTCCCCCTTTCTTTTGCTTTTCCGGCATCAGCTAATCCCGGTGGGCACATCTACGAGGACCCTCCCCTTGCTACGGGCGAACCTGTTCCGGTAGCACCGAAGAAGAAGCGCGGGGCTGCTCCAAGTTCCTCTTCCGGACCTTCTCAGCCCGCTAAAAGGCGAAAGAAGTCCGGGGACAAGACTGCCTCCAAGCCTGCAGGCAAGGCCCCAGCACGAAGGGCTCGGAAACCTAAGGAGGCGCCCAAACCTCGGATGCGTAAGTCATTTTTCCTTCTGTAACTTGCTCTTCCTTGCATTGTTGTAATTTCTGTTCTGACAATATTTGATTTTGCAGGGCTCCGGTGGAGGTCCCTCAAAGTGGATCTAGCTTCTCTTCACCGCTCCGACCTAGCCCTTCTCCCCCTCGTGACGATGAGTCACGTCCGCTGAGCCCTATTCCAGAGGGTTCTGCGGCTGCTCCGGGTTCTGCTCCACCTCGTCAAGAGGAGGGTAACCTTGGAGCGGGGGAGACCGGTCCAGCCGAGGCGAGGGCATCCACAACTTCGACTTTGCCGCAACCAGCATCCACCGAAGCTACCTCGGCACCAGCACCAGCTCCAGCACCATTAACCAAACCAGTACCAGCACCCGTTCCGGCACCAGCACCAAGCCCGGCAGCGAGAAAGTCAGTAGCTACACCAAGTCCATCAACCAGAACACCAGCGCCAAGCTCCTCCGCCTCGTCCGAGTCTTCTCAACCTCGGCGAGGAACTACCCCAGTAGCTCCTAAAGGGAAATCCGCTGTGACGACTTCCTCTTCCTAGCAAGCCAAGGGCAAAAAGGCTCCGGACGCTACCAAGTCATCATTCGTCGAGGCTGGGCAGCGTACCCTCGCATCAATGCTTCCCAAGAAAGCTCCAGCAGCGAAGGATGCCCCTGCCGAGCTAACTGATGCACAGCAGATGGTTCTGCACACCAGCCCAGCCCTTGCCTTGGTTGAGAGGAAAGAAGCGCACGTGAAGGGCTTGGTGGCGCCCCATATGCCCACCGGTGAGCGGTACCCTCCGAGCTTGATTGAATTTGTCATGAATTGGAACAAAGCGGAGTTCGTCGACAACGACGACCTTCCGGAGAAGTTCGGCCCCACTGAATTTTCCGCCCAAATGAACACAGCCGCTAAGGCGATCAACCTCGCGGGGCGGATGATGGAGGTACGTCGCTTCCCCTTTACATGCTGTAGATAATAACCATTAGTCCTCGAGCCTCTGAGGGAGTAACTTGTTACTCGGCCGGATGCTCTTTAGAAAACTAACGTAGCTCCATGAGAACTTTGAATGTGCACACACCTAGATCCGGGTTAAGTTCTACTTGGCCCGGATTTTTGTACACTTCGAACCTGCACACACCTAGAGTCGGGTTAAGTTCCACTTGGCCCGGATTTTTTGTACACTTCGAACATGCACACACCTAGAGCCGGGTTAAGTTCCACTTGGCCCGGATTTTTGTACAATTCGAATATGCACACACCTAGAGCCGGGTTAAGTTCCACTTGGCCCGGATTTTTGTACACTTCGAATATGCACCAAGCTAATTTTATGTTTCTGTACTCTTTTCAGGTGACCACCAATCGCCGGAGTGCTGAATTCCAACGTCTGCTGGATACCCACAAGATGCTACGCGCAAAGCAAGCTGCACTTCTCGCGGAATACGAGAAAAGGGGTAAATTTCTTCCTTGGCGCTTCTTCGTTTTTCTTCATCTCCCTCTGCTGAACTAATCTCATCATTTGGTTTCCGCAGCTAGGGTTGAGGCTGAGAACAAGATTATGCGGAAGAACTTGGAGCAGATCTAGGGTAAGTCATTTTTGTCCGACCTTACAGTGCTTTCCACTTCCTTTTCTCCTTGGCTCGACGAACATTCATACCTCGGCTCTGCCGGGTCAACACACTATTTCAGCATCGCTTGAAGATAGTGTGCCCGTGTCTGATATGATGCTGCATTTTCTCAAACAAGTAGGGCAACACCAAGCCGAGCTTAAGAAGAAAGACGATGAGCTCGCCCTCCTCCGGACCAAGGACGATGAGATCGCCAGGCTCAAGGCTGAGATGGAGAAAATGAAGGCCCAGTACCAATCCGAACTCCAAAAGGTTGGACAGAATTACACAGAAGAGCACGAGCGCCTCAATCTCTAGTCGCTAAGGACCAAGATTTACTCAAGGAGTCTGGCATCCAGCTTGGGTTGGCAAATGCTGAGCTTGCGCAGCTTCAGAAGAGACGCGATGACTGCACCAGGGAGTTGACCCGGATCCTCAGCCATATATCACGTAAGCTCCTTTCCCTTGTCCGACCAACTTCTCTGGGTTACTTCATATGTCTTTTCTTTACTCTCTTCCTTTGTCTCTTTTCCAGGAAAATTTCTAGAGGGCACTGCTATTGCTAGCACAGCAGTTGCCGACTTCCGCCGAGAAAGGGGTACTCCTGTCGCTCCTGATGGTCAAGAGATTCCCTATGACATGGAGGGCCTGTTGGTCAGCTTGTCATCTCGCATGGTGCTCATCAAGAATTATGGCAAGGACATCCTCGACGTTGCCGTTCACATCTTCAACATTTTCTGGCCGGGAGAAGATACCCCGGAGACCACCGCGATTCTCGTTGAGAAGCTAATGGAAATTGAGACCCAGCTCGACCTCTAGAGAGAGTCCGCTGGACGTGCCGCAGCTGATACCATCCTTCATCACATACTCACATGGTATGAGAAGATCGATCTCAGCCTCCTTACACGCCTGCGCACAGGATCCAGATGGACCAATGACCCGGAGTGGGTATCTCGGCGCCAAGCTTGCGCCCATAGCCTCATCGAATACACTCCCATTCATGAATGGGTTGAAGGACCGAGCTTCCTGGAAGCCACTGGTGATGAAAATGCTGAGAGTGTTGAAGACGGGTCGGATGAGGATGAAGAAGGCGATGCCTCAGACATTGAAGATAGCGACGATGACGCCTAACTTCCTCCTCCTGCTGCTCCTTAAGTGAAAAACTTGAAAATTTATCAGATCCCCGGTATGCCGGGTGGAGTTGTATTCCATATACATGTGATATTTTGCTACTAAGTTCTTATGCCGGATTAACTTGGGCGTAGTCCCCGAGTTTCTTTTTCTTGTTCGTCCAATCTCTTGGCTCGGTTCGTGTCTACCTTGATTCGGTTTTACGACTTACGAATCCGAGCTTCAAAAATTGTCTTAACAATACTGGGAAACTTTTAGACTTAGCTCAAAAATAAAACTGCATAATAACTTGAAAGTAAATACAGGGTTAGTCTGAAAAACAAACGTTAGCTCGAATAAATTCTTTTCCTTAGTCGTTTTTCATGTGCTACGCAATTCCAAACTTGTTCTCTTGCTTGCCATGAAGCCAATTCTTGTTGGACAACAGCAAGTCAAAGAGTTGGGTTCTTGGTGCTCACACATTACTAATCCGAGTTAAATAGAATAACTTATTCCAGCTAACGCACAAAAAACAACAAACATTATTAAGGCAGTCCCCGAGTTACTGCTCGAGGTGCCAACATTTCATTGATAAGCTCATTGCCGACATACATACCGACATATGAGACGACTCGGATACATACACTTGTTAGCTAAGTGTAGAAAGGACGAAGTAGAGCTATATTCCATGGTCGTTTAGATTCCTCTCCGGACCTGTCCACCTTGTTCTTCTCCTTTGGCTTTCCATCTATCAGATAATAAGAATCATTGTGCAATGCCCTGCTTACGATGAATGGCCCTTCCCATGGGGGGGATAATTTATGCATGCCAGTAGTACGTTGTACCAACCGGAGCACCAGATCGCCTTCCCGAAAGACTCGGGGGCACACTTTCCGGCTATGATAGCGTCGGAGATTTTGCTGATATATGGCGGATCTGGACAGTGCCAGTTCTCTCGCTTCTTCCAGCAGATCAACATCATTTTGTCGGGCTTCTTGCACTTCGGCTTCTGTGTATTGGGTGACCCTAGGCGAATCATGCTCTATGTCGGCTGGTAATACAACCCTAGCAGATCAACATCATTTTGTCCGTTCGATGCTGGGTGGGCTACCGAAGCTACGTCCAGCCGGATCTTCTTATCTCGGCAGAAACACGCAAATGCTCCTTCCGCAAAATTTGTGCCATTATCAGTTATGATACTGTGAGGATAACCGTACCTCAAGATGATATCTTTGAGAAATGTTACGGCCGTAGCTCCATCACATTTTCATATAGGCTTTACCTCAATCCACTTCGTAAACTTGTCCACCATTACCAGAATGTGAGTCATATTTCCCCTTGCTGGTTTGAACGGGCCAACCATATCCAAGCACCATACGGCAAATGGCCAAGTAATTGGTATGGTCTTGAGTTCCGACATTGGTATATGTGTCTTGGTTGCGTACCTCTGACTACCATTACATTTTCTCACCAGATCTTCTACTTGCTCTAAGGCATTTAGCCAGTAGAATCCGTGCCGGAAAGCTTTTGCTACCAAGGCTCGAGATGAGGCATGATGCCCGCATTCCCGCTGATGTATATCTCGGAGGATGTCAAGCCCTTCTTCTGGGTCAACACATCGCTGGAGGACATTGGTCACACTTATTTTGTATAATTCGGAATTGATGATCGTGTAAGCCTTTGCCCTCCTCTGTGTTTGCCTGGACAGCACTTCCTCAGTGGGTAACATTCCATCTTTCAGGAACTGAAATATAGGTAGTGCCCAAGCCGGTATTGTGCGCACAGGGAATACATCCTCATCAATCTCCATCTGATCCACCGGCATAACTTCAACCGGATCATGCTGAGCAGTCCCCGGGTCTTGTGAAGCAGTCCCCGGGTTTACTAAAGCAGTCCCTGGGTTTGCCGAGGCAGTCCCCGGGTTTCGCGCACCACTTCCCATGTCAATGTCCATGGGCATAGCTCCGGATTCCGTTTCCTCCGGGACATAGATCGAGTCGGTTTCTGAGGAGGGCCTGATGGATGGTTTCCTGAGGTGCTCTAATGCTACACCCGGTGGAATTGCTTGTCGGGTTGACCCGAGCTTCGACAGCATGTCGACAGCTTCATTGTCCATCCGGGGTACATGGTGAAATTCGCATCCCTCAAAGTAACCAGATATCTTCTGCACATGAAATCTGTACATTGCCATGTTTGGATCAAGGGCGTCCCATACTCCCGACACTTGCTGCACCACCAAATCTGAGTCGCCAAAGCATATGATCCGACGTATCCCAATCTCTTTTGCTACCTTTAGCCCATGCACAAGTGCTTCATACTCAGCGACATTGTTTGATGCCGCGAAATGGATCTGCAGCACGTATTTCAGCTGGTCCTTCTTTGGCGAGGTAAGTACAACTCCGGCACCTAGCCCGGTTTTGGTTTTTGATCCGTCAAAGTGCATTCGCCAATAGTTCGGATCGGGTAGTGGCGGTTCGTATTGCACCTTGGCCCAGTCCACGAAAAAGTCTACCACGGCTTGGGACTTAATGGCTTCTCTTCTGTCATATTGCGGCGCATAAGGAGCTAGCTCAATTGCCCATTTTGCAATTCTGCCACTCGCATCCTTGTTACTCATTATCTCGGATATGGGGGCCTCACATATGACCCTGATGGGATGCTCCTCAAAGTAGTGCTTCAGCTTCTTGGCGGCCATGGACACGCCATACGCCACCTTTTGATAGTGTGGGTAGTTCTGCTTTGAGGCTGACAACACCTCGCTCAAGTAATACACTGGCCTTTGCACCGACTTACCTTCCTCGTCGCGCTCCACCACTATCACTGCACTTACAACTCGGTTGGTTGCGGCTATATAGAGCAACATTGGCTCCTTTGATAGTGGTGAGGCCAACACTGGTGCAGTGGCTAACATCTTTTTCAAGTGGGCAAAGGCTTCATTGGCCTGCGGTGTCCAAACGAATTTATCCGACTTTTTCATGAGTTGGTAAAGAGGCAATGCCTTTTCTCCCAACCGACATAGAAACCGACTTAACGAGGCCAGGCAACCTGTGAACTTCTGGACATCGTTAAGACACTTCGGCAGTTCCATTCGTTCGATGGCCCGGATATTAGTTGGGTTAACCTTGACACCTCGGCTGGAAAAAAGAAAACCGAGTAATTTCCCAGCGGGGACACATAAGGTGCATTTTTCCGGGTTAAGGTTCATCCGGTACCTCCTTAGGTTCGCAAATGTTTGCCTGGTATCGTCAAGGAGCGTTTTTCTCTCCTTGGTCTTGATAACCACATCATCCACGTACACTTGTACATTTTGACCTATTTGGTCGTGCAAACATTTTTGCATACATCTTTGGTACGTTGCCCCTACATTACATAAACCAAACGGCATGGTGCGATAGCAATAAGCCCCATACGGGGTAATAAACGCAGTCTTTATTTGATCATCCAGATTCAGAGGTATCTGGTGGAAACCAGAATATGCATCAATGAATGACAACAATTCACATCCAGCAGTTGAGTCTATGACCTGATCTATTCTTGGCAGTGGAAATGGATCTTTTGGACACGCCTTGTTCAGGTTCGTGTAATCGATGCACATTCGCCAAACCACTGCCACGTTCGGGTCATCCTTCTTCTTTTCCACCAGCACCGGATTAGAAAGCCAATCCGGATAAAGAACCTCCATGATAAATCCTGCAGCTAGCAACCGAGCTATCTCATCCCCAATGAGTTTCCTCCTATCTTCGGCGAAGCGGCGGAGAGGTTGCTTCACCGGCTTAGCTCCGGGTCTTACATTCAAAGAGTGCTCGGCCAGCTCCCTCGGAACACCTTGCAAGTCCTGTGTGGACCAAGCAAAAATGTCCCGATTCTCACGGAGGAAGCTGACGAGCTCGCTTTCCTATTTATCACTTGACCCGGCACCAATTGTTACAGTGCGCTCCGGGAACATGTCATCAACAGGAACCTTCTTGGTATCTTTCGTGGCCTAGAAAGAGACACTTCCGTGCAGGTTACTCAGCGCCAGCATATACTGCTGCGCGGATTGAGCCAATGCCGCCACCTCCTGAATTTTCCTTTTCTCCTGCGCAATCACAAGTGACTCGGCTAAGTTAGACCCGGCCGACGCACACTCCATGGAACGTCGGAAATCCCCTGAAGTGGTAATCACTCCGTTTGGTCTGGGTAATTTCATCTTCAAGTAGCTAATGTGACAGCTTGCCATGAACTTGTTCAGCGTCGGCCTTTCGAGTAACGCATGGTACGCACTTTCCAAGTTCACCACCTCGAACTCCAAATTTTCGGTTTGGCAGTTATCCCTCGTGCCGAACAATACGTCAACCCGGACCTTGCCTATGGGCTCACAAGAAATGCCGGGCACAATACCATGGAAAGTTGTCCTCGTGGGCTGTAGCATGTTTTCCGAGATGCCCAACTTGCACATTGTGTCCGCATACATGATTTTAATGCTGCTGCCATTGTCGATCAGTACCTTTGAGAACCCTACATTAATGCTAGGCCTAATGAACGTCGGGTCCAGCACCACCGCATACAAACCAGGGCTTGGCATAAGCTTGGGATGATCCTTTATGCTCCAGGTGATTTCCTGATCTGACCAAGGCATGTACCTCATCACTGCCAGCATCACTGCATGCACCTCCATATGCCTACGCTGCAAGCTCTTTCTATCTGTTTCCTCAGTGGTGAACACACAATAGCTCTGATGATGCTCTCTGTACTCATTTCTCCCCTCATTTCCGGGGTACCTCTGATCCGGCTGATGCTGATTTTCCACTTGATGCACTGCATCCCTTCTCTCATTGTTATCATACCTCCGCGGAGGGGGAGGCAACATTAGCTGTTGCGTGTTCGCTCTGGAGAGCAATTGCTGTCGGGGTAACTCCTGCCGAGGCTGATCATTCCGGGGTGCGTGAGCATTCCCCGAGCCACCTTGTTCAATCTTGCGCATCCACTCACATTGCCTCGTCGTATGACCCGCTAGGTTACTCGGATTTGGCGTGTGAAACTTACACGGCTGGTCCAACATCGACTCATAGGTGTACCTCGGACGGTCCTTCCTTTCTTGCCACTGTTTCTTTTGCTCTAGCGTCCAAGTTTTCTTGCCATCGTTTCTCGGAGTCCATTGCCCTCCAGTTTTCTGGTGCTGACTGCCCCCTGCTCCGGGCTAATCCTGATTCACAGCCACAACTTGTTGTGAACCGTATCGATGATCTGGTCTATCATCACTTCTTTTTCCTCTATAGTCATTCCTCTGAGATGATCCGGCTCCATCCCTCTGATAGTACTCATCGTTTGACTCGTTTGATACGAGCCTAGGTTGAGTCGGATCGCCCAACGCATACGAATCTGCAATCCGGATCATCTCTGCGAACGTAGTTGGCATTTTCCTTTGCAACTTTTGCCACAGCTCGCTTGCATATCGGCACCCTTGTGCAAACCATGCTATGGCCTGTGATTCTATCACGCCCTCACACGAGTTTCTCACGGTACACCACCGGGTCAAGAACTCGTGGTCTGTCTCATTAGGTCTTTGCTTGCACATAGCTAGGGTCTGCGGCCTATTTGGCCTCTGATACGTACTCGAGAAATTGCTGATGAACATTTCCTCAAAGTCTATCCAGCAGTTGATGCTTCCGGGTGGCAAATTGTTCAGCCATACCCTTGTCGGCCCTTCCAACATCTGGGGTACGTATCGTACATCCCATCTCAAGTTACCAGTGGCAATTTTCACAGCCGTAGCATAGTTTATCAACCAATCCTCCATCTTGGTACTGCCGTCATACGTCTTCGTGCCCCTGGGTAACTGGAAATTGGGTACCGGTGGCTCCTTCATCATCCGGGGTCCAAAACACGCAGGACCCGGTGGACCTTGACATTCGATCTGTTCCGACCTATACAGTCGATCCAGTTTCAACCTGGCATCATCCGTCATCAAATCCCTGCTTCCCAATCTTGACCCTATCACATGATAGTCCGGTCTTGGGTATCCCGTGTTTGCCATTTCCGAGTCTCCATCATTATATCTGTCTTGCTCTCGCCGATCACCTTTCTGTTGCATACCTCGGCCGGCACTTTGCTCTTGCCTTGGTATATTCCGCTGCTGCGGTTGTCCTGCTCCTGCCCAGTTTCGCTGTCCGGCATTGCCGTTGACTGCGTTCCCTTGACCGGAATTGCCTTGGTCGCGGTTACCTCGGCCGGCTTCACCTCGGCTCACACTCCGTCGATCATCATTTTTCTGTGCTTCTTTTCCTTTCCCTGCCTGAGTTGGGTCATACGGGACGATCTGTTTGTTCCGTCTGGCCAAGGTTACCACCTCTTCTCTCCTTGGACCACCATGAGGAGACGATGCGGCTCCAGCGGATTTCTCCGGGTCTCCTATCATTGAATGGACGATCTTGGAGGCTCCAGCTCTCTCCGGGTTAGCTCAGAGTAGTTCTTCGTTTTGTCTGTTCGCGATCCGAACCAGTTCGTTAACCCTATCTTGTTGTCTTTGACGGGCTTCACCCGTCAGACCCTCTAATTCGGATGCAGCTGCATCCGCCGCTCTGAGGTTCTTTGCCGAGGTACTGTACCTCGGCAGCCCCACGGACATACAGAACAGTACCTCGGCAGCCCCACGGATATACAGTTTTCTGATTCCTCAATTCCAGTATCACCTTCTCTGTTCATCTCGCTCATGAGATTTCTCCCCTTTACTTTTACCGCATCAACTTTGTTCGCCTTTGCGTACTCACGCGGCGTCATATTCAACGACTGCTGAGCCGCGGCTATTTTCTTTGCGCCCTCTAGTATCTTTTTCCTAGTTTCTTCTAGCTCGGCCTACGCTCGAGCCGGATCTACTTCTGCTACCACAGGGTTTTCCAAGCTATCCATCGCTTCCCTCAACACATTTTCGGGCCTCTCTAGTGGAGAACCTCTACCTTTCCTCGGTGCCTTAGGTGTTACCTCCGGATCTGGCGCCGGATCCTTGCTCGCGACCGCACCAGGCGCAGTCATCATCACCTCTGCGTGGTCCGGGGAGCGAGCGATACGTGCCACGAGAGCCACGGTGAGGGACGGCTCTCCAGCCTCGACATCAACGTAGACCTTGTGCGCGCCGAGCTTGACAAATAGGCCATTGCGCGGAAGTGGGCGCGTGCCGAAGCAGCCTGTGTTGTCGTTGACGAAGTCCAGCGCTCCAAAGCGCTGAACGAGCCCGGAGACGATGCGTTCGCCGGTGCCAATGGAGTTTCCCGTCCGGATCTTGACCCCTGCTAGCACCGCTGGCCCCACGGTGGGCGCCAACTGTCGTGGTGGTGTCACGGCAGATGCCATGGATAGGCTAAAGGTGGGGACTAATACACGCTAGGGGAATCCAGGGAGGGATAGTGAAGTGATTCTCCACACAGTTGTTTGTATTGCTTTGCTTCCAAGATTACAAGTGCTCCTAGAGCTGTATTGGCGAGAGGAGGAAGAAGGAGCTCTCTTACTCTCACCCACAGATAACACCTAAAACCCTAGTCAAGGCAGAATAGCGGAACCCCTTCTATTGAAACCCTAGCCCCCCTTTTATAGAGGGAGCTCGGTCTCTTCCTAGGGCATACGTGGAGGCATATTCCTAAGAATATGCCTCCTCCCAAAGTAGTAAACCAACTGGGGTGCTTTTCCCCCGTGTCACACATGCTTTGGCTACACGAGCCTCTGCGGCGCCCGCGTCAGCCGACATGGGCGTCGTCACCCTTGTCGGCCACGCCCCGGTGGTCCTGCCCTTGCTTGCTTCGCTCAGGTAGTGCGTACCGGGGCTTCTTTTGACCAGCGAGATTCCTTCCTTCTCCTAGAAGCCAGACGTGACCCGGATCATAGTTGATCCGGCCACACCTGTTCCTGCATACAAGTAAAACAAGCACTTCTAACTTACTGCTTAAGTCGGTTGAGACTTAGTTAGGCGAACGCCCCTGGTCCGGGTTACCCCGTGATTCGGCCTGCCTTGAGGTGACACAGCCAGCATCCGCTTTGACCTTGCCGAACCTCGGCTAACTCGGCCTTTATACCCCGGCGTGGCCCTACCCGGGGGTATCCCCCCAACACTAATTGTGGCCCCAAGAAATAGAAATGAATCAAGCTCTAGCTCAGGGGGGTCCATAAGGCCTCCCGGATGTGGACAATGCGAATAGTCAAGGAACAGGAATCAAGTACTCGGGGTCCTACGGGACACAAGTGAGCATGAAAAACCAAATAACTGATATTGCTCACCGGTGCCTCTTTCATTAGTTATCCCATTACTACTCCGGTTAAGTTGTTTAGGTACCTCGTTATCCATCAGACACTCACATACCCTACACATGCTATTCTACGACTCGCATGGCTCAAACAACTCCTGTAGTAATGGCTCATGGGATGGAGGAACACGCTTCGGTGGGGTTTAAAAGTAAAGGCTATGCAGTACTTGGGATTCAATTTAATGCAAAAGCGACTCAATGATGCAGGAATAAGATAGAGGCAATAGGTACTATATGTATGCAAGCATGTGGTAGCGCTTGCCTGGCAGCTTAGTTGAAGCGAGAGACGAATCCGGTAGTACTCCTGGGATTCCTGATATTTCCCCTGCTCGGCGTCTATTCGAAGAAGAACCAAACAAACAAGGGCCAACATAAATAAAGTGCACAAGCATATGAATAAAATGCGACAAGCAAACAAGCATGCCATGATGAATGATGCACAATTTACATGGCAATACGGTAGCATGGCATGGGTGAGGTGTGGGGTACAAGAATAAAGCATTTTCTTGAGTTTTAGACATGTTTTGCTCCCAAATAAGTTGCGGTAAACTTAATATTTATATGATGCATGCTGCAATTCAGAACATGGAATGCATAGTTAGAACGGGCTCGTCGCGCTGATCGATTTAGACATATCATTTGTTAAATTTGGAGTTGTAGAATTAAAGTTATTAATTAATTAAGAAAAGGCATTTTTATTCCATTTAAACAATTTTGAAAACTTAAACTAGTCACACATTAATTTGGATGGTAGATTTGAATTCCTCACATTTTTCTGATTCAAAAATATGTATTACTTGTATTATTTGGAATTACAAACTAAAAGTTATTAAAATAGAATTTAAAACATCTTTAAACATTTCCTGAAATTGTTTTTATAAAACAGAAAAACGCAGACACTTTTTACACACAGCAACAGCTAGCCACTGCAGCTGACATGTGGGCCCAAGCTGAGCTGGTGTGACTGCGCGCGGCAAAACCTTTTCTCACCGGCGCAGAAGCTAGCTGCATCAACTGACAAGCGGACCCGGAGGTTGGCGGGGCCACTGCGCGTGCGGCCCAGCCAGGGCGTGCCACGCGACAGGGACAGGGGCTTGCTCGTGCTGATGCATTAGATACATGGGCCTCTCTGCAAGATTTGCACCGAGGCAGACAGGTGGGCCAGGGTGGAGCACGGGTTAAGAAAACAAAAAGGCGGGGGGGGGGGGGGGGGGAATTTGCAAAGTGCCCCACGGCACTGTTTTTCTTCCTCCGGTTTCTGACGAAACTGATGCGCGTGGAAACAGGGGCGCGGCGGGATCGAACTCGCGACCCGGTGCTTGCGCAGGCGGCAGGCGACCACTGCGGTGGCTACGGCTGATGCTGGGTTTCTGCTGTGCGGCTAGATGAGGATACTATGGCACAACTGCGAGGGATCTCTCGCGAGCACGCCACACCGAGAGTGTTTGACGAAGTTATCTAAGCGTGTAGGGAACGACGACGAGCGGGACGTTGTCAGGGGGAAATGTGGGCTCATCACGAGGCTGATGGTGGTGGTGGATTAGATAGGAGCGCAACCGATCGGCAAGGAAGCAGACGCTCCGAGGCTAGGGTTTCGTCTCGGTGTCGTCGGCATGCAGCAGGGGTGGGGCTTCTCCTCTTCGATGCCGTGTACAGGGCCGACGCAGGGGTGGTCCTCGGTCTTCCTCGACAACCACACACCACGCCCGCCTCCTTGATCTGTCGGTGGATGCCGATGTCGAGGTTGGTGGCTAGAGATGGAAGAGAGGCGGCAGGGGTAGATGGGGGAAGGGGTTGCGGCGCGAGGCCAGGGAGGATCTAGGACACGGTAGAGAGACGGGAGGGGGTGGAGATAAGGACGGGTGAGAGGGGGTGCCGTGGGGCTCGGGTGGAGAAAAAGGTGGCTCGGCCACCTTTCTCCTCCTTCTCCTCACGTGCCCAGCGTGGCTCGGGTCCAGGGGGTGGCTGCAGCTGGACCAGGTAGGGAGGAAGGCAGGAGGCTCAGGTGGGACCTGCTTGCAGCGAGAGAGAGAGGGGAACCGAGAGGGGAGGGGTAGATGGCATGGGGGTGTCGAGCAAGGGAGGCTCGGGCTAGGGTTAGGGTGGAGGGGCATGGCTCGGCATGGGGGTGTAGCCAGGTGGTGGTGGCCAGGTTAGGAAGGGAGGGGAGGGCTCGGCATGGAGCCTAGCTAGGAGGGAAAAGGGGTAGGTTAGGGTTTGGGTTTTGGGTTAGTTAGAGAGAGGGAAAGAGAGAGATGATTAGGCCAAGCTAGAAAACATAAGAGGGTTTAGACTAAGATTAGATGTGATGTGAGAAGGTTTAAGTAGAGTTTTTGGTGTAGAAGGGTTATTCAAAAATTAAACACAAGTTTTCAAAGAATTCCAAAACCAAACTCTCACTGAAGCAACTAGAAGAAGAATAACATGTGGAATGGACATGATGCATGTGATGTGGAGGTTTTGGAGGTGAGATAGGGTGAGGGATAGAGGGTGGTTCCAAAATTAAAAGAAGAGAGGGGGAGAAAATAAGTTAGACCATGGGTAAAATACCCATGCCCCACTCAAAGCCAAAATAGAACCAAAGAAAATAGAAAGAAAGGTGACCTTGCATGGCCCATGCATACTCATTAAATGCCATGTTTAATCTTGTGAAACAAAATAAAATCTCATGGCCTTGATTGACATGCATTCCAAAAATATGGATCTAGGGCCAACCCAAAAGAATTAAAAGGATGTTCCATGTGGGGTAGATGGAGATGCTCAAATTTGAATATAATTAGGACATGCTAGTGTGTATATTCCACTAGGTGTATAATATCCTCAACAATATTCCAACATGAGCAACTATTCCAAAACAATCCATATGGAAGCTAGAAAAAGGGGTACCACTCACAAGGCATGCAAATGTGGCTCCACATATGAATAATGTGAAAGCAACATGATGCTACTGTGAGAGCATGTGGAAATAGAAGTTATTACAGAGGTAATAACTTCAAGAGGAGGCAAATCAAGCATATCTCAATGATAAGGAGAGGTTATTACAGAGGTAATAACTTCCAAGACTCATCTAAAACTTTTGGGTTATCTCCCAATAAGTACTTTTCTTTAACGCCTTTAAGTTAGGCATAAGAAGCAAGAGAAAGAATCAAGTGTTCTCAAATGAAGAAGCATTACGACCAAATTTTGTTTTCATAGGAGAAGCAAAAGAATATTTTCTCTATTTTTAGGGAAGTGTTCTATACCTTTCTTGAGTGGGAGTTGATATTTAATGGTGCCTTCTTTCATATCAATGATGGCACCAACAGTTCTAAGAAAAGGTCTTCCCAAAGTAATATGACAAGAAGCATTGTATTCAACATCCAAAACATAGAAATCAACGGGGACATAGGAATTGTTAACCATAATAAGAACATCATTAAGACAACCCATGAGTTTCTTTTTAACATTATCATCAAGTAGGACATTCAAATAGCAATCTTCAAGAGGAGGCAAATCAAGCATATTATAAATCCTTCTAGGCATAATAGAAACACTACTTTGAAATCACAGTCATTCACTTTCATATTAATGATGGGTTCCCAACCATCTTCTTGTTTTATAGGAATAGAAGCTTTATGTTTCATCTTTTCTTCTTTAATCTTTATGAGAGCATCAGTAAGGTGCTTTGTAAAATCCATGTTCATAGCACTAGCATTTGGACTTTTAGCAAGATTTTTTAGGAACTTAATAACTTCAGAGATGTTGCAACCATCAAGATCAAAATCAAATTTATCATCTAAAGTAGTAGAACTATTATTAGCCTCAACACTAGTGGTGGTAATAGTAGAAACACTAATGTTCCTAGCAATTTCATCTTCTCTTTCCCACTTAGCATGTAATTCAGCTAATAGTCTAACATTTTCATCAATTCTTACTTGTATAGCATCGGTAGCTGCAAAGGGATTATCATTAGTTTCAGGTTTAGCAGCCATTTTATTCAAAGTAGTTTGAGCTTCACCTAAAGATGCTATATTTCTTTCAGCATTAGAGATTTTTTCCTCAATAGTTTTATTGAAAGCAGTTTGTTTACTAATAAACTCTTTAAGCATAACTTCAAGTTCAGAGGGAGCACTCCTATTATTGTTGTAAGAATTTCCATAAGCATTACCATTGTTGGGAGGATATGGCTTATAATTGTTGTTACCAAAATTGTTCCTATAAGCATTATTACCATAAGCATTGTTAACAAAATTGTTATTTCTTATGAAGTTCACATCAACTTTCTCTTCTTGAGCAACCAAAGAGGCTAAAGGAACATTATTTGGACCAATATGGGCTTTCCCATTAACAAGCATAGACATAATAATATCAATCTTATCACTCAAGGAGGAGGTTTCATCAACAGAATTTACCTTCTTACCTTGTGGAGCTCTCTCAGTATGCCATTCAGAATAATTAACCATCATATTGTCCAAAAGTTTTGTTGCAGCACCCAAAGTGATGGTCATAAAGGTACCTCCGGCAGCAGAATCCAATAGGTTCCTTGAAGAATATTTCAATCCTGCATAAAAAGTTTGGATCATCATCCAAGCAGTCAGTCCATGAGTGGGACAATTCTTTACCAAAGATTCCATTCTTTCCCAAGCTTGAGGAACATGCTCATTATCAAGTTGTTTAAACTTCATTATTTCACTTCTCATGGATATAATCTTAGCAGGAGGATAGTATTTTCCAATAAAAGCATCTTTGCACTTAGTCCAAGAATCAATACTATTCCTACTTAAGGAACTCAACCATTCTTTAGCTTTTCGTCTCAAAGAGAAAGGAAACAATTTCAGCTTAATAATATCTCCATCTATATCCCTATGCTTTTGCATCTCACAAAGTTCAACAAAGTTATTTAGATGGGAAGCAACATCTCCATTACCAATACCAGAAAATTGTTCTCTCATAACAAGATTGAGCAAAGCAGGTTTTATCTCAAAGAAAGTATTTTCAGCCACAGGTGGAGCAATAGGTGTGCTCATAAAATCATTGTTGTTGGTGCTAGTGAAGTCACACAACTTAGTGTTTTCAAGAGTAGTCATTTTTTTGGGTTTTCAAATAAGAAAGAAAACAAGTAAAACTAATTTTTTTGTATTTTTTGAAGAACAAAACAAGCAAACAAAGCAAAACAAAAATAACAAAGTAAAGAGATTGGTTATGAGGGACTCCCCTTGTGAAGATGTCCTTGACTCCCCGGGAACAGCGCCAGAAAATCAGTTGATGGCTCAATGCACGGCGCCCAGAAATATGCTTGATGGCGGCGTTGATGTAGAGCTCGTTGGGAACCCCAAGAGGAAGGTATGATGAGCACAGCAGCAAGTTTCCCTCAGTTATGAAACCAAGGTTTAATCGAACCAGTAGGAGCAAGGAAACACCTCAAAGGTGTTACTAGCTGAGCTTTGGCAGGGCGCGCTACCGGTGCTAGTAGCAACGTGGAGACCTGCACAACACAACCACAAAACTTTGTCCCCAACTTGCGATGAGGTTGTCAATCTCACCGTGTTTTGCGGAAAACAAAGGATTAAACATATTGAATGGAAAGAAGTAATAGTTTGCAGAAAGTAAACACAAAGAAGTAAACAGTTTATAGATTGTATGTAAAAGACAAGGACCGGGATCCATAGTTCACTAGAGGTGGCTCTCCTTAGATAGATAACATGCTGGGTGAACAAATTACAGCGGGGCAATTGACAAACACCGAGAAAGCAATACATGCATATACTAATCATCTTGACTCCTTTGAGACTTGATTGGTAATTACAACATAATACATAGACCGCCATCCAACTGCATCCATGACTAATAATCCACCTTCAGGTTATCATCCGAACCCCATCCAGTATTAAGTTGCAAGCAACAGATTATTGCTTTACGAACTGCGTGTAAAGTAAACAATATGATTGTTCTATGAACAAAAGATTGTTGTTTTATCCCTAGTAGCAACAACACATCTAGTACCTTAGAGATTTCTGTCACTTCCTAGATTACCAGAGGCATGAACCCACTATCGAGCATAAATACTAACTCTTGGAGTTGCTAGCATCTACTTGGCCAAGATAGCTACTAACAATGGAAGGCATGCAAGATCACAAATAACAAAGACATGATAGAATCAATAATCAATCAGAAATAGTATCTCAATATCCATCAGATCCCTGCAAACACAACATGCAGAATTACAAATAGATGATCTTGATCATGAACAGAGCTCAGAAGATCTAAACATGAAAGCACAAAGGAGGAGAACCAGCCATCTAGCTACTACATGGATCCGTACTCCAAGGATGAACTACTCACGCATCACACCGGAGGCTTGCATGGTGATGAAGAAGGCCTCTAGGGTGAATTCCGCTCTCTAGCAGGGTGCCGAGAAGAGATTCAGATCCCTCCCGATCTAGGGATGGAGATGACGGCGGCTACAGACTCTTTCATGGATTTTTGATCGAGTACTTACGTCCCGAGGGCATCTTATAGTCGGAAGGGGAGGCCGAGGGGGTGCCAGGGGCCACCACACCATCCCCTGGCGCGAGCCAAGCCTGGCCGCGCGGCCAGGTGGTGTGGCCGGCCTCTGGCCCTTCTCCGTCTCGTATTATGGCACTTGATCACTTCCGGAAAATAGGCACTTTGGCTTTTGTCCCGTCCAATTCCGAGAATATTCATTTTCTGACTTTCCTGGAACCAAAAACAGCAGAAAATAGGCAGCTGGCACTGTGGCTCTTGTTAATAGGTTAGTCCAAGAAATCATATGAAAAGTACTCCAAAGTTGGAACAAAACACAAGAAAGTGGATAAAACCAAGCATGGAACATCAAAAATTATAGATACATTTGCAATGTATCAATTATCATGGGTGAAGTCCCCAAGTTTCCTTTTCTTGTTCCTCCAATTTTTGACTCGGCTCGCGTCTACCTTGATTCGGTTTTTTGACTTACGAGTCCGAGGTTCAAAAAAGTGACTTAACAATACTTGAAAGTTTGAGATTAGCTCAAAATAATCTGGCGGTAGACGAATAAAGTAAACAAGGGGTTAGTCCAAATAACAAATGTCGACTCGATTAGTTCCCTTTCCTTAGTCGTTGTTTATGTGCTTTGCCATTCCAAACTTGTTCTCTTGCTTGCCATGAAGCCAATTCTTGTTGGACAGCAGCAAAGTCAAAGAGTTGGGTTTTTGGTGCTCACACACTACTAATCCTGCTAAGGTACAAGTAATGTAAGCGAACTGACATATAAAGAACATAGAAACAAGAAAGACATCTATTATGGCAGTCTCCGAGTTTCTTTCATTGATAAGCTTGTTCCCGACATACATACCGGCATACGTGTGATTCAGATACATTCACCTCTTTGCTAGGTGTAAAAGGGACGAAGTAGTGCTACATTCCATGGTGGCTTAGATTCTTCTCCGGACCTGTCCGCCTTGTTCTTTTCCTGTGGTTGTGTCGTGGTGGTGTCACGGCAGATGCCATGGATAGGCTAAAGGTGGGGACTAAATGCACTAGGGGAATCCAGGGAGGGATAGTGTGGTGGTTCCACACACAGTTGCTTTGTATTTGATTCACTTCCAAGGTTTACAAGTGCTCCTTGAGCTGTATTGGGGAGAGGAGGAAGAAGAACTCTCTTACTCTCACTACTAGCAA
The DNA here is from genome assembly GCA_910589775.1 of Avena eriantha. Lineage (NCBI taxonomy): Eukaryota > Viridiplantae > Streptophyta > Magnoliopsida > Poales > Poaceae > Avena > Avena eriantha. Next base: position 184,893,562 of record OU342744.1, read on the forward strand.
AACACAACTCTCTAGGAGACAACTCAGTCAAGACTAATCCACCAGAGACCAACCCCTTCTACAGAGGCCCTAGCCCTCCTTATATAGGGGTGGCTAGGTCTCCACTTAGGGCATATGTGGAGGCATATTCCAGGGAATATGCCTCTTCCCAAAATAGTAAGCCGAACGGTTCACTTTTGCCCCGCGTCATCCACGCAGAGGCTCACGTAGGCCTCTGCAGCGCCTGCGTCATCCGACATAGGCATCGTCACCTTTGTTGGCCACGCCTCGGTGGTGCTGCCTCTGTCCGCTTCGCTCATGCTCTGCGTACAATGGTCACCTTTGACCAGCGAGATACCTTCCTTCTCTTACAAGCTTGATATGACCCGGATCCTACATAGTTGATCCGACCATACCTGTTCCTGCATACAAGTTAGATACATCCTACCGACATACGGCATAAGTCGGTTGAGACCAAGTTAGGTGAACGTCCCCTGGTCCGGGTTACTCCGTGATCCTGCCTGCCTTGAGGTGACTCGGCCAGCACTTGCTTTGACCTTGCCGTACCTCGGCTAACTAGGCCTTTATACCCCGGTGTGACCCTACCCGGGGGTATCCCCCCAACATTAGTCCCCGAAGCTGGTGCGGTCTTAGCTGCCTTAGCCGCTAAGGCCACAACAGGTTCAATCTTACTGAGCTCCTTGCTCCTTCTCTGAGTTACCTCATAATCCAGATTCCATAGGTTTATTTTCCCTTGGCACATTCCAAGTTCTTACTTGCTGGTCGGGTTACCTTGTACTCATCCGGGTCATTCTTCCTTCTCTTTTATGCTTCCCCACGTGGAGGCTAATCATTACTTTGCCTCATTTTAAGGGCCTGCCACAGTAACTGCCGCAATTATTGTCAGAAGTTACTGTGGCACACGTCACGCCGTTCCTGCCTGCTCGTTAACTGTATCACAACGTCGCGTTGTATGATCCGTTGCACCCTGTGGCCCTCCCTGTGGCTCGTCCCTGATTGGTCAATCCGGATCATACACGGCCACACCATGTGGCCCGTCCGCAAAATGCGATCCCACTACCCCCTAAGGGAGTGGTTAAATACGGGTGGGGCACACCCCTTGGGTCATTTCCCCACTCCCGCGCCCCTCTGCCTCTGCTTCTTCCTCATCTTCTCCAGTGACCGCGTCGCCGCCACCGCATTTGAGTAGCAGCGCCGCCGCCGCACTGCTTCCACATGCACCAGCATTGGTGCCACCTCTGCGCATCTCCTCCGCCACGGGTCCCCACCAGTCCAGGCCACTGCCTCCCACCGCCGCTAGCGCAAGTGAGGGGAGTGACCTTGAGATGACTGAGGAGGAACTCACCGTCGCAGAGCAGGAGATGGAGGAAGACGCGGCGAACGCCGACCGCGGCGCGTGGGCCGGATCCTGGGTCTGCCAGGATGACCTGGATTGGCTCTACTGCACCAGGCGCATCCCAGAGGGTGTCGCCGCACGCCTGGCTTCCGCCGAGCTTGCCCCCTCACCCAATCCGGTTGAGTATGTGGTGTTCCTATCTCATTTCCAACGCGTATTTGGTCTCCCAGTTAGTGATTTCTTCTACGACTAGCTAAACACATATGAGCTTCAGCCGCACCATCTTCCGGCTAATGCCATCATGTCTCTCTCCGCCTTTGCTTCCACCATCGAAGGTTACGCCGGACTATGGCCCACGAAGGAGCTCTGGGTCTGGTTCTTTAGCCTTCGCCGGAGGACAAACAGCTCACGCAGTTCGGCGCTCCGTCAATCTCTCCTCGGAAGCAGTCCATCTTCCCCTGAGTCACGGGACTTGACTCTTGCAAGGGATGGGCCCGGACCTTCTTCTATATCCCGAACAGCACCTCCGAAGATTTGATCCGGCTGCGCCCCTATACTCCGGGTCCTCCTAACCCGGATTTATGGGATAAGGTCCCCAAGAAGCCCACTGTATTGGCGAACCAAGTCAACAAGCGGTTTCATGAGTTGAAGGATCTGGGATTGCACAATGAAGACGCAATGATCACATTTGTTCGCAACCGGAGCTCCCCCTCTAGAAACGCACACATAAGCTATGTCATATGAGCTGGCACCCGACCCCAACCAGACCTCCTCGTTCGAGTTAAGTAACACCAAGATCTACCGCCGGGTCAAGGCCCTCTTCACCACCCACAAGGACATCTCTTCTGAGTGGACGTGGGGGATTGAACATTTTTGCCGAGATAGGCTTCCTCCTGCGATAAGTCTTGTGCCCCAAACTCTTTCCGAATTAAATTGCATGTCGGTCCTTGTTGTAGGTTTAACCTTGTTGCCTTTTCTTTCCCTTAGATGTTTCTTCAGCAAACCATCGAGGACGGCACCAGGCCTTCTCTCAAATGGGCGCCCGACCGCGATACCTCGGACGAGGAGGAACCGAATCAGGAGATGTTCCTGCCTATGGCAGATGCGACCAAGCGTCCCACCGGTAAACTCTCTTCCATTAGAGATTGGCCCGACGATGAGGATCATTCGGACGTTGAGGTGATGGAGGCATTTGACGCTGTCCCCCTTTCTTATGCTTTTCCGGCATCAGCTAACCCCGGTGGGCAGATCCATGAAGATCCTCCCCTTACTGTGGGTGATCCTGTTCCGGTCGCGCCGAAGAAGAAGAGGGGAGCTGCATCAACATCTTCCTCTGGACCCTCCCAGCCAGCTAAAAGGCGAAAGAAGTCCAGGGACAAGACTGCCACCAAGCCTCCAACCAAGGCCACAACCTGGAGGGCTCGGAAGCCCAAAGAGCCTCTGACCTCGGATGAGTAAGCCACTTCATTCTTTGCTATTTATTTGTTCTTCCTTAGTCATATTTTCTCATAATTTATTATTTGATTCGGTAGGGCCACGGTAGAGGTTCCCCAGAGCGGATCCGGTATTGCTTCACCGCTCCGACATAGCCCTTCTCCCCCTCGTGGCGATGATTCACACCTGTTGAGCCCCATTCAAGAGGGTTCAGCGGCTGCCCCGGGTTCCAGCCCACCTCGTCAAGAGGAGGGAAACCTCAGAGCTAGGGAGACTAGCTCCGCCGAGGCAGCAGCTACCACCACTTTGGCTCCGCCACAAACAACTTCGTCCGAGATACCCACAGTACCCCCACCAAAACGAAAATCAGCACCAGCACCATCTTCAGCTCCAGCACCTACAACCAAGGCACCAAGCCCCTCCGCCTCCTCCGAGTCTTCCAAGGCTCGGCAAGAAGACACCAGCTGCACCAAGGGAAGCACCAAGGCAGCTCCCAAGGGCAAACCCGCTGCAGCAACTTCCGCATCACAGCAGCAACCTGAGGGCAAGAAGGCTCCTGACGCCGCTAGGGCAATGTCCCTTGACACTGGACAGCGCACACTTGCGTCCATGCTCCCAAAAAAGACTCCCCCACCAAAGGGTGCCCCTGCCAAGCCAGCTGATACGCAACTTGCTTTGCACACCAGTCCGGCCCTTGCCTAGGTTGAGAGGAGGGAAGCTCATGCTAAGGGTCTAGTTGCACCCCATATGGTCAGCGGCAAACAATATCCTCCAACCTTGATCGAGTTTGTGAACAACTGGAACAAGGCGGAGTTCGTCCACAATGACGATCTCCCGGAGAAATTCGGTCCCGCCGAATTTGCTACCAAGATGAATACCGCTGCTAAGGCAATTAACCTTGCAGGTCGGATGATGGAGGTGCGTTATTTCACCTTTTCCTTAGCATGCATAAGATATTAGTGATATAACCATTAGTCCCCGATCCTCCGGGGGAGTAACTTGTTACTCGGCCGGATGCTCCTTAGAGAATTAACGTAGCTCCTTAATAACTTCGAATATGCACACACCTAGAGCCGGGTTAAGTTCCACTTGGCCCGGATCTTGTACACTTCGAATATGCACACCCCTAGAGCCAGGTTAAGTTTCACTTGGCCTGGATCTTGTACACTTCGAATATGCACACACCTAGAGCCGGGTTAAGTTCCACTTGGCCCGGATTTTGTACACTTTGAATATGCACACACCTAGAGCCGCATTCAGTTCCACTTGGCCCGGATTTTGTACACTTCGAATATGCACACACCTAGAGCCGGGTTAAGTTCCACTTGGCCCGGATTTTGTACACTTTGAATATGCACACACCTAGAGCCGGGTTAAGTTCCACTTGGCCTGGATTTTATACACTTCGAATATGCACACACCTAGAGCCGGCTTAAGTTCCACTTGGCCCAGATTTTGTACACTTCGAATATGCACACACCTAGAGCCGGGTTAAGTTCCACTTGGCCCAGATTTTGTACACATCGAATATGCACAAGTCTAAGCTGTCCATTTTTGCTCTTTCAGGTGACCACCAATCGTCGGAGCGCTGAATTTCAGCGTCTCCTTGATACTCACAAGATGCTGCGCGCAAAGCATAGTGCACTGCTCGCCGAACACGATAAAAGGGGTAAGTTTTCTCCTTGTCAATTTTCCATCTCTCTTCATCTTTTTCCGCCGAAATAATCACTCATTCGGATTTCGCAGCTGGTGTGGAGGCTGAAAATATCCTTATGAGGAAAATTTTGGACCAGATAAAGGGTAAGTTAATCTTACTCCACTTTGATGTGCTTTCTATCCCCCTTTCTCCTTGGCTCGGAAACTATTCATACCTCGGCTTTGTCGGGTCAACAAACTATTTCAGCCTCTCTTGAAGATAGTGTGCCCGTGCCTGACATGATGCTAGATTTTCTCGAACAAGCAGGGCATCACCAAGCTGAACTCAAGAAGAAAGACGAGGAGCTTGCCCTCCTCCGGACCAAAGATGAAGAAATTGCCCAGCTTAAGGCAGATATGAAGAAGCTTAAGGCGCAGCACAAATCCGAACTGGAGAAGGCATGCCAAGATTTTACCGAAGAAAGAGAACGCCTCAATCTACAGATTGCCAAGGACCATGATCTTCTCAAGGAGGCCAACGTCAAGCTTGAGTCAGCGGATGCTGAACTTGCGCAACTTCAGGAGAGGCGTGACAAGTGCACTAAGGAGCTGACCCGGATCCACAGCCAAATCTCTCGTAAGTTCTTTTCCTGAAACCGGCATGAATCTCTCCGGGTCAACCTCTTGTACTTATTTCACTTGTCTTGTTTTTAGACAAGTTTCCAGAGGGTGATGCCATTGCATCCACTGTTTTTACCAAGTTCCGCCAGCAGAGAGGTACTTCATCTGGTTCTGGCGCCATTCCTCTTGATCTGGAGGACCTACTTGTCAGCTTGTCCTCTAGAGTTGAAATCATGAAGAACCACGACAAGGATATTCTAAGCGCAGCAGTCCAGGTCTTCAATGCCCTTTGGCCTGGCGAAGACACTCCGGAGGGTTCCGCTGCCCTAATTAACAAGTTGATGGAGTGCGAGACCCAGCTAGACCTCTGGAGGGAATCCACCGGACGTGCCGGAGCTGAGACCGTTCTCCACTATGTTCTCACATGGTACGAGAAAATTAATCTCGATCTTCTCGAGCGCATGCGCACCGGGTCAAGGTGGTCCACCGATCCAGATTGTGTATCTCACCGCAAGGCTTGCGCCCATAACCTCATTCAATATGCCCCATCCATCAATGGAATGAGGGACCAAGCTTTCTTGATGCCGTTGACGACGAATACGTCAAATATGGTTCGGGTGAAGATGATAAGAGCGAGGCCTCAGACGTCGAAGAAGATCAAGATGAAGCTGAAGCCGAGGCTGGAGCTGCACCTGCTGACGCAAAATTACCTCCTCCAGCTGTTCCTTGAGCGAAAAAAACTTTGAAATTTATCATATCCCCGGTATGCCGGGTGCAATTGTATCTAAGCACATCAGTTATATTTTTCTACTAAGTTTTTATGACGGATTAACTTGGGCGTAGTCCCCGAGTTTCATTTTCTTGTTCCTCCAATTTCTTGGCTCAACTCGTATCTACCTTGATTCGGTTTTATGACTTACGAGTCCAAGTTTCAAAAATTGACTTAACAATACTTGGAAACTTTAGGATTAGCTCAAAATAATTCAGCGTAATAAATTGAAAGTAAGCACAGGGTTAGTCCAAAAAACAAACGTCGGCTCGATTAAGTTTCTTTCCTTAGTCGTTTTTCATGTGCTACGCAATTCCAAACTTGTTCTCTTGCTTGCCATGAAGCCAAATCTTGTTGGACAGCAGCAAGTCGAAGAGTTAGGTTTTTGGTGCTCACACACTACTAATCCGGCTTAAGTAGAAGCAACTTATGCCAGCCGACATATAAATAGAAGATACAGAAGACAACCAATATTATTAAGGCAGTCCCCGAGTTACTGCTCGAGGTGCCAAGATTTCATTGATAAGCTCATTACCGGCATACATACCGACATATGAGAGACTCGGATACATACACTTCACTGCTAAGTGTAGAAAGGACGAAGTAGAGCTACATTCCATGGATGTTTGGATTCCTCGCCGGACCTGTCCGCCTTGTTCTTCTCCTGTGGTTTTGCATCGATAAGATAATAAGAATCATTGTGCAATGCTTTGCTCACAATGAATGGCCCTTCCCATGGGGGGGGGATAATTTATGCATGGTAGCAGTACGTTGTACCAAACGGAGTACCAAATCGCCTTCCCGGAAAACTCGGGGGCTTACTTTTCGGCTATGATAGCGTCGGAGATTTTGTTGATATATGGCGGATCTGGACAATGCCAATTCTCTCGCTTCTTCTAGCAGATCAACATCATTTTGCCGGGCTTCTTGCACTTCGGCTTCTGTTTATTGGGTGACCCTAGGCGAGTCATGCTCTATGTCGGCTGGTAATACAGCTTCTGCCCCATATACCAGAAAGAATGGCATATAGCCTGTTGATCGATTCGGAGTTGTTCTTAAACTCCACAGTACTGCTCAGCACCCCGCTGATCTTTGCAGCGGCTCAATGAGCCGGGGTTTTATCCCGGATAACACCAATCCGTTGGATCTTTCCACTTGCCCGTTCGATGTGGGGTGGGCTACCGAGGCAACATCCACTGGATCTTCTTATCCCGGAAAAAACACGCAAATGCTCCTTCAGCAAAATTTGTGCCATTGTCCGTTATGATACTGTGAGGATAACCATATCTCAAGATGATGTCTTTGAGGAAAGTTATGGCAGTAGCTCCATCACATTTTCTTATTGGCTTCACTTCAATCCATTTCGTAAATTTGTTAACCATGACCAATATGTGGGTCATGTTCCCTCTTGCTGGTTTAAACGGGCCAACCATATCCAAGCACCATACGGCAAATGGCCATGTAATTGGTATGGTCTTGAGCTCCGACATTGGCATATGTGTCTTTGTCGCATATCTCTGTCAGCCATTGCATTTTCTCACGAGATCTTCTGCTTGTTCCAAGGCACTTGGCCAGTAAAACCCATGGCGGAAAGCTTTTGCTACCAAGGCTCTGGACGAGGCATGATGCCCACATTCCCCTTGATGTATATCTCGGAGGATGTCAAGTCCTTCCTCTGGGTCAACACATCGCTGGAGGACATTAGTCACACTCCTTTTGTATAGCTCGACATTGATGATCGTGTATGCTTTTGCTCTCCTCTGAGTTTGCCTGGAAAGCACGTCCTCAGCGGGTAAGGTTCCATCTTTTAGGAATTGGAATATGGGTTGTGCCCAAGCTGGTACAGCTCTCACTGGGAACACATCCTCATCAATTTCCATCTGATCCACCGGCATAACTTCTATCGGATCACGCTGTGTAGTCCCCGGGTTTGTCGAGGCAGGCCCCGGGTTTGCCAAGGCAGTCCCCGGGTTTCGCGAATCACTCCCCACATCAATGTCCATGGGCACAACCTCTGATTCTGGATTTGCCGGGATAAAAATTGAGTCGGACTCCGGGGATGGCCTGATAGATGATTTTCTAAGGTGCTCTAATGCTACGCCAGGTGGAATTGCTTGCCGGGTTGATCCAAGCTTCGACAATACGTCGGCAGCCTCATTTTCCACCCGGGGTATATGGTGAAATTCGCATCCCTCAAAGTAACCAGATATCTTCTACACATGAAATCTGTACAATGCCATGTTTGCATCCAAAGCATCCCATTATCCGGAGACTTTCTGGACTACGAGATCCGAGTCACCGAAGCATTGGATCCCAACCTCCTTTGCCACTTTGAGCCCATGTACAAGTGCCTCATATTCTGCAACATTGTTTGATGCAGTGAAGTGGATTTGTAGCACATATTTTAGCTGGTCCTTCTTTGGCGAGGTAAGCACAACTCCGGCACCTAACCCAGTTTTTGTTTTTGACCCGTCAAAGTGCATTTTCTAGTAGTTCGGATCTGGCAATGGTGGCTCATATTGCACCTCGGCCCAATCCACAAAAAAGTCCGCCACAGCCTGAGATTTGATCGCTTCTCTTCTGTCATATTGTGGCGCATAAGGTGCTAGCTCAATTGCCCATTTTGCAATCTTTCCACTTGCATCCTTGTTGCTCATTATCTTGGATATGGGGGCTTCACATATCACCTTGATTGGGTGTTCCTCGAAATAGTGCTTCAGCTTCTTAGCTGCCATATACACACCATATGCCACCTTCTGATAGTGAGGATAGTTCTGCTTTGAGGCTGATAATACCTCGCTCAGATAATATACTGGCCTTTGCACTGACTTACCCTCTTCGTCGCGCTCTACCACAATTACTGCACTTACAACTCGGTTGGTTGCGGCTATATAGAGCAACATTGGCTCCTTTGATAGTGGAGAGGCTAACATTGGTGCAGTGGCTAACATCTTCTTTAGTTGGATAAAGGCTTCATTGGCCTACGACGTCCAAATGAACCTGTCCGACTTTTTCATGAGTTGATAGAGAGGCAGTGCCTTTTCTCCCAACCGACATACAAACTGACTTAAGGATGCCATGCAACCAGTGAACTTCTAGACACCGTTAAGACACTTCGGCAGTTCCATTCGCTCTATGGCCTGGATTTTAGTTGGATTGACTTCGATACCTCGGCTAGAGACAAGAAATCCGAGTAACTTTCTAGCCGGGACACGGAAGGTACATTTCTCCGGGTTAAGCTTCATTCGGAACCTCCTTAGGTTCGCAAACATCAGCCTGATATCGTCAAGGAGCGTTTTGCTTTCCTTGGTTTTTATCACAACATCATCCACATACACCTGCGCATTTTGACCAATTTGGTCATGCAAACATTTTTGCATACATCTTTGGTACGTTGCCCCTGCATTACGTAAACCAAAATGCATGGTGCGATAGCAATAAGCCCCATACGGGGTGATAAACGCAGTCTTTATTTGATCACTTGGGTTCAGAGGTATCTGGTGGAAACCAGAATATGCATCAATGAACGACAACAACTCACACCCAGCAGTGGAATCTATGACTTGGTTTATCCTTGGCAGTGGGAATGGATCTTTTGGACACGCCTTATTCAGGTTCGTGTAATCGATACACATACGCCAAACCACTGCCATGTTCGGATCATCCATTTTCTTCTCCACCAACACCGGATTAGATAGCCAATCCGGGTAATGCACTTCCATGACAAAACCTGCGGCCAACAACCGAGCTATCTCATCTCCTATGACCTTTCTCCTGTCTTCGGTGAAGCGGCGGAGAGGTGGCTTCACCGGCTTTCCTCTGGGTATGACATTCAAAGAGTGCTCGGCCAACTCCCTCGGAACACCTTGCAAGTCCTGTGTAGACCAAGCAAAAATAACCCGATTCTCACGGAGGAAGTTGACGAGCTCACTTTCCTATTTGTCATTTAACTTGGCACCAATTGTTAAGGTGCGCTCAGGGTACATATCATCAACAGGCACCTTCTTGGTATGTTTTGTCGCTTGGAATGATACACTACCATGCGGGTTACTCAGCACCGGCATATACTGTTGTGCGGACTGAGCCAATGCTGCCACTTCTTGGATCTTTCTCTTTTTCTTGCGCAATCACGAGTGACTCGGCCAGGTTAGATCCGGCAGATGCACATTCAATGGAACGTTGGAAAGCCCCAGCTATGGTGATTACACCATTTGGCACGGGCAGCTTCATCTTCAAGTAACTGATGTGACAACTTGCCATGAATTTGTTCAGAGCTGGCCTGGCAAGCAACGCCTGATATGCGCTTTCCAAATTTACAACCTCGAACTCCAAATTCTCAGTCCGGCAGTTATCTCTTGTGCCAAACAATACGTCAACCCGGACCTTGCCTATGGGCTCACAAGAAATGCCTGGCACAATGCCATGGAAAGTTGTCCTTGTAGCTTGGAGCATATTCTCCGAGATACCCAATTTGCGCATCGTGTCCACATACATGATGTTGATGCTACTGCCATTATCAATCAGCACCTTTGAGAACATCACATTGATGTTAGGCCCAATGAATGTTGGATCCAACACCAGTGCATACGAACCAGGACTTGGCATGAGCTTAGGATGATCCTTGATGCTCCAGGTAATCTCCTGATCCAACCAAGGCATATACCTCGTCATGGCCGGCATTACTGCATTGACCTCCATATGTCGGTGCTGCAAGCTCTTTCTGTCTGTCTCTTCCATAGTGAACACACAATAACTCTGATGATGCTCTCTGTACTCATTCCTCCCCTCGTTTCCGGGGTACCTCTGATCCTGTTTGTTTTGGTTCTCCACCTGATGCACTGCATCCCTTATCTCATGGTTGTCATACCTCAGCGGAGGGGGAGGCAACATTAGCTGTTGCGTGTTCGCTCCGGAGAGCAATTGCTGCCGGGGTAACTCCTGCCGAGTGTGGCGCCCCGCAAAAACAACTACTAGAAAATCGCGTTGTTTTTGTGCATTGCATCATCATGACCGCATTCTCATGTCATCATGCCACATTGCATTTGAGCATCGTCATCATCATGCATCTGTTGTCTGAAAATATTTTCGAAAAACCCTATTTCTGTTTTCTAAATACCTAGCCTTTATTCAAATACAAAACCCGGGCCTCCGGAATATTTTGGTTTGTCTAAATACGGTTTGCAAAAGCTCCGTTTTAAATAATAAAAATTTATATTATTTTTTTAGAAGGCAGCCCGCCAGGCCCGAAAGCCCAGCCGTCCACCTCCAAACCCTAGTTTAAAAATATCTAGTCCTAATCCTACCTACCCCTAATCCTACCCAGCCCCCTCCACCTCACCCCGGCCAATCACAACTCGCCACCTCACCGCATCCCTCCACCTCACCACTCACTTCCCTCCCGCCAACCACCTGCTAGCCAGCCCCACCCGCAGCCCTGGTTCTACCCCACTGTCACGCCCCACCTGACCCGCGCAGGCATGCAATGGACCCTTGCCCCTGCCTCTGTCACGTTGCACCGCAAGGCGGGCACACACGCGACCACAACCACCCTAGATCCACCACCGTTCTCACCTAGACCCATCCCCACACCGGGCCCCACCTCCTGCCCGCACCTTCACGCACTCCCGCATCCCGCCCCGTTCCACCCTCGATTCCCCGCCTACTCCTCTCTCTCCCCGACGCTCCTCTCCCCTCCCTCATCGTCGCTGCCCTGCAGCGCAAGCCCTACCGCCATGCCGTTCTTCTCACCGGAGCTCTCCAGCCGCCGCCGCGCTTCCTCCCCACGGCCAGGCGCGCCGCCACGAGCCGCCGTGGCCAACCCCGCCCGCAACCCCACCTAGCGCCGTCGCCCTCTGCTGCTTCTCCACCAGGACAAGTGTCACCGCCCTCCGTCGCCAGACCTTGCCGACCATCCTCGCCGTGGGGTTCCCGTCCTGCCGTACTCTGCGGTCTCCTCCTCTGCGCCCCTAACCGCCGCCGGCGACCGACCCTACGCCTCGCCACCGCCACCCCTGCTTCAACCCCGCTCCTCGGTGGTCAAGCTCCTCTCGAGCCGCCTCCCCGCCGCCTCGATGCCCTCCACCAGGCCCTCCTCTACAACCTCCCTGAGCTATCGGCGCCTCTGACCGCTCGCCAAGACCTCCGCCGCCGCATTGAGCCACCGCCGCCTCGTTCCTCACCTTCGTCGCCACCGAGGCCTAGCCACGCCCTGTCGACCTTGCCGCCGACCGGCGCGTCCCTGCCTCTAGCCACCTCTGCTTGCCGGCGCCCTGCATCACCTTCGTCGCCGATGCCAGGAGCCCGTGACCAGCCGTCGCGTGCCCCCGTCGTCCATGCCATCCCCGCATCCAAAGCTCCTCCCGGCGCCTTGACCTCGCTGTGGAGCCCTGCGGTCGCGCCCAGCTGTCCGGCCACCACCTCGCCGTCTCTGTGTTGACCCAACCCGATGTGCTAGTGTTGATGAACAGGGAACATCACGACCGTCACCATGTCCCTTGTTGTGTTCCTCGGTTCGTTTGTTGTCATCTTCTTACCCGGGTTTCGCCAAGTCCGACCCCAACCACCTGTGCCTCATTCCGAGATCTTCGCCCTGGAACCACAAGACGACGCCACGAGAAGTAATCGCCGCGATGCAAAGTTCGGCCGATGACAAGACCCCGGATTTCGAAGGCCGATCCCGCAGAACCGCACTCGGTGCCACTCCAAGACCACGGCATGACCTTCGACACAGGACCCGAAGATCTTCTACACGGGCGTCAAGTTCTCCATCCCAGAAGATCCCAAGGCCTTTGAGGGGGAACCGACAAGATCTACTTCACGGGCACCGAACGTCAAGATCGCCTTCACGGAAAACCGCAAGACCTCCTTCCCGGGATCCGAAGACTGAACCCTCGGCATGCCAAGATCTTCTCCTCGGAACGCCATGATCTCCTTCACAGATCTGAATACCCTGAACCCCGGATTTCGAACCTCGTGGCCGCCGAGACCGATCCCTGTCGAACCTCGAACCCCAGAACCAAGATCTTACGAACCCAGATGTGTGAACCCTTTCCCGAGCCCCTATTTTATAAATGCTATATATAAAATTGTTGCATATAAATTGTTCATACCTGCATACTTGTCTGTGGTTTGGGGGCATTATCCCGATTCACCTCATAATTAAATATGGAGTCAATATGCGGGATACTTTTGTCTTATTCCGGACTCCATTTAAATTTGTGTAGTGAACCGATACCATGTTTTGCCTTGCTAAGACAACATTTAAATTGCGGGGTTTTAAATAACTTGAACCATTTAAGTAAATGTCGGGACCCCGGTTCCGCGTAATACTGCCTAATTGCACCGCATCTGCATCATATGATAATCATGCCGGATCTTCTGCCATAGTATTAAATATTGCATCCGGTGTTTGTTCTAGTGTTTGCTTCTTCGCGGATTAGGCCGACGAGTGGATGCGAGTATCGACAAGTTCTCCGGATATGCTCCTTCGACAGTGTTTCCCAGGCGAGCATCTCTCCCCCTTCTACCTATTTTGCATTTATAGTCTTTATTTTCCTCCTGTTGATCTATTGCTATCCGTATTGCGATGCTTTAGTTCCGTACCCGATATATCCCGTGCAGCCTCTATATTGCCTTGGACACCTCCTATTACCTGTGTTTGATAGATAGCTGGCCTTGCGAGTCGTAGTTGCTTGCTCAGGTGCGATCTCGTGTTGTCAAGTACCACAGTTGTTGGAATGCTGGCAGATGTTTATGGTGGAGATGATCATGACTCTAAATACAACTATTAAAATGCTAGATATAACTAATGCAGAGGCATCGGTGGGCAATAGATGTTATTTGGTTCTTCCACACTCACTTGTGTCCCATAGGCCCCGAGTACTTGATACCCGTTCCTTGATTTTTCGCACTATCCACATCCGGGAGGCCGTGGACCCCCCTGAGCCAGAGCTTGATTCATTTCTATTTCTTGGGGCCACAAAGTAGTTTGGGGCTTTATTACTATCCTGTACTTATGCCATGTTACTGCTTTATTTAAGATTGTGCGTGGAGCACCTGTACTGTTTTGGATCGCGCCACGTTTTCACGGTATCGACAAGCCCAGTCACACTTTCGGGTTCCCAGTCGTTTACAGCCATCGTCGCAAACCCTGGGTCTGTTCCGGAGGCGGCCAACTTCGTTGCGGGTAGCTTAGTGGGGTTGCCCCCTGAAATATTTTATGAATCCTGTGATCGCTTTGTCGTGAATGCCTCGTTGGGTTTTGAGTTGGTTTTTCCGAGGTTGATCGAGTGTGTGTTGCTATTTGTGCACCCCTGCAGGGTAAAACTTTCTGAAAGCCGTGTTCGCGGTTATGGACGACTTGGAGCACAGTATCTCGATCATAGACAAGCATAACTAAAGTAGTGCTAGAAATTTGACTTAATATGTGACTAGTAATCAGATGCAACTGTAACGGAATGGATATTAAAAATGCCAACAACTGGTGGATCTGGGTTGTTTCGTGACATGCTGTACCTGCCTAGTAAGTATTGCAACTCCAATGGAATGTGATAAAAGTGCCAACAATTGCTGGGTTTTGGGATCCCTCAGGACAATTATATCTAACTAGTAAATGTCCCAACTACAATGGAATGGTGATTAAAACTGCCCACTACTTATGCTATCAGGACGGCCCACGCCATCTATATCTAACTAGTAAGTGCTTCAATTATAATGGAATGAATAAAACTGCGTGAGTTCCTTGGTCCGACTTCCTCGTTTGGTCTCGAGGGGGAAATACCAGGATGGGTTTGTTTGGTGTTAGCTTCAGGTTGGATCCGAATAGGTCTTTCTTACCCCTCTCTAATAGCCGCCAGTGATACCGAGTCTCTATAGGTTGTTTAGTGCCGCTGCGCTGCCGCTTCAGCCCACCATACCTATGTATGCGAGAGCCGCCGAATTCTAGCCTCGCCGTGTACTGGCCTTAGTACTGACGCTCCTCTTTTTCCTTTGCCCTTTGTCGGCACCCCTTTTGTTTTAGCAGGTTTGAGATTGACGTCGTTAGCAGGGTTACCCTTCCGGCTTGGCCTAGGCAGGGTTATGGACGCCATTGGTTAATCTTCAGGGATCTTAGCCCCATTTGCATCTTGTCTGTAGTCAGACGCCCTATCGATTTCAAGGTGATTTGGATCTTTGTATTGTATATCTGTAACCTTGACTCGTGGAGTCGTGTTGTATATATATCTGTTATGTGGGTCCCATCGAGGACTGTTGTGTAATTGTATTACTTTGTTTTCCACCCGCACGAAAGTGCCTGGTGGGCGTCCTTGAATCGTTTCTATGCGGGTTTGGCGGAAAGGGCTAAAACTTGCATAGGGCCGATTTGAGGGTGTTACACCGAGGTTGATCATTCCGAGGTGCCTGAGCATTCCCCGAACCACTTTGTTCTATCTTTCGCATCCATTCACACTTCCTGGTTGTGTGACCCGCTGGGTTACTCGGATTTGGCGTGTGAAACTTACACGGCTGATCCAGTATTGCCTCATAGGTGTACCTCGGACGGTCCTTCTTTTCTTGCCACTGTTTTTTCTGCTCTGGTGTCCAAGCTTTCTTTCCATCATTCCTTGGTGTCCATTGATGTCCTCTGTTTTTTGACGTTGACTGCTTCCTGCTCCGGGTTGATCCTGATTCACAGCTACAACTTGTTGCGAACTGTACCGATAATCCGGTCTGTCATCCCTTCTTTTACCTTGGTAATCATTTCTCCGGGATGACCCGGCCCCATCTCGCTGACAATACTCCTCGCTTGACTCGTTTGACGTGAGCCTAGGTTGCGTCGGATCACCCAAGGCATATGAATCATCAATTCGGATTGTTTCTGCCAAGGTGGTAGGCATATCTCTTTGCAACCTTTGCCATAGCATGCTTGCATATCTGCATCCTTGTGCAAACCAAGCTATGGCCTGTGACTCAATCACACCCTCACGCGAGTTTCCCACAGTGCACCAACGGGTTATAAACTCCCGGTCAGTCTCATTCGGTCTCTGCCTGCACATTGCTAGGGTCTGTGGCCTGTTGGGCCTCTGATACGTACTTGAGAAATTGCTAACAAACATCTCCTCAAAATCGACCCAACAGTTAATACTTCCGGGTGGCAAATTGTTTAGCCATACCCTTGCTGGCCCCTCCAGCATCTGGGGTACATATCTCACAGCCCATCTCAAGTTGCCCGTGGCAATTTTCACCGTAGTTGCATAGTTAATCAACCAATCCTCCGGCTTAGTGCTGCCGGCATACGTCTTTGTGCCTCTAGGTAACTGGAAGTTATGTACCGGAGGTTCCTTCATGATCCGGGGCCCAAAACAAGCTGGACCTAGAGGACCTTGACACTCAATTTTCTCCGACCTATACAGCCGATCCAGTTTTAACCTGGCATCATCAGGCATCAAGTTCCTGCTTCCCAATCTTGACCCTATCACGTGATAGTCCGGTCTGGGATAGCCAGTGTTCACCATCTCCGAATCACCATCATTGTATCTATCTTGCTCCTGTGGAGCTGCTCTCTGTTGCATACCTTGGCCGGTGCTGCGCTCTTGCCGTGGTGTATTCCGCTGCTGCGGTTGACCTGCAACTACCAAATTACGCAGTCCGGCATTGCCGTTTACAGCGTTCCCTTGACCGGCATTGCCTTGGTCGCGGTTACCTCGGCCAGCTTCACCTCGGCTCACACTCCTTCGATCCTCATTTCTTTGCACTTCTTTTCCTTTCCCTGCCCTTGCCTGGTCATATGGGACTATCTGCTTATTCCTCCTGGCCAAAGTTACTACTTCTTCTCTCCTAGGACCACCATGAGGAGACGAGGTGGCTCCAGCAGATTTCTCCGGGTTACCTACCGCCGAATGAACGGTCTTGGAGGCCCCAACTCTCTCCGGGTTAGCCCTGAGCAACTCCTCGTTTTTCCTGTTCGCAATCTGAACCAACTCATTGACTCTATCCTGCTGGCTTTGACGGGCTTCACCCATCAGACCTTCTAACTCGGACGCAGCTGCATCCGCTGCTCTGAGGTTCTTTGCCGGGGTACTATACTTCGGCAGCCCCACAGACAAACAGTTTTCTGATTCCTCAATCCTAGTATAGCCCTCTTTATTCATTTCACTCATGAGGTTTCTCCCCTTCACTTTTACAGTATCTACCTTATTTGCCTTTGCGTACTCACGCAGTGTCATGTTCAACGACTGCTGAGCCGCGGCTATCTTTTTCGCACCCTCTAGTATTTTTTGCCTAGTCTCCTCTAGCTCGGCCTGTGCCTGAGTCGGATCTACTGCTGCTGCTAATGTGTTTGCCAAGCTATCCATCGCCTGCTGCAGCACATTCTCAGGCCTCTCTAGTGGAGGACCTCTACTTTTCCTCGGTTCCTTAGGTGTTACCTCCGGATCTAGTGCGGGATCCTTTCTTGCGCCAGCGCCAGGCGCAGCCATCATCACCTCAGCATGGTCCGGGGAGCGAGTGATACGCGCCTCGCGAGCCGCACTAAGGGGTGGCTCGCCTCCTTCGACGACGTGCCGCGGATAAACGCACGACACGTCGACATCAACGTAGATCTTGTGCGCGCCGAGCTTCACGAAGATGCCGTTGCGCGGGAGAGGACGCTTGCCGAAGCAGCCAACATTGCCGCTGACGAAATCCAGTGCTCCAAAGCGCTGAACGAGCCCGGAGACGATGCGTTCGCCGGTGCCGATGAAGTTTCCTGTCCGGATCTTCACCCCTGCTAGCGCTGCTAGCCCCACGGTGGGCGCCAACTGTCGTGGTGGTGTCACGGCAGATGCCATGGATAGGCTAAAGGTGGGGACTAAATGCACTAGGGGAATCCAGGGAGGGATAGTGTGGTGGTTCCGCACACAGTTGCTTTGTATTCGATTCACTTCCAAGGTTTACAAGTGCTCCTTGAGCTGTATTGGGGAGAGGAGGAAGAAGAACTCTCTTACTCTCACTACTAGCAAAACACAACTCTCTAGGACACAACTCAGTCAAGACTAATCCACCAGAGACCAACCCCTTCTACAGAGGCCCTAGCCCTCCTTATATAGGGGTGGCTAGGTCTCCACTTAGGGCATACGTTGAGGCATATTCTAGGGAATATGCCTCTTCCCAAAATAGTAAGCCGACCGGGTCACTTTTGCCCCACGTCATCCACGCAGAGGCTCACGTAGGCCTCTACGGCGCCTGCGTCATCCGACATAGGCATCGTCACCTTTGTCGGCCACGCCTCGGTGGTCCTGCCTCTGTCCGCTTCGCTCACGCTCTGCGTAAAGTGGTCACCTTTGACCAGTGAGATACCTTCCTTCTCTTACAAGCTTGATATGACCCGGATCCTACATAGTTGATCCGGCCATACATGTTCCTGCATACAAGTTAGATACATCCTACCGACATACGGCATAAGTTGGTTAAGACCAAGTTAGGTGAACGTCCCCTGGTCCGGGTTACTCCGTGATCCGGCCTGCCTTGAGGTGACTCGGCCAGGACTTGCTTTGACCTTGCCGTACCTCGGCTAACTAGGCCTTTATACCCCGGCGTGACCCTACCCGGGGGTATCCCCCCAACAGGTTGTGCATCAATAAGGTAGTCGGAATCATTGTGCAAAGATTTGCTTACAATGAAAGGTCCTTCCCATGGAGGGGATAACTTATGCATGCCAGCAGTGCGCTGCACCAGCCGGAGTACCAGATCACCTTCCCAGAAAACTCGGGGATTTACTTTCCGGCTATGGTAGCATCGGAGATTTTGCTGATATATGGCGGATCTGGACAAGGCCAGTTCTCTCGCTTCTTCTAGCAGATCAACATTGTTTTGCCGGGCCTCTCACACTTCGGCTTCTGTGTATTGGGTGACCCTTGGCGAATCATGCTCTATGTTGGCTGGTAGTACAACTTCTGCCCCATATACCAGAAAAAATGGTGTATAGCCTGTTGATTGATTCGGAGTTGTTCTTAAACTCCACAGTACTGCTGGTAGTTCTTCTATCCAGCACCCCGCTAATCTTTGCAGCGGCTCTATGAGCCAGGGTTATCCCGAACAACACCAGTCCGTTGGATATTTCCACTTGCCCGTTTGATGCGTGGTGGGCGACATAGGCAACATCTAGCCAGATCTTCTTTTCTCGGCAGAACCTTGCAAATGCTCCTTCAGCAAAATTAGTGCCATTATCAGTTATGATACTATGGGGGTAGCCATATCTCAGGATTTTATCCTTGAGGAACTTCACCGGTGTTGCCCCATCGCTTCCTAATTGGCTTAACTTTAATCCACTTGGTAAATTTGTCCACCATAACTAGAATATGGGTTATTCCTCCTTTAGCCGGCTTAAATGGTTCTACCATGTCTAGGCACCATACAACAAATGTCCAAGTGATGGGAATAGTTTTGAGTTCCGACATTGGCAGGTGGGTTTTTGTGGCATATCTCTAATAGCCATTGCATTTCCTCACAAAATCTTCTGCTTGCTCCAAAGCACTTGGCCAATAAAATCCATGCCTAAAAGCCTTTGCCACTAATACTCTTGAAGATGCATGATGACCATATTCTCCTTGGTGGATGTCCTGGAGTATGTCAAGCCCTTCCTCCGGGTCAACGCATCGCTGTAGCACTGTGGTTACACTTCTTTTGTATAGTTCGGCATTGATAATGGTATAGGCCTTTGCTCTTCTCTGGATTTGCCTTGAGAGAACCTCATCATCCGGCAAGATTCCCTCTTTCAGGAAATCAAATATTGGCTTGGTCCAAGCAGGTATAGATCGGGCAGGAAAAAGTTCTTTGTCGATTTGCATCCCATCCACCGACATAACTTCAGCTGGGTTTAGCTGAATAGTCCCCGGGTTTGCCGAAGCAGTCCACGGGTTTACTGAAGTGCCTCCCCAATCTATCTCCATTGGCATAACTTCTGACCTTGAGAGGGCCGGGATATAAATTGACTCAGATTCCAGCGACGGGGTAATAGATGGTTTTCTTAAGTGTTACAAGGCAACATTTGGCGGTATTGGTTGACGGGATGAGCCCAACTTGGACAGTATGTCGACTGCCTCATTTTCAATCCGAGGTACGTGGTGGAATTTACATCCCTCAAAGAATCTGCTTATCTTTTGAACATGAAATATGTAAAGGGCCATGTTGGCATCCAAGGCATCCCAGTTGCCAGATACTTGCTGCACCACCAAATCCGAGTCTCCAAAACACTGTATCCGACGTATCCCTACATCTTTTGCCACTTTGAGGGCATGCACCAGTGCCTCATATTCTGCGACATTATTTCGAGGTGTTGAAGTGGATTTGGAGGACATATTTTAGTTCATCTTTCTTGGGCGAGGTGAGCACTACTCCGGCGCCTAGCCCTTCTTTCAGTTTTGATCTATCAAAGTGCATTTGCCAATAATTAGAGTCCGGTAAAGGTGGTTCGTACTGCATCTCGGCCCAGTCCATAAAGAAATCCGCAACTGACTGCAATTTGATCGCATCTCTTCTGTCGAACTGTGGTGCATATGGGGCTAGCTCAATTGCCCACTTTAGTCATAATCTCCGATATGGGTGCCTCACATATCACTTTGATGGGGTGTTGCTCAAAGTAGTATTTGAGTTTCTTGGCCGACATATACATGCCATATGCCATCTTTTGATAGTGAGGGTAGTTCTGTTTTGAGGCCGACAAAACCTCACTCAAGTAATACACCGACTTTCCCTCCTCTTAACGCTCCACTACGATTACTGCACTTACGACTCGGTTGGTCACGACTGCATTGAGAAACATTGGCTCCTTGGGTAGTGGTGCGGCTAATATTGGTGTAGTGGACAACATATTTTTCAATTCTCGAAACGCATTATCCGCTTGCGGTGTCCATGTAAATTTGTCTACCTTTTTCATTAACTGGTAGATAGGCAAGGCCTTCTCTCCCAGCCGACATACGAACCGGCTTAACGATGCTAGGCAACTAGTGAACTTCTGCACATCGTTAAGGCATTTTGGCAGTTCCATTCTCTCTATAGCCCGGATTTTCGTCGGGTTAGCTTCAATAGCTCGGCTGGACACCAGAAAGCCGAGTAGTTTCCCTGCAGGCACACCAAAAGTGCATTTTTCTGGGTTAAGCTTCATCCGGAACCGTCTTAAGTTCGCGAATGTCTGCCGGATATCATCAAGGAGCGTATCACTTTCCTTAGTTTTTGTCACAACATCATCCACATAAACTTGCACATTCTGACCTATCTGGTCATGTAAACATCTTTGCATGCATCGCTGGTATGTTGCTCCAGCATTACGTAACCCAAACGACATAGTGCGATAGCAATAAGCCCTGTACAGGGTGATAAACACAGTCTTTATTTGATCATCCGGGTTCAGGGGTATCTGGTGGAAACCAGAATATGCATCTATGAATGATAATAAATCACACCCCGTAGTTGAATCTATGACCTAATCCATTCTTGGCAGTGGGAACGGATCTTTCGGACACGCCTTATTCAGGTTCGTGTAATCAATGCACATGCGCCATACCACGGCCATGTTCGGGTCATCTTTTTTCTTTTCCACGAGCATCGGATTAGAGAGCCAATCCAGATAGAGTACTTCCATGATAAATCTGGCTGCAAGGAGCCTAGCTATATCATCCCCAATGGCTTTCCTCTGTCCCCGGCGAAATGTCACAGAGGTTGCTTCACTGGCTTAGCACCGGGTCTTACATTCAAAGAGTGCTCGGCCAACTCCCTCGGCACACCTTGGAGATCCTGTGTGAACCAAGCAAAGATATCCCGGTTCTCACGGAGGAAGTTGACGAGGTCGCTTTCCTATTTGCTGCTTAACCCGACACCAATGGTTATGGTGCACTCTAGGAACTGATCATCGATTGGAACTTTCTTAGTATCCTTGGTTGCTTGGAATGATACACTTCCATGCGGGTTGGTCAGGGCCGGCATATGTTGCTGCGCGGATTGAGCCAATGCTGCCACTTCCTGTATCCTCCTCTTTTCTTGAGCTATCACGAGTGACTCGGCTAAGTAAGATCCGGCAGAAGCGCACTCGACCGAACGCCTGAAGTCCCCTGATACGGTTATCACTCCCCTAGGTCCGGGGAATTTCATCTTTAAGTAACTGATGTGAGTACTTGCCATGAACTTGTTCAGTGTGGGCCTACCAAGCAACGCGTGATAGGCACTCTCCAAATTCACCACTTTGAACTCCAAATTTTTAGTCCAACAGTTACCCCTTGTACCAAACAGCACATCAACCCAGACCTTAACAATTGGCTCACAGGAGAGATACCTGGCACAATGCCATGAAAGGTGGTCCTTGTAGCTTGCAGCATATTCTCTGATATCCCCAACTTGTGCATAGTATCCTTTTACATGATATTAGTGCTACTGCCATTATCTATCAGCACTTTGGAAAACCTCACATTAAGATTCGGCCTGATGAATGTCGGATCTAGGACCAGCGCCTAGGTCCCTGGGCTGGGCATGAGCTTTGGGTGATCCTTGATACTCCACATAATCTCCTGATCCGACCAAGGCATATACGTTACTACTACCGGAATTACCACATTTACCTCCATATGCCGACGCTGCAAGCTTTTTCGGTCAGTTTCTTCCGTGGTAAATACACGGTAACTTTGGTGGTGCTCCATGTACTCGTTTCGTCTCTCATTTGCATGGTAACCTTGGTCTTGTTGCTGGTTATTATTCACTTGATGCACAACATCCCTCCTTTCCTGATTTTCATATCTCGGTGGAGGTGGAGGCAACATTAGTTGTTTTCCATTCCCCCTATTAGTAATGGCTGTCGAGGTGCTTCATTCCGAGGTGCCTGAGCATTCCCCAAACTACCCTGTTCTAGCTTCCTCATCCACTCACACTACCGGGTTGTATGATTTGCCGGGCTATTCAGACTTGGCGCATGAAATTTGCAAGGTTGATCCAACATAGACTCGAATGTATACCTCAGACGATCTTTTCGCTGCTTCCATTGTTTTTTCTACTCTGGGGTCTAGGGCTTCTTGCCTTCACCCTTTGGTTGCCACTATTGACCTCCAGTTTTTTGGCGTTGGCTGGCTCCGGCATTGGGCTAATCTCGGTCTACCGCCACCACTTTCTACGAGTTATATCTGTAATCCGGACGCTCGTCTCTTCTTTTTCCTCGGAAATCATTTCTTCTTGATGACCCGGAGCCATCTCGGTTGTAATACTCCTCATTCGCCTCGCTTGACATTAGCCGGGGTTGAGTTGCGTCTCCCAAAGCATACGAATCTCCAATCTGGAATGTCTCAGCCAAAGTGGTTGGCATATCTCGTTGCAACCTTTGCCACAACATACTTCCATATCTACAGCCTTGGGCGAACCACGCAATCGCTTGTGATTCAATTACCCCCTCACACGAGTTCCACACGTTGCACCACCGAGTCAGAAAATCTCGGTCTGGCTCATTCGGTCTGTGCCGGCATAACGCCAGAGTCTGTGGGATATTGGACCTCTTGTAGGTGCTCGAAAAATTGGTAACAAATAACTTCTCAAAGTCCAGCCAACAGTTTACACTCCCTGGAGGCAAGTTGTTTAGCCAAACTCTCGCATGCCCCTCTAACATTTGAGGCACATACCTCACTGCCCATCTCAAATTTCCAGTTGCAATCTTGACTGTTGTTGCATAATCAATAAGCCAATCCTTAGGTCTGGTTCTACCATCGTACGTCCTTGTTCCTCTAGCCAATTGAAAGTTCGGTACTGGTGGTTCCCTCATGATCCGAGGCCCAAAGCATGCCGGACCAGGAGGACCTTGTACCTCGATCAACTCCGACCTATCAATCCTGTCCAGCTTCAGCCTTGCATCATCTGGCTATAAGTTTATGCTTCCCAGCCTTGACCCAATTACATGGTGCTCTGGTCTTGGGTATCCGTCATTAACCATCGCCGAATAACCATCATTATATCTTCCCTAATCCGGACAAGCGTTTTAATGTGGCATCTCTTGGCATGCGCTTCTTTCCTGTTGAGGCACGTGTTGCTGCTACTATTGCCGAGGTACATTTTGCCCTATTCCCACCAGATCATGCTATCCGGCATTGCCGTTGGTAGCATTCCTTTGACCGGCATTTCCTTGGTCGTGATTATCTCGGCCAGCTTCACCTCATCTGGTACTGTGGTGATCTTCATCAACTTGCACTGCTTTGCCTTTTCCAGCTCTCACCGGGTCACAGGGGACCATATGTTTGTCTCTTCTCCTGGAGTTTACCACTTCTTATCTCCTAGGGTTATGACCCGGAGATGATGTGACCCGGTGGACCTGGCTGGCTTATTTCTAGCCCAATGAAACACGTGCGACGCTCCTACTGGTGCCGGTTTGCCTTGTTCATTTCCTTGTTTTGCTGGCAAGCGACCCTCAGCAAGTGGTTCACCCTCTCCTGTTGCCTTTCCCGGGCCTCTTCGGTTAGACCCTCTAACACGGATGCAACTGTGTTTGCCGCCCTGAGGTTCTTTGTCGGGGTACTGTACCTCTCTAACCCTCATGTTACGATCGTGGATGTCTGACCCGGCCTAGGCTCACACTCCTTGTCAATATCAGTAATCAGGTTTCTACCTCGGATTTTCACCCCATCTATGTGGTTTTCCTTTGCATATTCCCTCAAAGTGATGTTCAAGGACTGTTGTAACTCCGCTACCTTCTTCGCGCCAGCTAACATTCTCTACCTAGTTTCCTCCAACTCAGCTTGCGCCTAAGATGGATCTACCACAGGAGCTATTGACATCGTTAGGCTTTCTATTGCTTGCTGGAGTACATTCTCCCTTTCTAGAGGTGGGACCTAGACCTTGCCTGTTTTGGTGTGACTTCTGGGTCTGGCGCCGGGTCCTTGCTCGCTCCTGCGTCCGGCACAGCCATCATGACCTCAATGCTGCTAGTGGGGCGAGCGATACGCACACCACGAGCTGCGCTGAGAGGTGGTTCGCCTCCCTCGACGACGTGTCGCGGATGAACGCATGACTCATCCACACCGATGTAGATATTGTGCACTCCAAGCTTGATGAAGAGGCTGTTACGTGGAGGGGGACGCCTGCCAAAGCTCCCTGCGTTGTCCCTGACGTAGTCCAGCACTCGAAAGCGCTAAACCAGACCGGAGACAACGCGCTCGCCGGTGCTGGAGATGCTTCCCGTCTGGATTTTCACCCCTGCTAGCACAGCTAGTCCCACGGTGGGCGCCAACTATCATGGTGGTGGCACAGCAGATGCCATGGATAGGCTAAAGATGGGGGCAATGAGGGCTAGAGGAATCCAGGGAGGGATAGCATGGTGATTCCACACACAAGTGTTGTTGTATTTCCTCTATCAATGGTGGTTACAAGTGCTCCTTGAGCTGTTCATGAGAAGGAGACTATGTATCTTACCCCCACAACTAAGCTCTAGAGTTCTACCTTAGACAGAGAAAATGATTGATCCCCTTCTATGGAGGACCTGGTGCTCCTTATATAGGGGAGCCCGGGTTACAAAGTTAGGGCACACGTGGCAGCATATTCCCTGAATATGCCCCTTAGTGAAAGCTAGATGCTTCTTTATTCACTTTAATGGTTCGTCCGGACTATGGACGTAACCCTCTACACAATCCATGCCTTTAAGTATCACCAGACAGAGGCTACGTCAACCGACACTACTCGCGTCATCTTGGTCGCCCTGCCCTGCTGGTCCTTCCCTCTGCTTTGCTTCGCTCACACTACAGCTAGCAAAGGCCACCTTTTGACTAGCGGGAGATTTGTTCCTTCTCTTGGAAGCCAAGTGGTAGTCCGGCTAGTACATGGCTAACCTGGCTACGAGGGTACCTGCATAATAGATAGACAAACATGGCCAACATATATTTTATGCTGGCCGGGTTAATGCTAGGGAGCTGCCCCATGGGCCGGGTTACTCCGTAAGTCGGCTGCCTTGAGGTGACCTGGCCTGCACTTGCTTTGACCGTGTCGTACCTCGGCTAACTCGGCCTATATACCCCGGCGTGACCCTACCCGGGGTATCCCTCCAACAGTATTAAATGACGCCCTCGCATTTGCGAGGGCTACCATGCTAGTTGCTTCTAATATTTTTTACGCAAACGTTGGAGGCAGCAGAGGTACATGGGATTTCTACGGTCCCAGATCAACCACTAACCTCCGATTTGTTTTCCAGAATAGTTGGTCTCAAGACATTCGTCCCACAGTGGTGCTAGAGAACATCAAACAACTAAAAGTGACCAGGAAGGAAATCAGACGGTCAACAATGCCAAGGATGTGAGAGAGTTGCCTCTTGTCTTAGTTAGAATATCCTTAATGAGGGAGTAGACACTTCAGTAATTAGAACATTTAAAAGGGGATAAGATAGTGATATATCTAGCTTTTATCATCTTTTGATATCCACCGAATCTTTACGAGTTGAACCTATCAACTAGGATCACCGCCTCGATCTCTGTGAAAGGATCCTTAAGCCCACTTTACCTGCGAAGTTTTACAATTAGGTTATACTTCTCTATGATCATCACGTCCGTTCCTATATCGTCCATAACCGTGGACATGAATTTTTGAAAAGATTTAACCCTGTAGGGGTGTACAACTGTACCCACACATGTCGACCAACTCTTAGCGCCACTTGACAAACTTCCTTGGTGTGATGGCAGAGGGTGGTCAACCACAAACTATGCCTTGCTACCACCACCCTAAGGAGATGCAACCGTAATGGGTTGAGTCCCAAAGTCGGTCGCTACTGTTGTGAACATGGCCCAAGATTACGAAGGTCATGCCTTTATTATTTCCTGTCATGCCCTACATGTTATGATACACCTCCTTCACTGCCTTCGAAACATCCAAAGTGCATATGCCAAATGGAACGCCTAAACTATGTGACTCATGGAATCTAGTAGGCAAGTTAGTCAATCGAGGGAGTTTTCGAGTCCCCATGTGGTTGTAGAGGTAAGAACTTAGGTCCTAGTGGTGGCAAGTATGGGACTGCAAAAAGCATAGCCGAACATGGCCTCCCATATAAGCCTTATGATGTTCAACTTACATATCTAATCATACCACGCTATCCTGTCATACTAGGCCCATTCGTAGTTTTGATTCATCAACCGGATGGACCAGTAGAAACAACTAAGCATGGCTAAGCATAACAAATATCAAGATCTAGCAATGCTCACAATTCAAACCCTAATAATGCTAGGAGAAGTGGATCAGAGAATATTGGCTACAAGGGGACCATGCATCAGATAGGATTACTCTATCTATCAATAAAAGAGTTTGGAATTGTATGCATCATGACAAGAATTGAAATACTTTGAAATCATAGGATTCATATGTATGGTGGGGCTATGCTTGCCTTGTTTGTTGATACCAAAATACATATCTTTAGGATTTATGTGCTTGGCATTGTTCATCGATGATCAAGTATGTCTCTTTAATGGTGTTAATCTAGACCTTTGATCTCGATATCAGACTTGTTGCTCACATTCATCTCTAAGTTCTATCGGGAAGAAGCAGAAACACTAGAAAGGAAATACAGCTACCAACATGAGGATCTATGCAATGCACACTGTAACATCCCAAAAACTTTAATCAAGTTCTAATCACCCAATTTAGGATTAACAAAAATTTTTACTAATAATATGAATATGAATGCATGCGTGTTTGCATTAGTATAGAATTGAGTGTATATGCCATGCTTGACTGTGCTAAATGATGTGAAATGGTTTAAAGATGAATACTACATCATCTAGACCATTTACAAACAAAAGCAAAAGAAATAAAAAAATGAAAAAATAAAACAAGGGCTTTCTATTTTCGTGCCCTCGGGTCCTTAGTTGTGCTCAGTTTTCCCCAGCTCCTTAGTTTTCCTCAGTTTTCCTCAGTTTTCCCCAAGACCTTGTCTGAAACCATCACAGGTGCTGTAATGGCCGGTTGCCCGACGGTTGACCGTTATCTTCTGACTAGTGGGGCCACGTAGAGCCCGCAAAGACACGTCAGACCATCCATCTTTGTTTTACCGTAAGCATCGCTTTATCCCTAACCAAAACGTGAACGAGTGGGGCTTCGGTATATCGAATGACAAGTAGGGCCATGACGCTGATACAAGGGGCAATACACGGGTAGGATTAGATTTTTAAACGGAGCTCTACAGCGATGGCACGGAGGAGGTGGCCTGCGGGGTGCCGAGATGAGATCGACGTCCACAAAGAACTGCATGAGGCGAGACCAGACACATTAGATAGATATGAACTAGACGCGTTTAACCATGCAAAGAAGAGAAGAAATGGTCGACGACATCGACGACTACCTCAAAACTTTGACTGACCGTGTCGGACAAAAAGGCGGGCAATGTAGAGAAAACTAGTGTCTCTCCTTTCTGGCGTGTATAGATGGGTGCTAGAAGAGTCTGGTGGCGAAGGGAAAGACCTCGCGGTGGTCTGTGGCGTCCAGTATAGCGGGGCGGCGTGGTCATGCCCACAGCGACGTGCATGCATGTTCGGCATTGGCATTAGCATGTACGTTCGGCATTGGCCTCAGCGGTATCTCTGGTGTGTCAGGGATCGAATGAGGGGACGGGACTGAGGCTGCATCCCGACGGTGACCTAGAAGTGGCGGCGAGCATAGCCGTTCTGACCATGCCGATATCGGCATCGGCATAGTTTGGAGGCTGTGGTGCTCAAATCAAGGTGGGATTTGTTTCTTGTACGCCAAAATGAATTTGAAACAAGTTTCATGTTGAAGGTTAGGTAACGAAAGTTTGTAACTAAAAATTATACTAGCGCCATGGTGAAGTTCTTTTTGATAGAGCTATACGGTTGGGCAAACTTTTTTTACACTTTTTAGATAGGGTTCCTTATTGTTACACGTATGGCATCATGTATGGCAAATTTGGTGTCATTTCGAGATGTTCGAAAAAATCACTTTGCTTAAGCGCATGCCGTTTCGTCTCACTGAAACCAGCTTTTCTAACAAGGTGATTTTTTCTAACTTCTCTAAATAACCTCAAATTTCATACAGCTGATCTTCTATACATAGATAGATAGATTGTTTCGTTTTTACATTTTTCGAACTTTTTATTTCCCTTTATAATACCCAATTGATTTTCAGGTCAAAACCTCGAAAAACAGCATCATGTATGGCATCATTTTCACCCTAAATTTCAAATTTTGTGAAACTTTCCCTTTTAGATATTCCTTGTTGTTATAGGTATGGCATCATGTATGCCAAACTTGGTTAGGTCTCACTGAAACCAGCTTTTGTAACAAGTTAGGTTTTTTTGACCTTCTCAAAAGGGATTTTTTTCTACCTTCTCTAAATGACCTCAAAAATCATACAGACGATCTTCTATACAAAGATAGGTAGATTGTTTCATTTTTACATTTTTTTGAACTTTTATTTCCCTTTATAATACCCATTTGATTTTTAGGTCAAAAACCTCGAAAGTTGACATAAGTAGATGGTGAACCCTCCCAAACTTCAAATACAGAGATAGATAGATTGTTTCAATTATCATTTTTACCGTGAATAGTAATGGCTACAAGAAATCGGTGATGGTTTATCATTTTTTGCGTGAAAAGTAATGGCTACAACAAATCGGTGATGGGTTATAATTTTTTGCATGAAAATTAATGGCTACAAGAAATCGGTGATGGTTTATCATTTTTTGCGTGAAAAGTAATGGCTACAACAAATCGGTGATGGTTTATCATTTTTTGCGTGAAAATTAATGGCTACAACAAATCGGTGATGGTTTATCATTTTTTGCGTGAAAAGTAATGGCTACAACAAATCGGTGATGGTATACAAGCGCCATGAATCACACGAAATCAGCGAAAAATGGCCACCACAACAGCTAACACTAGTAGGAAAAGGATTACAACAGTCATTTTACTAGTGACATCGAGAGAACAACAGGCGCTACTACTGCAACGCAAAATAGTCATGTCATTTGTATAATGTCGAACACATCCACTATACCTTAGTCTTGGCATTTTCGGTTAGTTAACATCGGCACTAAGTGGGGACCACGATGTGAGCTGGGACCAATGTAGCCCAGACGTTCAGAAAACTTGAACTCCACAACTAAGTTGTAGTGGTGGTGTTCCAGGATTTGCACACGCCACCACTGTTACTCCAAAATTTCGCTAACTCAATAGCCGTCGCCCGTGCCTTCCCAACTCCAATCATTCCAACTCCTCCCACGGGCTCATTCCCCTCCCCAAATCGCCGCCCCGACCTCACCCTGACCTCACGCCGCCCTGACCTCGCCCCGACCTCGCGCCGGTGCCACGCCTCTCTGACCCCAACCTCTCCGACTTCGCGTCGCGACACCTCCCCCACTGCTGGTAGACTCCCCTGTCACTCTCTTAATTATTATATTTAGTTTACTATAGAAAATCTAGATGATATTAGGGATTTTAATTTAGTGTAGCAAATCTAGATGATTTGAGGGATTTTTGTTTAGTGTAGCAAATCTAGATGATTTTAGGGATTTTTGTTTAGTGTAAAAATCTGGATGATTTTAGGGATTTTTGTATAGTATAGCAAATCTAGATGATTTTATCGGTACATGTAGCAAATGTACATGATTTTAGGGGGTAGAAAATCTAGATGATTTTAGGGATAAATGTAGCAAATCTACATGATTTTAGGGGTAGATATCTAGATAATTTTAGGGATAGATGTAGCAAATTTACATGATTTTAGGGGGTAGAAATCTAGATGATTTAGGGATAGATGTAGCAAATGTACATGATTTTAGGGGTAGAAAATCTAGATGATTTTAGGGGTAGATGTAGCAAATGTACATGATTTTAGGTATAGAAAATCTAGATGATTTTAAGGATAGATATAGAAGTGTACATAATTTTAGGTGTAGAAAATCTAGATGATTTTAGGGATAGATGTAGGAAATGTACATATATGTTCATTTCTTATATGTTGACTAATAACAGTTATATGAAATATTGTTATTTAACTACTTAATTAGTATCATGTCGGAGCTGGAGCTGAATGTTCGTGGTGTTCACCTAAAACACACGAGGACCCTGACTTGGGCAGCTCAGATCACAGTGGATAACGAGAAGATCCAGCTAGGTACTTTCAGGTGCCCGTGGCAGGCAGCCTGCTCCTACGACTACGTCGTGGTCCAGCACTTTGGGGCGAGAGCGGTTGTCAACTTCGAGGATGAGCGCTCTATGATGCATCTGTTAGCGCCAGAGGGTATGAGGATCACCACGAGGGCCGATGAGAGGGAGCACCGGCAGATAGAGAGGCAGCTGGCATGCCACTGATGCGAGGAGGATGACCCCTTGGTCAGGCATATCCTACTTGATCCCCGAGTGATGGCGGTCCAGTACGAGGTACTTAGCGAGAGCCGACAACACTGCGGGAAAGACAAGGCCAGTCCCTTCGGCACTTAGCAGTAGGGTCAACCCGACCCTTCCGACATGCAACAGGGTTCTTGCAGCCTGTCGTCCTCATTTTGGGATGGCTCGAATGACGACGACGTCACTAACACTGGGTCTACTCGAGTTTAGGATGTTCTCATATGA
Source organism: Avena eriantha (assembly GCA_910589775.1). Classification (NCBI taxonomy): domain Eukaryota; kingdom Viridiplantae; phylum Streptophyta; class Magnoliopsida; order Poales; family Poaceae; genus Avena; species Avena eriantha. Next base: position 184,924,901 of record OU342744.1, read on the forward strand.
CTTTCATATATATGCTACATATCATGCTACTTATCGTACTACTTATATAGACTTAGCATGTCACTGTCGTATGCTACTATTGTACTACTTATATATGATGCTATCTAATCTTACTTATGTGTTATATTGATATATTGTGCTAGGTATGATGCTAATTAAGTTAAAATGGTCTATATAACTAAGTTTACATTATCATATATAGGTATGTAATGAATGGTTATAAGTGTGAGCATTGTGGTTACTGACAGTGCAAGGACAAGAAGGTTTTCATAGTGCTCCCTTATAACTGCGACCTTAGTATGGTATGTCCATTCACAAGCAATCAATATATATACCCTGCAACTGAATTACATGCTATTTTTTGCTTTCTTATGATTCTATATGCAGAACATACCCTTCAAGTTTAGACTTGATTTCCTGGACCATTTTGATTGGCCGGTGTCCCAGTAGGGATAGTTACAGACCGATCTTCTGCCTCTGAAGCAACCTACACCGACCTACATTGTCCAAGTCACGAACGAGGCAAACCGCACCTTTTTCAGTGGTCCGAGGTGGACTGAGATGGTCGATGCCTATGAGATGCACGCCCACGATATGTTTGTCTTCCATCTCTGTGAAGATCGCAAGACCTACTTCTACTACCGAGGCCCTAAAGCATCGATAAACTCTGATGTTTCTTCAAATGACAAAATTCCTGCTGCAACCATTAGGTATCACATGGACGTTGCCAATAATCCTATTGAGGACTGGTAGTTTTAGTTCTATATAGCTAGCTAGATCTACTATATGTAGTTGACCATAATGATGTGCTACCATTTCTATGAATATATTTTGCTCTTCTATGAATATTCAATTGGATGCACCAAATTTTTTTAAAATTTTCAAAAACTCACTTGTGGCATTCATAATAAAAGGAATGCCGCACATATGGTATGTAATGGTGTCTCTTACAAGAAACTAATGGTGGTGCTCACATGGCACGCCAACACTAGAAACCCTACCAGTGACATTCGATAGAGACGCCACCACTAGGACCTACTAGTGGCGCGAGGTTAGTGGTGTGCGGTTTAAACGCCACGAACCACCTTTTCTGAACGACGCCACTAGGCCTTTTAGTAAAAGTGCCATCTGCCAGACATCCATCTATTGCAGCTACTTTTCACTTGTGCTGCCCCAAAAATCCATCGCGTATCGGAGGTATTTTTGTAGTGGACGTCACCCTGATGTCATCAATGGAGGTTCTCCAGATCGAGCTCGATTCTAGCGATTGAGAGCATACGGGAAAGAGGTAGTGAGCGCATTGGACGTGCCTCGTCACGGGTAACCAGAATATGGTGGCCCCGCTCCGCCCTAGAGGCTAGTGATGCTTCGACTGCAATAGGCTTCTATTGTGGCAGCCATGGGTGGCTGACGCGGGCATGGAGAAGGTAGAGAGGGAGGAAACGTAGGGGTCCGTGAGCATCGAGATCTTACCCTAAGAGTGTAGGGATGGTCGGAGAGCTCGGGAAAGACCAGAGATGATGACACGGTCGATGATGAGTGGCGGCTAGCGGCAGATAGGAAATTCATGGCGGCGTCGATTCTGCACGAGGTGCGTCGTTTTCTCCTAGGAGGAGGACCGATACCTTCGATCTGTATTCACGGATTTAGTATAATAGTCTTTTTCCCAAGTAGACCTATGTTTAATCGAAGCTTCAAAAAAAACGCTAAAAGGAAATAAAAAAGGACACGTCTATAAGACTTTGTTTTTTGTTTTACCTTCGTTTACCGGACCAATATAGTTTACTTTTTTCGTGGGTTGATTCATGGATGATGATAGGCTAGGGTTGAAGATCCACCTACAGCTACACATCATATGGGATAAAAGATAATAATACGTACAGTCGTGTGTAATGTTTTAATGGAGATAATGTCTTGTGGGCAACACATCCTAATATACTAGAGCCCCTGCGAGCAGCAGGCATAGCAATAGTCTTTTTATCCAACCGAGTGCACCACGAAGAACCAGGCTACACACGATTATTTAGTGTCAAACACAGATCAAAGCCTAAGAGGTGATTTTGCTATGATCCCGAATGGATTGTTAAGCGAAGACCGTACATCCCTTTTTGTCACTAGGTTTCCTATGAGATCGCCGCTAGCCAAGTATCTCACCTCAAGCCTTTATCGATCTCGGGGATATAGGCAACCTACAAGTCCAAAGATTGAGGCAAGAGACAAAAAAAAAGATACAAATCCCTCTTTCAAACAATACACAATACTTGTTGGGTTTGTAGCATAGAAAACAAAAAATTCCTACGATGTGAGCTACTAAGCACCAAGATCTATCTACCTCAATACAATCAGTGGGTAGATATACATCCATCGAGAACATACATTTGAAGAGCGACAAAGGGTAACGAGGCTAGACTCGTGTATGATGTAGTCAATCTCTTGCCAATCTGAAGATCGTGAGGAAGTACAGCACCGCAACTCAGCAGCGCATCCATGATCGCACACACGTCCGGTACTCCGACGACCTACGCGTCCTCGCTCTAGCGATGCAGCGGAATGAACAACTCTTTTCAGAAAAAGCCACCGGAAACATATATCTCGCTAATTCGAGACCATGAGGGAATAATTCTGGAGGGGGAGAGAGATCCTTCACGAGGAGGTGTGAGATGAGAGGAGGAGAGGGGGCCAATTATAGGGAGAGGGGGCAGCCCCTCTCCATGGATAGCGGACAAGGGAGGTGCCCCCACCTCTTCCTCATTATTGCGGGTGGAGCTCCCTAATGGCCCAAAATATATCGAGCTTGTTGGGGAACACCAAGAGGAACGTATGATGAGCACAGCAGCAAGTTTTTCCTCAATACGAAACCAAGGTTATCAATCCAGTAGGAGCAAGGAAACACCCCAAAGGTGTTGCTAGCTGAACGTTGGCAGGGCGCACTACCAGTGCCAACATCAACGTGGAGACCTGCACAACACAACCATAGAACTTTGCCCCAACTTGCGATGAGGTTGTCAATCTCACCGATTTTGCTGAAAACAAAGGATTAAACGTATCGAATAAAAGGAAGTAATAGTTTGCAGAAAGTAAACACAAAGCAGTAAACAGTTTGTAGATTGTATGTAAAAAAAGGATCGGGGTCCATAGTTCACTAGAGGTGGCTCTCCTTAAGATAGATAACATGCTGGGTGAACAAATTATAGCGGGGCAACTGACAAACATCCAGAAAGCATACAAGCATATATTAATCATCTTGACTCCTTTGAGACTTGATTGGGCATTACAACATTATACATAGACCGCCATCCAACTACATCTATGACTAATAATCCACCTTCAGGTTATCATCCGAAGCCCCTCCAGTATTAAGTTGCAAGCAACCGATAATTACATTATGAATTGCGTGTAATGTAAACAATACGATTGTTATATGAACAAAGGATTGTTGTTTTCTCCCTAGTAGCAACATCACATCTAGTACCTTAGAGATTTTTGTCACTTCCCCAGATTACCAGAGGCATGAACCCACTATCGAGCATAAGTACTAACTCTTGGAGTTGCTAGCATCTACTTGGCAAATATAGCTACTATCAACGGAAAGCATGCAAGATCACAAATAACAAAGACATGATAGAATCAATAATCAATCTGAAATAGCATCTCAATATCCATCGGATCCTCGCAAACACAACATGTAGAATTACAAATAGATGATCTTGATCATGAACGGAGCTCACAAGATCTAGACATGAAAGCACAAAGGAGGAGAACCCGCCATCTAGCTACTACATGGACCCATAGTCCAGAGATGAACTACTCATGCATCACACCGGAGGCTTGCATGATGATGAAGAAGGCCTCTAGGGTGAATTCCCCTCTCTGGCAGGATGCCGGGAAGATCTTTAGATCCCTCCCGATTTAGGCATGGAGATGACGGCAACTACAGACTCTTTCGTGGAATTTTGATCAGGTACTTTGGATTTCCGTATCAGAGGCAATATATGGGCAGAAGGAGAGGCCGAGGGGGTACCTGGGGCGGCCAGACCACCCCCTGGCGCGGGCCAGGCCTGGTCGCGCGGGCTAGGCCTTGTCACGTGGCCAGGTGGTGTGGCCGGGCCCCAGGCCCTCTCCGTCTCGTATTCTGGCTCCAGATGTCCCCCGGTAAAATAATAACTTTGGCTTTTGTCCCGTCCAATTCTGAGAATATTCATTTTCTGACTTCCTGGAACCAAAAACAGGAGAAAACAGGGAGTTGGCACTGTGGTTCTTGTTAATAGGATAGTCCAAGAAATCATATGAAAAGTACTCCAAAGTGTGGAAAAAAACACAAGAAGTAGATAAAACTAAGCATAGAACATCAAAAATTATAGATACATTTGCAATGTATCAGTCCCACTCACATAAATATGCCTCCACTCAAAATTCCACTCACCTCTGTTAAATTTCCACCAAATTTAATGCAAGCTCTCCTTTAATAAAACTCTTTTATTTATGTTATTCTGAATTTTTTTAATTACTTTAATTAACCAACATTCACATGAAACCCCCTACAACATTTCAATATCACATGTAGAACAAGTTTCTGCAATTTCACCCGAAATAATTCTGGTTTCCATCGAAATGATTCCAGTGCTTTATTAATCTTTATCTGAAACATATTTTCTCCTAAATGGTGTCGGTATCCCTTAAGTGTGTCACCCTATGGTTCAGGAATAATGTAGGCATGATAAGACCCCTCTCTGGTCAATAATCAGCAGCGGTATGTGGAGATCCATACTGACTCCTACACATTCAACAATAACTCCAGTGATCGTGTGAACCTTTAACATTTCTAACTAAATCCCTTTGTCTTGCAATATATTACATGTCCGAGATTCGATCATCGGTATCCCATACCTATTTTGATCTCTTTACCGATAATTACTCTTTTGTCATTCCCGTGATATAACATTCTAGTGATCTTATCACTTGCTTGCAAGCTACATCAATGTGATATCACCGACAGGGCCCAGAGTATATCTCTCCATCATCTAGATGGAAAAATCCCACTCTTGATCCATGAGCCTCTACATACCACTTTTGGAGTATTTGAACCCATCTTTATTGTCACCCTATTACGGTGTGACGTTTGATATTATCAAGTTACTCTTCTAGTGTTAGTGATTTACATGATCTCATGGTCTAAGGACTAAAGTTACTTCGTATGATGTCATAGAAATTTTAACACAATGAATTTGATTGTATTCCTATTCTTCGAATGAATATTCATCACAACATTCCACCAATTCTGTGACCTCATTATTAATAACATCCAGTGACCATGATCAGGAAACCTTGATCAACTTGTTAATCGATGAGCTAGTTTATAAGAGGCATAACTAGGAACACTTTATTTTTTTATTAAACACACATGTATTAATGTTTCCAATCAATACAATTATAGCATGCAAAATAAACATCTATCATATACTTGGAATATGATAATAAAAACTTTATTATTGCCTCTCAGGGCATATTCCCTTTAGTATCCCACTTACACGAGAGTCAATAATATAGTTTACATATTGATGAATCTAACACCCATGGAGTTCTAGTGTTGACCATGTTTTTCCCTAGGGAAAGTTTTAGTAAATGGATCTGCCACATTCAGATCCGTATGTACTTTACAAATCTTTATATTTCCATCCTTGGCATGCCCGCGGATGGAGTGAAACCGACGCTTGATATGCTTGGAATTCTTGTGAGACCTTGGTTCCTTGGCATTGGATATGGCTCCATTATTGTCACAATAGATCACCATTGGATCCAACACACTAGGAACCACACCCAGTTCAGTTATGAACTCCTTCATCCAAACCGCTTCATGTGCTGCTTCTAAAGCAACAACATATTCCGCCTCCATTGTTGATCCTACTACCACAGGTTATTTTGAGCTCCTCCAACTAACTGCTGCGCCATTCATGAGAAATATGTATCCGAATTGAGACTTAGAGTCATCCGGATCAGTGTCAAAGCTAGCATCCACATAACACTTAGCCACCAGCTCTTCTTCACCTATGTACACGAGAAACATATCCTTAGTTCTTCTTAAGTACTTAAGGATATTCTTGACCACTATCCAGTGTTCTGTACCTAGATTAGATTGGTACCTACTAGTCAAACTAATAGCATGTGCCACATCCGGTCTTGTACATAGCATGGCATACATTATAGAGCCTATGGATAAGGCATAGGGGATCTTATCCATTATCTCTCTTTCTTCCGCCATAACCGGACTTTGAGTCTTACTCAATGTCTTGCCTTGCATCATAGGTGAGAATACCTTCTTACTTCCGTACATTTTAAACTTCTTTAAAATATTATCAAGGTATGTACTTTGTGATAGACCAATTAAGCGTCTTGATCTATCTCTATAGATCTTGATGCCTAGTATGTATGATTCTTCACTAAGGCCTTCATAAAAAATTGCTATTTAGATAACTTTTAACACTATTTAAGATCTGTATCATTTCCAATCAATAATATATCATCCACATATAATATTAGAAATGGCACAGAGCTCCCCCTCACTTTCTTGTAAATACAAGCCTCTCCGTAAGTTGGACAAATCCAAACTCTTTGATCACCTCATCAAAGTGGAGATTCCAACTCCGGGATGCTTGATTCGGTCCATAGATGGATCGCAGAAGTTTGCATACCTTGTTAGCATCCTTAGGGTCGACAAAACCCTTTGGTTGTATCATATACAACTCTTCTTCAATATTACCATTGAGAAACGTGGTTTTGACATCCATCTGCCAAATTTCATTATCGAAATATGCATCAATTACTAACATAATCCTAACCGACTTTAGCATCACTACGACTGAGAAATTCTCATCGTCGCCAACTCCTTGAATTTGTAGAAACCCCTTTGTGACAAGTCGAGCTTTATAGATGGTCACATTACCTTCAACATCAATTTTCTTCTTGAAAATCCATTTATTCTCAATGACCTTTTGGTCATGAGGTAAGTCCACCAAGGTCCAAACCTGGTTTTCGTACATGGATCCCATCTCGGATTGCATGGCTTTTATACATTTATTCGAATCCGGGCTCATCATCGTTTCTTCATACGTCGTAGGGTCAACAACTTCATCTACCATGAAATTCATGACATGATTTTTGTACAGTTCAGGAGCTGCACGTGTCCTTCTTGACCTGCTAGGTTCGGTAATGTCCTCTTTCGGAGTTTCATGATCATTATCATTACTTCCTTCTTCACTCAGTGAAGTCAACACCGGAACAGTTTTCGGCAATACACCACTCATTGTTTCATGAAGACAATGTTCAATAACCTCTTCGAGTTCTACCTTCCGACTACTCACACCTTTCGCGAGAAACTCCTTCTCAAGAAAGGATCCATTCTTGGCAACAAAGACCTTGCCCTCGGATCTGTGATAGAAATAATATCCAATTATTTATTTAGGGTATCCTATGAAGAAGCATTGTTCTGCTTTGGGTTTGAGTTTATCAGGCTAAAGTTTCTTCACATAAACATCACATCTCCAAACTTTAAGAAATGATAGTTTAGGTTTGTTTCCAAACCACAATTCATACCGTGTATTTTCAACGGATTTAGATGGTGCCCGAATTAAAGTGAATGCAGCGGTTTCTAGCGCATAACCCCAAAATGAAAGTGGCATGTCAGTAAGAGACATCATAGATCGAACCATATCCAATAAGGTATGATTACGACACTCCAATACACCATTATGCTATGGTGTTCTAGTAGGCGTGAGTTGAGAAACTACTCCACACTCTCTCATGTGTGTGCCAAACTCGTAACTTAAATACTCACCGCCATGATCAGACCACAGAAATTTAATCTTTCTATTATGATGATTTTCCAGTTCACTCTGAAATTCCTTGAACTTTTCAAAGGTTTCAGATTTGTGTTTCATCAAATAGATATATCCATATCTACTCAAATCACTCGTGAAAGTAACAAAATAATGATATCCACCTTGCACCGACACACTCATTAGACCACATACATCAGTATGTATGATTTCCAACAAATTTGTCACCTGCTCCATTGTACCAGAAAACAGGGTTCTAGTCATCCTGCCCATAAGACATGGCCCACAGTATCAAACGATTCAAAATCACGTGATTCGAAAAGTCAGTCAAAATGGAGCTTCGTCATGCGTTTTACACCAATATGACCTAGACGGTAGTGCCACATATATGTCGATATATCATTATCAAGTTTAATCCTTTTGGCATCAACATTATGGATATGTGTATGACTACTATCGAGATTCAACATAAATAAACCATTCATCACAGGTGCATGACCATAAAAGATATTATCCATATAAATCGAACAACCATTGTTTTCAGATTTAAACGAATAACCTCTTTGCAATAAACACGATCCGGATACAATGTTCATGCTCAACGCATGCACCAAATAACAATTATTTAGGTTTAGGTCTCGATGGTAGATGGAGAGGCAACATTCCGACGATGATCACATCAACCTTTGATCCATTGCCGACACGCATCGTGACCTCATCTATAGCTAGTTGTCGCTTGTTCTGTAGCCCCTGATTCGAGTTACATATATTAGCAACTGAACCGGTATCAAATACCCAAGTGCTATTACGAGTACTAGTAAATCACACATCAATAACATGTATATCAAATATAACTCTATTCATCTTGCCAGACTTCTTATCTGCCAGATACTTGGGGCAGTTGCGCTTCTAGTGGCTAGTTCCCTTACAATAATAGCACTCGGTCTTAGACTTAGGGCCATCTCGGGTCTTCTTCTCAGGCGCAACAACAGATTTGCCGCCCTTCTTGAAGCTACCCTTCTGTTTACACTTCTTGTCTTTCTTGAAACCAATGGTCCTATTGATCATCAACACTTGATGTTCTTTCCTAATCTCCACTTCAGCAGTCTTAAGCATTGAAAGAAGCTCGGGGAGAGTCTTCTTCATGCATTGCATGTTATAGTTCATCACGAAGCTCTTGTATCTTGGTGGCAGAGATTGGAGAACATGATCTATGCCTAAGTCAATGGGAATAGTTATTCCCAAGGACACAAGCTTATCGACGTGCCCAGACATTTTGAGTACGTGATCACTAACGGAGTTGTTCTCTTCCATCATGCAGCTAAAGAATTTTTCTGAAGCATCATAATTCTCTATGACAACATGGGTATCAAAAATTATTTTCAATTCACCCATGGTATCAAAGGCATTTCCTTTCTTGAAATGCTTTCGTAGTTCCGGCTCTAGTCCATATAGTATGCCGTAATGAACCATATTGTTGTCTTCCTAACGAGTTAGGTAAACATTATTTACCTCGTCAGGGCATCATTAGGAGGTGGGGGGCCTAACCGTACTTCTAGCACATATTACTTAAATGCATTAGTGAGGAGAATCCTCAAGTTCAGGGCCCAGCTGGTAAATTAGCTACCATTCATTGCAAGTTTCTCTTTATCCATTAACACATTGAAATTAAAAGCAGGTGGTGCCATCTACAATATAATTTGTAAAGTTTATTTAGACTAAGTTTATGATAGATCGCATTCAATTAATCCAAATTACGAACGAACTCCCACTCAAAAACAACATCCCTTGTGTATTTTTGGTGATTACATGAACCAAATCCACTACACCAAGACCGATCATCACACGAGTTGGTGTAGCTTCAAAGGCGAGCATCTAGATGGTCATCATATCAACCATATGACTCTTGTTTTACCTTTAGGTTCGTGTTCCGAGGCCATGTCTATGCATGCTAGGCTCGCCAAGTAAGAACCCTTGTATTCGTGTGTGTAAAATTGTCTTAGACCCATTGTATGCGAACATAGAGTCTATCGCGCCCGATCATCACGTGGTGTCTCGAAACGACGAGATTTCTTATCGGTGCATACTCAAGGAAGAACACATTATTATCTTGATATTTAAATGAGGGGTCATCTTATAATGCTACTGAAAGGGAAATGGACGTCGCCTAGAGGGGGGGTGAATAGGCGTTTTAAAAATATTACGGTTTAGGCTCTAATAAATGCGGAATAAAACTTAACGTTGAATTTATCAAGCCAAACCTAAATCAACTAGGTTCACTAAGTGCACCAACAACCTATGCTAAGCAATACAAGCAACAAGGTGATAGTAAGATATAATACTTCAAGCACGATGGCTATCACAATGTAAATTGCATAAGTAAAGGGCTCGGTTGAGAGATAACCGATGGACGCGGAGACGATGATTTGTTTCCCGAAGTTCACTTCCAAAGAAGCTACGTCTCCGTTGGAGAGGTGCGGGGGTGCAATGTACTTCGAACGCCACAAGTGGGTCACCTCGAGGTGTGGTGGCACGATGCTCACCCAACGCCACACAAGGCCTCACCCCAAGATGCGAAAGCACGCAACCTACCGACGCCACAAAAGGCTCACCCTATTCTCCTGTGAGCTCACCACAAAGGCCTACTCACGTTCCACTATGGGACACTTGAGGGCGGTCACCGAACCCATACAAGGTTGGGGCAATCTCCACAACTCAATTGGAGGCTCCAACAACAATGCCACAAAGGCTACAAAGCCACAAAAGGCAACAAGGCCACAAAAGGCTACAAGACCACAAAAGGTCAACAATCCAACCACACAACCGTCTAGGGTTCCAAGAACCCAAGAGAAACAAACCCAAGGGCTTGAACTCGCTGAATCTCCAAGGAGAACTCAAACCTATGCACCAAATGCAAGAGGCAAGTCCTTCACTCTCAAATTCTACCAAAGCTACAAAAGCTATTGGGGGAATAAGGGAGGAAGAACACAAGAGGAGAACACAAAACTCTCCAAGATCTAGATCCCAAGGATTCCTTCACAAAGAAGGGATTTTGCTTGGTGGGGCTTGTAGATCTAGATCTCCTCTCTCAAATCCCTCAAAAAGATGCAAGAATCATAGGAGGGGGAAAGGGAGATGGCAAGCTCTTCAAGGTCAACAATGGAGGAGAGAGAAAGCCAAAAACCGAGAAGAACAAGTGGTAGGGCCGAAGGGAAAGGGGAGCTCCTTTTAAAGGGCTCCCCGGTCTGCCTATTACTCACAGATTCGCGCACGGCCGGTAGTACCGGTGGGTGGCCGGTACTACCGGTGGCACCCAGCCAACGGTCACAAAACAGCGAGAGAAAGAACAAAAATGCGAGCCTGGCCGGTACTACCGCCGCTTCGCCGGAACTACCGGTGGCGAGAATGTCCTAGCGGTACTACCGCCTGAAAATCCGATCCATGTTCCGTCAAATAGCGCTAACTAGGCAGAGAGAGTACTGAACCAATAATGGGTTCACCGGAAGTTGGGCCAGAATTAACATCGGTACTACCGGCGGCATTTCTGCCCGAGCGGTACTTCCGGCGTCTGGCCGGTACTTCCGGTCAGAGAAACTTCAGAACCAAAAATGCAAGAACTTTTGCATCCGAACTCCAAACAAGATGAAACCAATTTTGTTCGAAATATTGGGTATCACCAAGGGAGAAAATACCATGAATATATAAGTGAGATACCTCCCAAGGTGTGGAGCCAGAAAACCCGCAAGATCAAAAACACAATAAGATATACAAGGTAAATCCGTTTTTGATGTACTAGAGCTTGTTACGAAGATAACCACAAGCTCTAGATCCTGACATGGACAAGAACCAAACAGCAGCCAAGAAAGATGATGCTATGAATGCAAAGGTTTGAGCTCTCTCTGAAAGATACGAACAAGTCACCCACTCGAGAGCCCCTCTTGATAGTACGACTACCTATCCTAAACCCGGTCTCCCAACACTACAAGAGACCGGTAAAACAGAAACCCTATCAAGATCATACCTTTGCCTTGAGCATCCCACTTGAGCGTGATGTAGACGATCTTGTCACCTTTAGGATGGAACACCTTTCTTGATTGCTCTTGTTTGATGAAGACTTGATAAATGCTCCCCCATACTCCATGGGGGAAGCCTCTTCTTCGAACTTGTCTTCATCATTCCATGATTGCCGAGGATGGAAAGCTTCAAGAATGAGATCTTCTAGAGATGACGCATCTTGAGCTTGCACTTCAATTCTTGACGATGTCTTGAAGATAGCCATGAGGAACTCCATCTTCTTCTTCTTCAAGACACACTTGATCTTCTTCTTATTATTCTTCTTCTAGTTGATTCGAATAGGCACAAAGCCCTTGGACAGTGCTTCTTCTTCTTCATCCTTGAAACCAACACATGGTCCAAGCGATGCAAATGGACAAACCTACAAGTGAAACTCAATTTGCACATTAGTCCATAGGGATTGTCATTAATTACCAAAACCACACATGGGGCATACATGCCCTTTCAGCTACTAAAGCGCCAAACAAGCAATATAAGATGCAAACAAACATCATACGTAAAAAGTGATATGATATGGTTCTTTCACATGATCACTATCATGTGCATTGTGGTATGATCTTTATCATTCCTATATGTGTAAGTCCAAGGTCTATGGAACTTACACTTTTGTATGTTATAATTTCCAAGAGTATCAATCCATACTACAAATTATAACATCACCATATCATGACACTTGCCCAACAACAACCTAACTAGAGGCCTCTAATTTATCAATTGCAAGTTTTACGTGGCTTGGGGATTTTGAAGATAGAACCGTTCATACCTACGAACATGGAACCACAATGATGATAATCAAATTATTAACAACTCATTGTAAATCAGATATTGACTATAGTAGGAGATACAGACACCCGCTAGCCTCTTATGCAAAACTAGTTGCATATCAAGCGTGGGAAGGTCTCATATGCGAGGACATGTAAAGTTAGTCTGGGCCGCTTCATATCACTATGCCACCAATATCCAAAATACATAGAATATGCAATAACATGATCATAAATGCCCACATACTCATATGTGTTCTACCCGTGAAAAGCATCTACGCATAGATCAGGCTCTGATACCACTATTGGGTTCGCATCATAGAAAACAAAAAATTTCGTACGATGTGAACTACTAAGAACCAATATCTATCTATCTAGATACAATCAACAAGTGGATATATCTCCATAGAGAACATACCCTTGAAGTGCGACAAAGTGTAACGAGGTTGGATTCATGGATGATGTAGTCGATCTCTTGCCTATCTCAAGATTGTGAGGAAGTCCAGCACCGCAACTCAGGCGCATCCATGATGACACACACGCCCGGTCCTCCGACAACCTCCGCATTCTCACTCCAGCGATGCAACAGAAGTAGCAACTCCTTTCAGACAAAGCCACCGGGATTATATATATCTCTAATCTGAGACCATGGGGGAATAATTCTAGAGGGAGAGAGATCCTTCACGATGAGGTGTGAGATGAGAGGAGGAGAGGGAGGCCTTTATAGGGAGAGGGGGTAGCCCCTCCCCATGGCCGGCATCCAAGGGAGGTGCCCCCACCTCTTCCTCATTCATGTTGGTGGAGGTCCCACTCACATAAACATGTCTCCACTCAAAATTCCACTCACCTCCATTAAACTTCCACCAAATTTAATGCAAGCTCTCATTTAATAAAAATCTTTTATTTATTTTATTCATAATTTTGTTAATTACTTTAATTAACAAACATTCACATATACCCCCTACGACATTTCAATATCACATGCAGAACCAGTTTCTGCAATTTCACCCGAAATGATTCCGGTTTCCATCGAAATTATTCAAGTGCTTTCTTAATTTTTATCTGAAACATATTTCTCCTAAATGGTGTCGATATCCCTTAAGTGTGTCACGCTATGGTTCACGAATAATGCATACATGATCGATACCCCTCTCCAATCAATAATCAGCAGCCGGAGCTGGAGATCCGTACTGACTCCTACACATTCAACGATGACTCTAGTGATCGTGTGAACCTTTAATGTATGTAAATAAATCCCTTTGTCTTGTGATATATTATATGTCCAAGATTCAATTATCGGTATCCCCATACCTAGTTTGATCTCGTTACCGACAAGTACTCTTTTTTGTTCCCGTGATATAACATTCTAATGATCTTATCACTTGCTTGCAAGCTACATCAATGTGATATCACCGAGAGTGCCCAGAGTATATCTCTCCGTCATCTGGATGGACAAATCCCACTCTTGATACATGAGCCTCTACATAACACTTTCGTAGTATCTAAACCACCTTTATTGTCACCCTATTACGGTGTGATGTTTGATGTTATCAAGTTACTCTTTTGGTATTAGTCATTAACATGATCTCATGATCTAAGGACTAAATTAACTTTGTATGATTTCATAGAAATTTTAACACAATGACTTTAACGTATTGCTATTCTTCGGATGAATGTTCATCACAACATTCCACCAATGTTGTGACCTCGTTATCAACAACATCCAATGTCCATGATCAGGAAACCTTGATCATGTTGTTAATCAACGAGCTAGTTTATAATAGAGGCATAACTAGGAACCCTTTATTTGTTTATTAAACACACATATATTAATGTTTCCAACAAATAAAATTATAGCAAGCAAAATAAACATCTATCATATACTTGGAATATGATAATAACAACTTTATTATTCCCTCTCAGGGATATTCCCTTCAATACTAGATGCACATAATTGTTGCGAGGTTTCTCCCCAACCTGCAGCCCGTGAGGACTACTCATTCATAACAATAAGATCAAGGATAGAAAACATTGTGCAAAATACTTAGATTGAAATCAAATATTCTTACAATGGTCGACGAATCACAAGGAGATCTCAAGTACAAAGTAATGGCTATTTCTAATGGAGGGGTTGGAAGATGGAAGGGATGGACTATGGTGTGGATCTCCTTTGGTGTTTTTGTGATGCAATTTGAGAATGGCGACCTTCTGTGCGGTGGCTGAGGCCTAAAAATATATAGGGGTCTTCAAAAAAGTTGTCGGGTTTGACGAGATGAAGCCGCCTCCACATGGTATGAGCGAACCATGCCTGTATCAGTGGTCGTTATGGCTGCAGATGCCTGGCATTTTCTCCAGAATTACTTGGTCGTGTGGACTTCCTCAAAACCTTCATCATGACTCCTGATTTCGCATTAAAAGCATGATTTCCTGCCCAACACAAATCAAAGTAATGGTTTGCATATGTTTGCAATTATTAGTAATTAGTGGAAAGCCTAGAGAGTTTATTCTCAATTGCTTGACTAAAAACAATGTTTAAACGCGGGAAAAGATGGATATTTTTGGAGCCATAAAAGTCCCCAAAGCTCAAACCTTGATCGCCCCCGAGCAAGAAGAAAGAAAAGAACTATAAGGAAATCAACGTTCAAACTTGAAACAACGGGAATATGAATTCACTTATGGTTGGCAGTCATATGTGTCCAACACTTCATCCATTTGAAAGGCTTATCAATGTTAGAGAGATGACAAGAATAGTATACAATCTTTGATAAATCAAGACAACCAAAGTAGATTTTAATATAAGTATAAATAACTAGAAGTGTAATAATCAATCTAGTTCTTCTAGTTAACTCTCAGGTTGCAAAGGAACACTAGGATGTTATAATAGCAGAATTGAGTAAGAGAGTTCATATCCTAAGTAGCATAACCGTGAGGTGTTTTGTTGCCACCCACAGTAGTAAATCAAGGCTATCAAAACACTTCTATTCTAATCATTGCCTTTCAGGAAAATTCAGAAAGAAGTAATGAGACCATGCCATGGACTTGTTATGTGGATCTCCATATATATATATATATATATATTCTTCCTTATTTTAAGGACCATTGAGTGGTTTTTTGAACAATGGTTGCACAACCTTTTGAGAGTACCAATACTATTTCCCCTTGCGGTGACATTTCTGCCACCTACATCATCAACTCATAGCTGAAATCAGGGGTTGTACCATAGATCGTTCCTAGGCTAACGGAGTTGTTGGCAACCAAAGGTGTGCATGAGAAACATAGAATATTTTTCATAGTATCACAGTTTGATCCACAAGGTTAGCTTTGGCATGCATCACAATTAGCGCTAGACTTTATTTCAATCAAACAACTCCTTTCAAGAGTGTCATCAAGTCTATCAAAACATCTATGGGGTTAAGTATCTCCAAGGGTAAACTCTCAAGATAATCATTCATCAAAAAAGTCATAAATTTCAGACTTTTTATTGTTGTACTTGTGTGTCAATATTATTTCCAAGGCAAGACTCGGTTAGCTAAAAGAACTAGATCAAAAGCTTCCTCAACTAATAATCCATACCAATAAAAAGCTTAAAAAAACTCAAACTTAAAAGTGGGAGACATAGGACATACCTCTCATGAGTGACTTCATAATCCACTTCATTATAGGTATGTGTTCCTTCAAAAGTCAAGTGAAATCATTCCCATAATAAAATTAAAGCAAAGAAGCAATGTGGGAATCCACTTTCACGAAAAAGAAAAAGAGGGAAAAAATATTTTTGTATTGTTGAGGATAGGGATTAGAGAACAGAAAAGAACTTGCGACCTAGCAAGGAACTAAGAAAAGAAAAACAAACGAAAAACAAAAGAAAACTAAAAACAAAAGAAAAGCAACAAAGTGTTGGAACAAACCAACACGCGTGTTTTATAGCTCGGAAGGAGCTGGACTACAATCTCATTATTACACAAATAAAATTGCCAGCGAACACATCCCCAAGCTCAGGCTTTTACAAGCCCTTTTTTTGCTTATTGTGGTGGTTGTGGATAAACACCCACATTCTATTGGCTGCTTGATGGCCCAAAATATATCGAGCTCGTTGGGGAACCCCAAGAGGAAGGTATGATGAGCACAGCAGCAAGTTTTCCCTTAGTACGAAACCAAGGTTATCAATCCAGTAGGAGCAAGGAAACACCCCAAAGGTGTAGCTACCTGAACGTTGGCAGGACGCACTACCGGTGCCAGCAGCAACGTGGAGACATGCAAAACACAACGAGAGAACTTTGCCCCCAAATTAAGATGAGGTTGTCAATCTCACCGGTTTTGCTGAAAATAAAGGATTAAACGTATCAAATGGAAGGAAGTAATAGTTTGCAGAAAGTAAACACAAAGCAGTAAATCATATATTGTAGATTGAATGTAAAACAAAGGACCAGGGTCCATAGTTCACTAGAGGTGGCTCTCCTTAAGATAGATAACATGTTGGGTGAACAAATTACAGCGAGGCAATTGACAAACATCGAGAAAGCATACATGCATATACTAATCATCTTGACTCCTTTGAGATTCGATTGGGCATTACAACATTATACATAGACCGTCATCCAACTGCATCTATGACTAATAATCCACCTTCAGGTTATCATTTGAACCCCCTCGAGTTTTAAGTTGCAAGCAACAGATTATTGCATTACGAATTGCGTGTAAAGTAAACAATACGATTGTTCTATGAACAAAGGATTGTTGTTTTCTCCCTAGTAGCAATAGCACATCTAGTACCTTAGAGATTTTTGTCACTTCCCCAGATTACCAGAGGCATGAACCCACTATCGAGCATAAATACTAACTCTTGGAGTTGCTAGCATCTACTTGGCCAAGATAGCTACTAACAACGGAAAGCATGCAAGATCACAAATAACAAAGACATGATAGAATCAACAATCAATCTGAAATAGCATCTCAATATCCATCGGATCCCCGCAAACACAACATGCATAATTACAAATACATGATCTTGATCATGAACGGAGCTCACAAGATCTAGACATGAAAGAACAAAGGAGGAGAACCAGCCATCTAGCTACTACATGGACCCGTAGTCCAGAGATGAACTACTCATGCATCACACCAGAGGCTTGCATGATGATGAAGAAGGCCTCTAGTGTGAATTCCCCTCTCCGGCAGGGTGCCGGGAAGAGCTTCAGTCCCTCCTGATCTAGGGACAGAGACGACAACGGCTACAGACTCTTTCATGGAATTTTGATCGGGTACTTAGGATTTCCATATCAGAGGCAATACATAGGCGGAAGGAGAGGCCGAGGGGGATCTTGGGTTGGCCACACCACCCCCTGGCATGGGCTAAGCCTGGCCGCCTGGCCAGGTGGTGTGGTCGCCCTCTGGCCCTTCTCCGTCTCGTATTCTGGCTCCAGGTGTCCGCCGGTAAAATAATGTCTTTGGATTTTGTCCCGTCCAATTCCGAGAATATTCATTTTCTGACTTCTTGGAACCAAAAACAGCAGAAAACAGGCAGCTGGCACTGTGCCTCATGTTAATAGGTTAGTCCAAGAAATCATATGAAAAGTACTCCAAAGTGTGGACAAAACACAAGAAAGTAGATAAAACCAAGCATGGAACATAAAAAAATTATAGATACATTTGCAATGTATCAACATCCCCAAGCTTAACTCCTGCTCGTCCTCGAGTAGGTAAGTGATAAAAAGAAAGAATAATTTTTGAGGTGACATGCACCATCATAACTAAGAGGATATGCTTGACAAGTTATAAGACGAAATCTCATGCCCCTTACTTACGAAGACCGAACCTCATGCTACTCAACTTTAGTCACAAGTAAGCTCTTGTCATTATAAGTACATATGTATCATAAAGAACCACGAACGGGGTACCCACAGGAGCTATCCCATAATCAAAATGACAAGGCAAGCAGACAATGAGCATCTCAGCGATCTTTTTATTTGCTATTTGCATAGGATTTAATTGAGGATGCTTCATAGAGTGCTCATTATGGTGATGCTGCAAGTTTCCACCATGATTAGGCATGGCTTAGGCTAGCGGCCCAGGCGTTTCTCTAACACACATACAAACTCCATGATCTTACAAGTTCCACTTTTATTTCACACCACCAGGATCCATAAGAAAAAGAACATGATATCAACGGGGTACAAAGTACACGTGCAATATTGAAAGTGTTCCCATGATACATGGTTCTGCTAATTTCAACTTATAAAGCGTAAGCATATAAGCAACAAAGATGGACCCAATGGTCCAAGTTTATTAAATGCAAAAAAGGGAAAGTGTGCCATTAAGTTCGTGAGAGCTTTAATCACTAATTTTCACATAACAAATTTAATTTGGAAGGTAAACAAAAGCAAGAATATACTTGGAATAGCATAAGCTAGTAGGTAGGTATGGTGGACTCTTTGGAATAAATTGGTTTAAGGAGTTGGATGCATGAGTGGAACTCATACTTGGTTACGGAGGCTAGCAAAAGACTAGGAGCGACAAACTAAGAGAGCAATAATGGCCATAATCATGCAGAGCGACAAAACATCATTGATCAAAGCATAAAGTGATACTACAAGTTGAAAACTAAAGGATCATAAAGACTATGGTGACTTTGGATAGTCATAACATGGTGTGAGCATGTGCCAAGTCAACCCAAATAAAGCATCAAAGGAGAATACCACTATATTATGCTTTAATATGCTAAAACAACGCATGATTCATCCAAAGCACATTAAGCAATCTCAATTTTTTATAACAAGTCATGCTACAACACAGAATACTAAGCATAAAGCCAAAACAATATCAAGCATGGCATGACAAAGCATAGGCCACAGTCAAAAACAAACTCCCTTTACCACTTAAGCATGAGCTTTTCCTACTCTTTTCCAATCCAAACCAAACTATTTGAAAACCAATGCATGAAAGAGGGGGTCCAATAAATTTATTCAGCAAACTAAGCAAACAAAGCAAATGAAAAACCAAAACGAAACTGAAAAATAAGACGCTCCAAGAACAACACAACTGTGCATGAAACAATAAACATAAAGCGTTTGGAAAAAACTTTGGATTTTTATTGATGAAGAGGGGGATGCCTTGGGCATCCCCAAGATTTGACGCTTGTACGTCTTGGATATTTATTGGGGTGACACGCGTGGCATCCCCAAGCTTGATCTTTAGTCCATTCTTCATCTCATTACTCATTCCTTCCATACACCTAAAAATTTTCATTCATACAAAACTTCACACAATCTTTATTAGCAACATTAGTGCACTCAAGATAATAAGTCTTTAGGTTCAGTTCCAACACCAATAAAACAAAAGCTACTGTAGGACTTCCCTCAAAAATCTCAATTCCCCAAAAGAACTCAAAAAAGAACCAACAAGAAGCAAATGCAGAAAATGGCACAAATCTATCTAAACAGACCAGCAGGTAAATACAAATTTTTTCAAAGATCTTCTGTTACTCAAATCAAAATGTGTTGAACTAACGAAAGTTAGATAACAACCTGGGGAAGAAGCACAAAAATTCACGCTCAAAAGGATGTACGGATATTTTACAAGAATTTTTATGGTGAAGCACAGAAATCTGTTTTAGGACAGCAACTTTCCCAATCATTACTTCTCTCTCATTAATTACTCTTGGCACAAAAAAACAAATAAAAAGGATAAGGAGCGGTTATTACTGAAGTAATAACTTGGAAGACTCATCTAAAACTTTTGGGTTATCTTCCAATAAGTACTTTTCTTTAACGCCTTTAAGTTAGGCATAAGAAGCAAGAAAAAGAATCAAGTGTTCTCAAATGAAGAAGCATTAAAACCAAATTTCTTGCCCTTACCTCTCTTACTTTTATTCTTAACCTTGGGGAAAATATGATTGTTTGGTGGAGAAGCAAGGTGCATGGTCCCCTTTCCCACATCTATTATTTCTCCAAGGAGTTCTAATAGGGACCTTCTAAGTGTAATTTGTCTTTTTCCTGCACATTCAATAACACGATAATCAGTAGAAATCATTTTCCCAAGGATCTTTGTAAACACTCCTTCAGCTATTCCAATAGGTAATATTGTAGCATTATTAGCAAGAGATATTTCGTTTCCTCCTTCAGAAAGCCCCCAAAGATTCAAAGATTCATAAATATCTTTGGGCATAAGACAAATTTCAGACATGATATCAGAACGAGCTTGAAAAGTTTCATTATTTATATCAATCTTTACTGTGGGGAGCCACTTTGATTGTTCAGAATTTATTGGAACATAATTATGATGCTGTCTAAGTGTATTATAGCAATGGTTTAAACTAGTAGTGCGGGTCTGAAGAGTGTTCAATCTAACAAATATGTTCATAAAGGAAGAATCAGATTTGCTAGGCAAGTTGTAAGTAAAGACCAACTTATTTATGGCATTAACAACATCATCTTCATTGCATTGGAGTAAATCTCCTCCCACAACAACATCTAAAGCATATCTATAGCAAAGAGCAATTCCAAGGTAAAAACTGCTAAGGAACAAGCTTTGAGTCATTTTAGGTTCAGTTTTTTCATGTAGATTAGAGATTCTAGACCAAGCTTCTTTGAAACTCTCTTCAATACCTTGTTTAAAAGTGAAAATCATTACCTCAGGTGACATAGTGATTGGAGTGTTGGGTCCGCAGCATAGAAAACAAAAAATTTCCTATGATGAGAACTACACACCAAGATCTATCTACTAGGTACAAAGCAACGGGTGGACATACATCCAACGAGAACTTACCCTCGAAGACAACGTGTTTTGTTATCGAGTAGGAACTCGTGGTTGATGTAGTCATACACTTGCCAATCTCAAGATCGTGAGGAAGTCCGAGCGCCGCAACTCAGCAGTGCATCCGTACTCGCACACACGTTCAAGCCACCGGACAACCTCCACCTCCTCGCTCTAGAGATCCAGCAGAAGCAGCAACTCCTTCCAGATGAAATGCCACCGGGAACATGTATCTCGCTAATCTGAGACCATGGGGGAATAATTCTAGAGGGGGAGAGAGATCCTTCACAAGGAGGTGTGTGGATGAAGGAGGGAGTGGGTTGCCTTTTATAGGAGGAGGGGGGTGCCCCTCCTCTCCATGGCCGGCGCATGGGGGGTGACCCCTCACCTCCCCCATTCATGTGGTGGTAACCCCTCCACATTAAAATGCCTCTTCACATTCCCTTTTAAAGTCTCCACTTTAAATGCATTAAAATTCTCCAAGTTTAATGCTCTCTCATTTAATAAAACTCTTTTATTAAATTTATTCAGAATTTTGTTAATTACTTTAATTAACAAACATTCACAAATAGCCCCTTGCAATATTTCAATATCACATGAAGAACCACTTTCTGCAATTTCACCCGAAACAATTTCCGGTTTCTATCGAAACAATTCCTGCCCATTGCAATTCTTTCGTCTGAAACATATGTGCTCCAAAATGGTGTCCGGTAACTATAAAGTGTGTCACCCTACGGTTCGCGAATAATGCAGACATGATTGAGACTTCTCTCAGATCAATAGTCAGAAGCGGGACCTGGAGATCCATACTGACTCTTGCATATTCACGATATATTAACGCTTGTAACTAAATCCCTTTGTCTCACGATATATTACATGTCCGAGATTCGATCATCGGCATCCAAATACCTAGTTTGATCTCGTTACCGACATGCACCCTTTTCTCGTTCCCATGATATAACATTCTAGTGATCACATCACTTGCTTGCAAGCTATCTCAATGTGATATCACCGAGAGGGCCCAAAGTATATCTATCCGTCATCGGGATTGACAAATTCCACTCTTGATCCATGAACCTCAACATAACACCTTCGTAGTACTGAACCCATCTTTATAGTCACCCTGTTACGGTGTGACGTTTGATGTTATCAAGACACTCTTCAGGTGTTAACAATTAACATGATCTCATGGTCTAAGGATAAAGATTACTTCGTATGACGTTATAGCAATATAAACAAAATGACTTGATCGTAATGCTATACTTCAGATGAATGTTCATCACATCATTCCACCAATGGTGTGACCTTGTTATTTACAACATCCAATGTCCATGATCAGGAAACCTTGATCATCATGTTAATCAACAAGCTAGTCTATAAGAGAGGCATAACTAGGAACCCTTTTTTGTTTATTAAACACACATGTATTGATGTTTCCGATCAATACAATTCTAGCATGTAAAACAAACATCTATCATATATAAGGAATACATAATAAAAACTTTATTATTGCCTCTCAGGGCATATTTTCTTGTTGGAGCAATGCTAGGAATAATGGCAACTTTAAGATAGGGACTATTTTTTGTGTTTTTGATAAAGAAAGCAAACTAGTAAAACTAATTTTTTGTGTGTTTTTGATAAAGAAACAAGCAAACAAAGGAAAAGTAAACTAAGCAAAACAAAAATAACAAAGTAAAGAGATTGGTTATGAGGGACTCCCCTTGTGAAGATGTCCTTGACTCCCCGGCAACGGCGCCAGAAAAAGAGCTTGATGGCCCAAAATATATTGAGCTCGTTGGGGAACCCC
Organism: Avena eriantha; assembly: GCA_910589775.1. NCBI lineage: Eukaryota > Viridiplantae > Streptophyta > Magnoliopsida > Poales > Poaceae > Avena > Avena eriantha. Next base: position 184,948,123 of record OU342744.1, read on the forward strand.
AAGAGGAAGGTATGATGAGCACAACGGCAAGTTTTCCCTCAGTACGAAACCAAGGTTATCAATCCAGTAGGATCAAGGAAACACCCAAAGGTGTAGCTAGTTGAACATTGGCAGGGCGCACTACCGGTGCCAGCAGCAACGTGGAGACATGCACAGCACAACCACCGAACTTTGCCCCCAACTTACGATGAGGTTGTCAATCTCATCAGTTTTGCTGAAAAAAAAGGATTAAACGTATCGAATGGAAGGAAGTAATAGTTTGCAGAAAGTAAACACAAAGAAGTAAACAGTCTACTGTAGATTGAATGTAAAAGAAAGGACCAGGTACCAGAGTTCACTAGAGGTGTCTCTCCTTAAGATAGATAACATGCTAGGTGAACAAATTACAGCGGGGCAATTGACAAACATCGAGAAAGCATACATGCATATACTAATCATCTTGACTCCTTTGAGATTTGATTGGGCATTACAACATTATACATAGACCGCCATCCAACTGCATCTATGACTAATAATCCACCTTCAGGTTATCATCCAAACCCCCTCTAGTATTAAGTTGCAATCAACAGATTATTGCATTACGAATTGCGTGTAAAGTAAACAATACGATTGTTCTATGAACAAAGGATTGTTGTTTTCTCCCTAGTAGCAATAGCACATCTAGTACCTTAGAGATTTTTGTCACTTCCCCAGATTACCAGAGGCATGAACCCACTATCGAGCATAAATACTAACTCTTGGAGTTGCTACCATCTACTTGGCCAAGATAGCTACTAGCAACGGAAAGCATGCAAGATCACAAATAAAAAAGACATGATAGAATAAATAATCAATCTGAAATAGCATCTCAATATCCATCGTATCCCCGCAAACACAACATGCAGAATTACAAATAGATGATCTTGATCATGAACGGAGCTCACATGATCTAGACATGAAAGCACAAAGGAGGAGAACCAGCCATCTAGCTACTACATGGACCCGTAGTCCAGAGATGAACTACTCACCTATCACACCGGAGGCTTGCATGGTGATGAAGAAGGCCTCCAGGGTGAATTCCCCTCTCCGGCAGGGTGCTGGGAAGAGCTTCAGATCCCTCCCGACCTAGGGACAGAGATGATGGCGGCTACAGACTCTTTCATGGAATTTTGATTGGGTACTTAGGGTTTCTGTATCAGAGGCAATATACAGGTGGAAGGAGAGGACGAGGGGGTGCCTGGGCTAGCCACACCACCCCTGGCGCGGGCCAAGCCTGGCCGCGTGGCTGCCCTCTGGCCCTTCTCCGTCTCGTATTCTGGCTCCAGGTGTCCCCCGGTAAAATAATGACTTTGGCTTTTGTCTCGTCCAATTTCGAGAATATTAAATTTTTCTGACTTCCTAGTTTGATCTCGTTACCGACATGCACTCTTTTCTCGTTCCCGTGACATAACATTCTAGTGATCACATCACTTGCTTACAAGCTATCTTAATGTGATATCACCGAGAGGGCCCAGAGTATATCTATCCGTCATCTGGATTGACAAATCCCACTCTTGATCCATGAGCCTCAACATAACACCTTCGTAGTACTGAACCCATCTTTATACACCCTGTTACAGTGTGACGTTTGATGTTATCAAGATACTCTTCCGGTGTTAGCAATTAACATGATCTCATGGTCTAAGGACTAAGACTACTTTGTATGATGTTATAGCAATATAAACATAATGACTTGATCGTAATGCTATACTTCGGATGAATGTTCATCACATCATTTCACAAATGCTGTGACCTTGTTATTAACAACATCCAATGTCCATGATCAGGAAACTTTGATCATCTTGTTAATCAACAAGCAAGTCTATAAGAGAGGCATAACTAGGAACCCTTTTTGTTTATTAAACACACATGTATTGATGTTTCTGATCAATACAATTCTAGCATGTAAAATAAACATCTATCATATATAAGGAATACATAATAACAACTTTATTATTGCCTCTCAGGGCATATTTCCTTCAGTCTCCCACTTGCACTAGAGACAATAATCTAGTTCACTTAGTGATAAATCTAGCACCCATGGAGTGCTGGTGTTGATCATGTTTTGCCCTAGGGAGAGCTTTAGTCAACAGATCTGCTACATTTAGGTCCGTGTGTACTTTACAAATCTTTATATCTCCATCCTTGACATGCTCGCGGATGGAGTGAAACTAGCGCTTAATATGCTTGGAATTCTTGTGAGACCTCGGTTCCTTTGCGTTGGCTATGGCTCCATTGTTGTCACAATAGATCACCATCGGGTCCAACGCACTAGGAACCACACCTAGTTCCGTAAAGAACTCTTTCATCCAAACCGCTTCCTGCGCCGCTTCTGAAGCAGCAACATATTCCGCCTCCGTCGTTGATCTAGCCACCACAGGTTGTTTGGAACTCCTCCAACTAACTGCTGCTCCGTTCAAGAGAAATACGTATCCAGATTGAGACTTAGAGTCATCCGGATCGGTGTCAAAGCTAGCATCGACATAACACTGAGCGACTAGCTCTTCTTCACCTCCGTATATAAGAAACATATACCTAGTTCTTCTCAAGTACTTGAGGATGTTCTTGACCGCTATCCAGTGTTCCGAACCTAGATCAGATCGGTACCTACTAGTCAAACTAATAGCATGTGCCACATCCGGTCTTGTACATAGCATGGCATACATAATAGAGCCTATGGCCGAGGCATAGGGGATCTTATCCATCATCTCTCTTTCTTCCGCCGTAGCCGGACTTTGAGTCTTACTCAATGTCTTGCCTTGCAACATAGGTAAGAACCCCTTCTTACTTCCGTCCATATTAAACTTCTTTAATATCTTATCAAGGTATCTACTCTGCGATAGCCCAATTAGACGCCTTGATCTATCTCTATAGATTTTAATGCCTAATATATATGACGCTTCACCAAGGTCTTTCATCGAAAATTTGCTGTTTAGATAACTTTTAACACTGTTTAAAAGATCTATATCATTTCCAATCAATAATATGTCATCCACATATAATATCAGAAATGCCACATTGCTCCCACTCACTTTCTTGTAAATACAAGCCTCTCCATAAGTTTGGAAAAATCCAAACTCTTTGATCACCTCATCAAAGCGGAGATTCCAACTCCGGGATGCTTGCTTCAGTCCATAGATGGATCGCTGAAGTTTGCATACCTTATTAGTATCCTTAGGATCGACAAAACCCTTAGGTTGTATCATATACAACTCTTCTTCAATATTACCATTGAGGAATGTAGTTTTGACATCCATCTACCATATTTCATAATCGAAATATGCAGCAATTGCTAACATAATCCTAACCGACTTAAGCATCGCTATGGGAGAGAATGTCTCATAGTAGTTAACTCCTTGAATTTGTTGAAACCTCTTTGCGAAAAGTCGAGCCTTATAGATGGTCACATTACCATCAGCATCAATTTTTCTTTTGAAAATTCATTTATTCTCAACGGCCTTTCGATCGTGAGGTAAGTCCACCAAGGTCCAAACTTGGTTCTCGTACATGGATTCCATCTTGGATTTCATGGCTTCTAGCCATTTGTTGGAATCCGGGCTCATCATCGCTTGTTCATACATCGTAGGTCATCCATTTCATCAACCATGAAATTCACAACAGGATTGCCGTATAGTTCAGGAGCTGCACGTGTCCTGCTTGACCTGCGAGGTTCGGTAGTGTCCTCTTTCGGAGTTTCATAATCAATATCATTAGCTCTCTCTTCATTAGGTGAAGTCAACTCCGAAACAACTTCCGGTGCTGCGCTACTCGCCATTTCATGAAGAGAAGGTTCAATAACCTCTTCGAGTTATACCTTCCGACTACTCACACCTTTCGCGAGAAACTCCTTCTCAAGAAAGGATCCATTCTTGGCAACAAAAACCTTGCCCTCGAATCTGTGATAGAAGGTATACCCAATCGTTTCCTTAGGGTATCCTATGAAGACACATTTTTCCGCTTTGGGTTTGAGTTTATCCGGCTGAAGTTTCTTTACATAAACATCGCATCCCCAAACTTTAAGAAATGACAACTTAGGTTTGTTTCCAAACCAAAATTCATACGGTGTCGTTTCAACGGATTTAGATGGTGCCTGATTTAAAGTGAAAGCAGCTGTTTCCAGTGCATAACCCCAAAATGACAGTGGCAAGTCAGTTAGAGGCATCATAGGTCAAACCATATCCAATAAAGTACAATTACGACGTTCCGACACACTATTACGTTGTGGTGTTCTGGCAGGCATGAGTTATGAAACTATTCCACACTCTTTCATGTGTGTGCTAAACTCGTAACTTAGATACTCTCCTCCACGGTCAGACCGTAGAAATTTGATCTTTCTATTACGGTGATTTTCCACTTCATTATGAAATTCCTTGAACTTTTCAAAAGTGTTCAGACTTGTGTTTCATCAAATAGATATACCCGTATCTACTCAAATCATCCGTGAAAGTAACAAAATAACAATATCCACCTTGCACCGACACACTCATTGGTCCACACACATCAGTATGTATGATTTCCAACCCATTCCATTGAACCGGAAAACGGCGTTCTAGTCATGTTACCCATAAGGCATGGCTCACATGTATCAAATGATTCAAAATCAAGTGATTCCAAAAGTCCATCAGAATGGAGTTTCTTCATGCGTTTAACACCAATATGACCTAGACGGCAGTGGCACATATATGCAGATATATCATCATCAATTTTAATCTTTTTAGCATTAACATTATGAATGTGCGTAATATTACTATCGATATCCATCAGAAATAAACCATTCAAAATAGGTGCATCACCATAAAAGATATCATTCTTATAAATCGAACAACCACTGTCTCAGATTTAAAGGAATGACCACTTTGCATCAAACACGATCTAGATACAATGTTCATGCTCAGTGCAGGCACCAAATAACAATTATTTAGGTTTATAACTAATCCCGATGGCATATGGAGAGGTAGCGTCCCGACGGCGATCACATCAACTTTTGATCCATTGCCGACCCGCATCCTGACCTCATCCCTTGCTAGTTGTCACTTGTTCCGTAGCCCCTGAACCGAGTTACATATATTAGCAACCGATCCCGTATCAAATACCCAGGTGCTACTGCGAGTACTAGTCAAGTACACATCAATAACATGTATATCCCATATACCTTTGTTTGCCTTGCCGCCCTTCTTGTCCGCCAAATACTTGGGGCAGTTGCGCTTCCAATGGCCAGTCCCCTTGCAATAGTAACACTCGGTGTCAGACTTAGGGCCAGCTCAAGGTTTCTTTTCAGGCGCGGCAACAGATTTGCCACCCTTCTTTCCCTTGTGCTTGCCTTTCTTGTCTTTCTTGAAACCGGTGGTCCTATTGAGCATCAACACTTGATGTTCTTTCCTAATCTCCAGTTCTGCAGTCTTAAGCATTGACAGAAGCTCGGGAAGAGTCTTTTTCATGCCCTGCATATTATAGTTCATCACGAAGCTCTTGTAGCTAGGTGGCAGAGATTGGAGAACACGATGTATGCCTAAGTCATTGGGAATCATTTTTCCCAAGGACACAAGCTTATCGGAGTACCCAGACATTTTGAGTACATGCTCACTAACGGAGCTGTTTTCCTCCATTTTGCAGCTGAAGAACTTTTTAGTAGCATTATAACTCTCTACGGCAGCATGGGCATCAAAAATCATTTTCAATTCTCCCATGGTATCAAAGGCATTGCCATTTTCGAAACACTTTCGAAGTTCTGGCTCTAGCCCATACAGTATGCCGCAATGAAAGTGGTCCTCCTGACGAGTCACATAGACATTATTTTCCTCGTCAGGGGCATCAGGAGCTGGTGAGGGGCCTATCGGTGCATCTAGCACATATTGCTTTTGTGCAGTGATGACCCACAAGTATAGGGGGTGTATCGCAGTATTTCCGATAAGTAAGAGTGTCGAACCCAACGAGGAGCAGAAGGTGTTGGCTAGTGGTATGGATCAGGAATTCTCTGCAAATACTTAGCAAACGGATTTTTAGGGGTTTTAGATAAAGCAAGTAAACAAAGTACTAGTAAATAAAAGACAGTAGGAATAAATGCAGAAAGTGGCCCAATCCTTTATGCAGCAAAGGACAAGCCGGTTGTATTACTTAAGATTACCAAACGTTCTCGAGGATACATGGGAAGACTGTCAAATGCTTTCGCTTCATATAGTCGATTAATCTTCTTTAGCTTGCTAAGTGTTGTGTGGGTGAACCTGTGCTAATGTACTGCCCCATCCAAGACTAATACATACTTGTGATTATACCCCTTGCAAACATTCGTAAGTACAAAAAAGTAATTAAGGTAGAAACCTAACCACAGCTTTAAACTCTAAGACCTTTACGTCCCTTGTGCAATGGTTTCCTAACGGGGGTTCAGGTTTCTGTCACTCCGGCAACCCCTACGATTAGTAGCCAAATACACAATGCATTCCCCTAGGCCCATATAGGTGAAGTGTCATGTAGTCGACGTTCACATGACACCACTAGAAGAAGTACACCACAACTTAAATAACAATCTATTGAATCTTTCTCAACGCAACTCCACTACTAACAACAAGACTTCTCCCATGTCCTCAAGAACAAAACGAACTACTCACAAGACATCATATGGATCATGATCAGAGATGGAATAATGATGTATAACAATCTGAACATAAACAATAATTCAACGGTTCACTAAATAGCATCAACTACAAAGAGTAATCAACACCGGAAAGTTTCCCCTATGAACTAATGCAAGATTCAACTCAATTGTTACAGCAATATGGAGATGGTGATGAGGGCGCTGATAGTGATGGTGGTGGTGATGATGATGATGATGATCCCGACGAAGTCCAGCTTGATGGTGGTGTTGATGGCGACGATCTCCCCTCTCCGGGAAGGAATTCCCCTGGCAGAAATCTGTCTGCCGGAGAGATCTTTCTCTCTCGGTGTTTTCCGCCCCGCAGAGGTGGTGGAATCTTTATGTGGTCCCTCCCCGAGTCTTAGGGTTTCGGGAGGATGATATACGCCAGAGGGGAGAGGCTGGAGTGGGCCAGGGTGGCCACACCACCTCCAGGCGCGGCCTAGGGCTGCCCGCGCCATGGGGTGGTGTGGGCCCCCTGTGGCCCATCTCCACTCCATCTTCTGGCATCCTTAGTCTTCTGGAAAAATAGGATTTTCCGTATATTTTCCTGGATTTTCTGATCTTCGCGAATTTTGCCTACAAACAACACCTTTTCCATCAGAATCCTGACTACAGCGGTCCATGCTCCAAAAGTCATCAACCATGCAAAAACAAATGAAATAACATAAGTATCACCTCTCAATATGAAATATATCAATGAATAATAGTGAATTAAGACATAGAATAGTGATGCAAAATGGACGTATCAACTCCCCCAAGTTAGACTTCACTTGTCCCCAAGCGAAACTGAGCTGAATAAACATGGCCTCAGGTTTATGGAGTGAAGAGTCGATAAAAGAATATGGACAAGAAGCATCAGATTCATCAAATACATAGATCATAATAGAAGACAACTCACTATTATATAACTCAACTTGCAATGAGTAAAGGAAACACAATAAAGATACATAAAGTGAATCATAATTGGTAAGGGAAAACTTAGCTCTTGGTCGAAGAATAGTTGGTAATTTGCTGGAGTTCACAAATAGCTGGTTTTCAAAGATAGCTTTCAAAGTAGTAAACATCAAGATAAGAGCAATGTGCAAAACAAGGAACATAAGAAACATGATTGAATAAATCATCATATGAACGAATGAAACACATCAACTCAAAATACTTGCTGAGATAGAAGGGAGTATATTTATTGACTCAACTACAAAGTAAAAGAAAGGCCCTTCGTAGAGGGAAGCAGGGATTGCATGTCTCATAAAGAGCTCCCAAAAATTATGATACTTACTAGCTTTCAGCTCTCATTGCCCCTATCATAGGCATCTTTAGGTGATTAAGGTTAAAGTGATCAAAAATGAAGATATGCATTGACAAGTTGTAAGTTGAGAATCTCATGTTCCTTGAATACGAGGGCCTCTCCTCATGCTACTCAAGTTTAGTCACCGGTAAGTTCTTGTCATCGTAAGCATATGTGTATCATAGAGAACCACCAACGGGGTACCCCTTGCCCGATGATATGGAAGAATCCCCATATCAAAATCACAAGGCAACCAGACAACAAGCATCTCAGCAATCTTCTTATTTACCATGGGAATATGGTGCTTTTTTCTCTCTTTCCTCTTTTCATAATATCTCTTTTTTTCTTTTTCTCTTTTTTCTCAATATTGGACTCTTTTTTATAAGAAGAATGCTTCATAGATACTCGTTATGGTTACGCTGCAGGTTTCCACCATGTTAGCATGGATTAGCCAGCGGCCCAGGCGTTTCTCTAACACACATGCATAACACCATGGACTTACAAGCTCCCCTTTCATTTCACACCGACGACATCCATAGACAAAAGAACATGATATTAACTTGGTACAAAGTACCAGTGCAATGTTGAAAGCGTTCCCCATGACAGCATGATTCTGTTATTTCACAACTTACAAAGAGCAAGCATATACGCAACATAGGTGAGCACAATGGTTCAATTTTATTAAATGCAAGAAAGTAAAGTGTGCCATCAAGTTCGTGAGAGTTTTAATCACTAATTTTCACATAAAAAGTTTAATTTGGGAGGTAGATAAAAGAAGAATTTACTTGGAATAGCAATAGTGCTACTAGGTAGGTATGATGGACACAAATGGCAAAGATTTTGTTTAAGGAGGTGGATGCACGAGAAGAATACCCTCTCAGTACAGGTTTTTGGCTAGCAAGGCTGGGTAGCAAGTATAAGAGTTGAAGGAAACAACCAAAAATACAAGTGATAAAAACAAACATGCAATCTTCCTCGGAAGCACAAAAGATCTTAACTAGAGAATACTAGACTTATGAGCAAATCAAGAAAGAAAGATGATGAAATTATTTTTCTTTAGAGTACTTCTATCTTTCCTTTCAACTCTCAAAAAGGTGTTGCTACTGACCGAGCCAGGTTTGCCAAAACCAACTAAATTAACTCAATGATCCCAAACTGATACCAATACTAACAACAATATCAATCATATAACCACGAATTGAAAACTAAGCTATGCAAAAGAATAAATGATAGAACTTCTCATTAATATTCCAATACGGCAACTCACACCAAGGGATACATATCTAACGAGAGAGGGGACACTTCCATAATGCAAACCATACTACATAATAACTCCTCTATTCATGATATGACTCTACTAAAAAGGTAAAAAGATAGAAGATAGTGATATGATACTGCGGCACTCCCCCAAGCTTGGAACAAACCAAGGGGATGCCAAACCTGATGACGAATTACTCCTTTGGAGGTGGTGGTAATATTTTCTTGGTTGACGTGAGGAAATCTTCCAGCATCTTGCGAAGCCTATTATTCTCCCATTGAAGTATGTCCACCTTCCTCCTCAAGTCTTGGTACTTACCGCATAACTCCTTAGTGACTCATAGGGCTTCCGTTGATGCAGGGCAAGAGACTAAAGGTACCAGCCCCCGCTTGGGGTCTTGGAGATCTTCCTCCATAGGCTCCTTCCCTTTATCCTTGGTAGACACCATTGTGCTTCTAAACTTTGAAAGAGTATGTCCTGGCAGAAACAGATCGAAACAAAAACACGACAAAAACATGATATACGAACCTTGGGGGGTCCGGGGGGTTATATATTACGAAGTTTCATATCAAAAGGAAGGTACTGGGTGCAAACGAGTCGAAGGCGGAGTCCTGGGTGGACTCACCACCTGGTGGCACGGCCAGGGGTGGGCCCGCGCCACGGGGTGGTGTGAGCCACCCTGGCTCCGTTTTCGTCCCTTTTTCGCTTCGTAGCTTTTTTTATTGACTGAAAACTGCAAAAATATAGTTGGATTGTATTTTCGCGGAACTTTTCTTACCAGAACTGTTCCCTAGTTTGAAACGGACTCTGCAGGTCTCTGAATTTGGTATTTAGTGGATCCTTCCGGAGTCACCACTTGAATAACATCAATATTTTCATCTTCATACACTTATTACTTGAGTCATAAAACCCTTCTCTTCCTTATTACACCATTGTCTCCACTTCTAGGAAATTTCTTTCACACAAAACTTCACATAATTCTCATTAGCAACATTAGTATAAGTGAAGTGATAAAACCTTTTGAGTCCAACTTCAACTGAAAACCATCAAAACATAAGCTACTGTAGCAACTCCTTCCGAAAACCCAAAAATAATTCAAAAAGGAAATCGAATAAAGAAGCAAATGCAAGAGTGGGAAAATCTGTCAAAACAGACCAGCAGGTAAAGATCAATTTTTTCAAAAATCTTCTGTTGCTCAAATCAAAAAATCTAAAACTAACGAAAGTTAAATAACAACCTGGGGCAGAAGCACAAACAATTACAGCACAATCCGACATACAGAGATCTCTCACGAATGTTTATGGTGAAGCACAAAAATCTGTTTCGGGACAACAACTTCCCCAAATCTTACTTCTCTCTCATTAGAGGTTAATATTGACACAAAAACCAAACAAAATGGATAATGAGTGGTTATTACCGAAGTAATAACTTCCAAGACTCAAAGAAACAAAAACAAACTAAAATAAAAAACAAATTGGGTTGTGTCCCATAAAGCTCTTTCTTTATAGCCATTAAGATGGGCATGATAATTTTGAAGAAGCTCTCATAGGGATATGAATTGAAGTGAAAGAGAGCATTAAGAAGCAAAAACACACACACATTTAAGTCTAACCCACTTCCTATGCAAGGGGATTTTGTAAACAAATAAGTTATTGAAACCATAGGCAACTTGCATAAGAAGGCAAAAGAAGCGCAACATAAAAACTTTCAGCATAAAACGAGGAAACTTGATATTATTGAGATGCATATGAACACTTTTCCCTCTCTCATAGTAACTTTCAGTATCATGCATAAACTTAACAATATAGCTATCACAAGGACCATCATAACAATGATCACTTATTCTAATAGGAAACACGGGAATATTAGCTCTCATAACACTACTTTGTGAAACAATATTAGAGGTATCCTTACAAAGGATAGGGACTCCCTCTTTCTCATATTTAGTGACAAAGTCTTTCACATTTGCTATTATAGGTTCATCCACCATTTGTTTATCAGGTTCAACAACTTTTATTGTACTTTCATTAACCATACTCGCTATCATAGAATGTTCCTTTACCTTAACTGGGAAAGGCATTTTCTCAATGTAAGGTTTGGGTAAGACATGATCAGCAGTATAAACTTCAGTATTTCTTGCAGGAACACTCTTAGCAACATCTTTATAAGGTTCATGAGACTTATTCCACTCCTTTTTAGGCACTTCAATGTAGGAAGCAAAAGCCTTAAAATAAGAAGCAATAGCTTGAGAGTCTAGACCATAAGCATTTTTAATATTTTTAAAGTCATCAGTTCCCATAAAAGATTCAGTGCATTCATAAACATAATTTATACCTGACTTTCTACCTTTGTCAATCTCCCAAGCTTCAGCATTATCTTGAATACGATCTAGAAGGTCCCATTTAGCTTCTTCTTCCATGCGAGTGAATGATCCAGCACAAGAAGCATCCAATAAATCTTTGTCATGTAGAGGGAGCCTTGCATAAAAGTTGTTGATAATAATATTGTTGGGGAGCTCATGAATGGGACATTTGAGCATTAATAACTTCAATCTCCCCCAAGCTTGAGCTGTACTCTCTCCATCAAGAGGCCAAAAGTTGTATATTTGATTCCGATCTTTATGAATCTCACTAGGAGGATAAAACTTTGAATAAAAGAGAGGCACTATTTCCTCCCATTCTAGAGCTTGACCATTCTTCAGTAGCTTATACCATTCCTCAGCTCTTCCTTTCAGCGACAATGAGAATAACTTCTTCTAAACTTGATCTGTAGTAATACCTGCACACTTGAATAACCCGCATAATTCGTGTATAATGAGTAAATGATCACCGGGATGGACAGTTCCATCCCCAACATAGTAGTTACCCATAACACGATCAATAATTCTTGTAGGTATTTTGAAAACATCATTCTCAGCAGGTGGTGGCTTATCTACTACCTTAGCAGTGGTAGTAGCATTACCAAATAAGAAACTCAACGAAATATCCATAACGAAAATAAAGCAACTAACAGAAGTAAACAATACTCACAGTAGAAGTTTCCTTTACCAGTTCCACTCTCCAATAGCGCTTCACTCCCTGGATATGGCGCCAGAAAATAATCTTGATGACCCACAAGTATAGGGGGTGTATCGCAGTATTTTCGATAAGTAAGAGTGTCGAACCCAACGAGGAGCATAAGGTGCTGGCTAGTGGTATGGATCAAGAATTCTCTGCAAATACTTAGCAAATGGATTTTTAGGTGTTTTCAATAAAGCAAGTAAACAAAGTATGAGTAAATAAAATACAGTAGGAATAAATGCAGCAAGTGGCCCAATCCTTTATGCAGCAAAGGACAAGCCGGTTGTATTCCTTAAGATGACCAAACGTTCTCGAGGACACATGGGAAGACTGTCAAGTGCTTTCGCTTCATATAGTCGATTAATCTTCTTTAGCTTGCTAAGTGTTGTGTGGGTGAACCTGTGCTAATGTACCGCCCCATCCAAGACTAATACATACTTGTGATTATACCCCTTGCAAACATCCGTAAGTACAAGAAAGTAATTAAGGTAGAAACCTAACCACAGCTTTAAATCTAAGACCCTTACGTCCCTTGTGCAATGGTTTCCTAACGGGGGTTCAGGTTTGTGTCACTCCGGCAACCCTTACGATTAGTAGCCAAATACACAATGCATTCCCCTATAGGCCCATATAGGTGAAGTGTCATGTAGTCGACGTTCACATGACACCACTAGAAGAAGTACACCACAACTTAAATAACAATCTATTGAATCTTTCTCAATGCAACTCCACTACTAACAACAAGACTTCTCCCATGTCCTCAAGAACAAAACGAACTACTCACAAGACATCATATGGATCATGATCAGAGATGGAATAATGATGTATAACAATCTGAACATAAACAATAATTCAACGGTTCACTAAATAGCATCAACTACAAAGAGTAATCAACACCGGAAAGTTTCCCCTATGAACTAATGCAAGATTCAACTCAATTGTTACAGCAATATGGAGATGGTGATGAGGGCGCTGATAGTGATGGTGGTGGTGATGATGATGATGATGATCCCGACGAAGTCCAGCTTGATGGTGGTGTTGATGGCGACGATCTCCCCTCTCCGGGAAGGAATTCCCCTGGCAGAAATCTGTCTACCGGAGAAATCTTTCTCTCTCGGTGTTTTCCGCCCCGCAGAGGCGGCGCAATCTTTCTGTGGTCGCTCCCCGAGTCTTCGGGTTTCGGGAGGATGATATACGCCAGACGGGAGAGGCTGGAGTGGGCCAGGGTGGCCACACCACCTCCAGGCGTGGCCTAGGGCTGCCCGCGCCATGGGGTGGTGTGGGCCCCCTGTGGCCCATCTCCACTCCATCTTCTGGAAACGTTAGTCTTCTAGAAAAATAGGATTTTCCGTATATTTTCCCGGATTTTCTGATCTTCGCGAATTTTGCCTCCAAACATCACCTTTTCCATCAGAATCCTGACTGCAGCGGTCCATGCTCCAAAAGTCATCAACCATGCAAAAACAGATGAAATAACATAAGTATCACCTCTCAATATGAAATATATCAATGAATTATAGTGAATTAAGACATAGAATAGTGATGCAAAATGGACGTATCATGCAGCAGTGAGGAGAATCCTCAAATTCATAGCCTAGTTGGTGAAGGTGCTACCATTCGCAACAAGTTTTCTTTCTCCATGAATACATTGAAATTAAAAGCAGGTGGTGCCATCTACAACAGAATTGGTAAAGTTTATTTAGACTAAATTTATGATAGAGTGAGTTCAACTAATCCAAATTACTAATGAAGTCCCACTCAAAAACAACATCCCTCGTGTCCTTTTGGTGATTACATGAACCAAATCCACTACACCAAGTCCGATCATCACGTGAGTTGATGTAGCTTCAAAGGTGAGCATCTATATGGGAATCATATCAACTATATGACTAATGCTTAACCTTTCGGTCCGTGTTCCGAGGCCATGTATGTACATGCTAGGCTCGCCAAGTAAGAACCTTAATATTCGCGTGTGTAAAACTGCCTTACACCTGTGCCTATGAAAGCGTAGATTCAAGTACACCCGATCATCACGTGATGTCTCGAAACACGATCCACAGAACAGTGCATACTTAAGGAAGAACACATTTTAATCTTGATATATAAATGAGGGATCATCTTACAATGCTACAGAAAGCGCCAAACTAGCAATATAAGATGCTAACATCTAATGTGTAAAGTGAGATGATATGGTCCATGCATTTGATCTCTATCACTTGCATCGTGGTATGATCTCTATCATTCCTTTGTGTGTAAGGCCAAGGTATATGGAACTTACACGTTGAGTGTGTTGTAAGAGTATCTATCATACATCTACTTACAACAGTACCATATCAATACACTAGCCCAGCAATGATCTAAACTAGACGCCTCTAATTTATCAATTGCAAGTTTTACGTGGATTAGGGCTTTCGGAGATAGAACCGTTCTCACCTATGAACATGAACCACAACGAGGATAACTAAGTTATTAGCAACTCGTTGTAAATCAGATATTGACTATAGTAGGAGAGACAGACACCCGCCAGCCACTTATGCAAAACAAGTTGCATGTCAGTTGTGGAACCGGTCTCATGTACGATGACATGTAAGGTTGGTCCGGACCGTTTCATCCCACTATGCCACAAATATCCAAAATACATAGAAGATACAATAACATGATCATCATCGCCCACATATAAACATATGTGTACTACCCGTGCAAAGCACCTACGCATAGATCAGGCTCTGATACCACTGTTGGGTCCGCAGCATAGAAAACAAAAAATTTCCTACGATGAGAACTACATGCCAAGATCTATCTACTAGGTACAAAGCAACGGGTGGACATACATCCAACGAGAACTTACCCTCGAAGACAACGAGTTTTGTTAACGAGTAGGAACTCGTGGTTGATGTAGTCGTACACTTGCCGATCTCAAGATCGTGAGGAAGTCCGAGCGCTGCAACTCAGCAGCGCATCCGTACTCGCACACACGTTCAAGCCACCGGACAACCTCCACCTCCTCGCTCCAGCGATCCAGCGGAAGCAGCAACTGCTTCCAGACGAAATGCCACCGGGAACATGTATCTCGCTAATCTGAGACCATGGGGGAATAATTCTAGAGGGGGAGAGAGATCCTTCACAAGGAGGTGTGTGGATGAAGGAGGGAGTGGGTGGCCTTTTATAGGAGAAGGGGGTGCGCCTCCTCTCCATGGCCGGCACATGGGGGTGTGACCCCTCACCTCCCCCATTCATGTGGTGGTAACCCCTCCACATTAAAATGCCTCTTCACATTCCATTTTAAAGTCTCCACTTTAAATGCATTAAAATTCTCCAAGTTTAATGCTCTCTCATTTAATAAAACTCTTTTATTAAATTTATTCAGAATTTAGTTAATTACTTTAATTAACAAACATTCACATATAGCCCCTTGCAATATTTCAATATCACATGTAGAACCACTTTCTACAGTTTCACCAGAAACAATTTCCGATTTCTATCGAAACAATTCCTGCGCTTTGCAATTCTTTCGTCTGAAACATATGTGCTCCAAAATGGTGTCCGGTAACTCTTAAGTGTGTCACCCTATGGTTAACGAATAATGCAGAAATGATCAAGACCCCTCTCTGATCAATAATCAGCAGCGGGACCTGGAGATCCGTACTGATTCCTACACATTCAACGATGACTTCTGTGATCGTGAGAACCTTTAATTCTTATAACTAAATCCCTTTGTCTCGCGATATATTACATGTCCGAGATTCGATCATCGGCATCCAAATACCTAGTTTGATCTCGTTACCGACATGCACTCTTTTCTCGTTCCCATGATATAACATTCTAGTGATCACATCACTTGCTTGCAAGCTATCTCAATGTGATATCACCGAGAGGGCCCAGAGTATATCTATCCGTCATCGGGATTGACAAATTCCACTCTTGATCCATGAGCCTCAACATAACACCTTCGTAGTACTGAACCCATCTTTATAGTCACCCTGTTACGGTGTGACGTTTGATGTTATCAAGACACTCTTCAGGTGTTAGTAATTAACATGATCTCATGGTCTAAGGATAAAGATTACTTCGTATGACGTTATAGCAATATAAACAAAATGACTTGATCGTAATGCTATACTTCAGATGAATGTTCATCACATCATTCCACCAATGGTGTGACCTTGTTATTTACAACATCCAATGTCCATGATCAGGAAACCTTGATCATCATGTTAATCAACAAGCTAGTCTATAAGAGAGGCATAACTAGGAACCCTTTTTTGTTTATTAAACACACATGTATTGATGTTTCCGATCAATACAATTCTAGCATGTAAAACAAACATCTATCATATATAAGGAATACATAATAAAAACTTTATTATTGCCTCTCAGGGCATATTTTCTTGTTGGAGCAATGCTAGGAATAATGGCAACTTTAAGATAGGGACTATTTTTTGTGTTTTTGATAAAGAAAGCAAACTAGTAAAACTAATTTTGTGTGTTTTTTTGATAAAGAAACAAGCAAACAAAGGAAATGTAAACTAAGCAAAACAAAAATAACAAAGTAAAGATATTGGTTATGAGGGACTCCCCTTGTGAAGATGTCCTTGACTCCCCGGCAACGGCGCCAGAAAAAGAGCTTGATGGCCCAAAATATATTGAGCTCGTTGGGGAACCCCAAGAGGAAGGTATGATGAGCACAACGGCAAGTTTTCCCTCAGTACGAAACCAAGGTTATCAATCCAGTAGGATCAAGGAAACACCCAAAGGTGTAGCTAGTTGAACATTGGCAGGGCGCACTACCGGTGCCAGCAGCAACGTGGAGACATGCACAGCACAACCACCGAACTTTGCCCCCAACTTACGATGAGGTTGTCAATCTCATCAGTTTTGCTGAAAACAAAGGATTAAACGTATCGAATGGAAGGAAGTAATAGTTTGCAGAAAGTAAACACAAAGAAGTAAACAGTCTACTGTAGATTGAATGTAAAAGAAAGGACCAGGTACCAGAGTTCACTAGAGGTGTCTCTCCTTAAGATAGATAACATGCTAGGTGAACAAATTACAGCGGGGCAATTGACAAACATCGAGAAAGCATACATGCATATACTAATCATCTTGACTCCTTTGAGATTTGATTGGGCATTACAACATTATACATAGACCGCCATCCAACTGCATCTATGACTAATAATCCACCTTCAGGTTATCATCCAAACCCCCTCTAGTATTAAGTTGCAATCAACAGATTATTGCATTACGAATTGCGTGTAAAGTAAACAATACGATTGTTCTATGAACAAAGGATTGTTGTTTTCTCCCTAGTAGCAATAGCACATCTAGTACCTTAGAGATTTTTGTCACTTCCCCAGATTACCAGAGGCATGAACCCACTATCGAGCATAAATACTAACTCTTGGAGTTGCTACCATCTACTTGGCCAAGATAGCTACTAACAACGGAAAGCATGCAAGATCACAAATAAAAAAGACATGATAGAATAAATAATCAATCTGAAATAGCATCTCAATATCCATCGTATCCCCGCAAACACAACATGCAGAATTACAAATAGATGATCTTGATCATGAACGGAGCTCACATGATCTAGACATGAAAGCACAAAGGAGGAGAACCAGCCATCTAGCTACTACATGGACCCGTAGTCCAGAGATGAACTACTCACCTATCACACCGGAGGCTTGCATGGTGATGAAGAAGGCCTCCAGGGTGAATTCCCCTCTCCGGCAGGGTGGTGGGAAGAGCTTCAGATCCCTCCCGACCTAGGGACAGAGATGACGGCGGCTACAGACTCTTTCATGGAATTTTGATTGGGTACTTAGGGTTTCTGTATCAGAGGCAATATACTGGTTGAAGGAGAGGACGCGGGGGTGCCTGGGCTAGCCACACCACCCCTGGCGCGGGCCAAGCCTGGCCGCGTGGCTGCCCTCTGGCCCTTCTCCGTCTCGTATTCTGGCTCCAGGTGTCCCCCGGTAAAATAATGACTCTGGCTTTTGTCCCATCCAATTTCGAGAATATTAAATTTTTCTGACTTCCTGGAACCAAAAACAACAGAAAACAGGCAGTTAGCACTGTGTCTCTTGTTAATAGGTTAGTCCAAGAAATCATATGAAAAGTACTCCAAAGTGTGGACAAAACACAAGAAAGTAGATAAAACCAAGCATGGAACATCAAAAATTATAGATACATTTGCAATGTATCACTGCTCCAATCATGGAACTGGGTGATGAGGTTGGCAGTAGCATCTCGAAGGTTGATGGAGAGGTTGTTCATGTTTTGGATATTTCCTTCGAGAGCATAAATATCTTAATAGGTGGTGTAGTAGTTTGGTGGCTGCACATCTTGTTCAGGTCCTTCTTGTTCTACTTCTTCATCTTCTCCTTGTTCTCCCATGGGTACTTCTTGTTGGGGTAGACATGTCTCAATCTACACGTCATAACACAAACGTCCCTCCTCGATAGAGAATAGACCATTAGGCAAAGGAGCTGGGATCAAGTGATCCGCCCCAGGTATATCAAGGAAGTATCTATCATTAGTTTTAGAAATCATACCACAAGCTCTCAGAGTGGAAAAACCAAGATGTTGACTTCCTGCCAACGGTTGGATATTACCTAGGTTGACTTGAACTGCACGTGAAAGAATTGTTATGAATCCTCCTCCGCATATGGGACCTCGAGACTGCAGAGCTTGATGCTTAAGGTAAAAAAAGAAGGGCACCCAAATTTGACGTTAAGTTACCATTAGGAATAGAAGCTTTAGGGAGGATCAACATATCCTCCTCATTGACTCTATTAAACTCACCATGTGCCTGCAAGATGTTAGCAATAACATAAAACAAATAATGAACAACATGATGATCAATTTGGTTTCCCTTTGGTGTGTTTCCACGAATTCTCATTCTATTAATGTACTCCCAAGGTGCTGGATTTAGAACAAAGGTGGTGGAGCGTATGTCGGTGGTGTTGTTGGCAAACCTAAAGTAGTGAGGCCATTGGTCGAGTGTTGTCGGATTGATGACAAGTACGCCATGAGGGGGGTCCTCGAAGCGTGTGGAAGAGAGGGGTGTGAGACGTACGGTATTCCAAGACGGTAAGCACACAAGTTTACCCAGGTTCGAATCCGCCGGCTTTGGACAGATCCTACTCCTGCTAGCAATCTAGTAATACGGTAGAGCTGGATATGGGTTATAAGGGTTTTGCCTGTGCGAGTTGAGATTGTAGACTATTGTGAGAGGTTTGTCTAGTGCCCTAAAGGGTTTCCCTACGACGGCTTATATAGATATCTGGCCTAGGGTTTACAGGAGAGACCTATCCAGCTACAACTAAGCGTCGGTTACAGAGTACATCTTGAACTACAACTAACCCTATGGGCCTATGTCGGTAACTCTTCTGGGCCTTCCCGTAGCTGGACTAGACTTCGTCTCTTCTCCTTGATTGGGTGACCCATGAAGCAAAGCTCTAACCTGAAATGGGCCACCCTGGTCGGTGAGGCATAGTGAGGATACCCGGAAAGTATATCCCCAACTTCGAGTATCCAGGAGTACTCACAGTTTATAAGATGGAAGTTGATGCGAGCAACCTTAGGCATTTGCTCCTCAGAACAATAGTGAGAGAACACCGAATGTGTCAAGGTGCTAAGTGTTGGGTCCGCAGCATAGAAAACAAAAAACTTCCTTCGATGAGAACTAAACGCCAAGATCTATCTACTAGGTACAAAGCAACGGGTGGACATACATCCAACGAGAACTTACCCTCGAAGACAACGAGTTTTGTTAACGAGTAGGAACCCGTGGTTGATGTAGTCGTACACTTGCCGATCTCAAGATCGTGAGGAAGTCCGAGCGCCGCAACTCAGTAGCGCATCCGTACTCACACACACGTTCAAGCCACCGGACAACCTCCACCTCCTCGCTCCAGCGATCTAGCGGAAGCAGACCCTCCTTCCAGACGAAATGCCACCGGGAACATGTATCTCGCTAATCCGAGACCATGGGGGAATAATTCTAGAGGGGGAGAGAGATCTTTCACAAGGAGGTGTGAGGAACAAGGAGGAAGAGGGTGGCCTTTTATAGGAGGAGGGGGTGCCCCTCCTTCATGGCCGGCGCATGGGGGGGTGACTCCTCACCTCCCCCATCCATGTGGTGGTAACCCCTCCACATTAAAATGCCTCTTCACATTCCCCTTTAAAGTCCCTACTTTAAATGCATTAAAATTCTCCAAGTTTAATGCTCTCTCATTTAATAAAACTCTTTTATTACATTTATTCAGAATTTTGTTAATTATTTTAATTAACAAACATTCACATATAACCCCTTGCAATATTTCAATATCACATGTAGAACCACTTTCTATAGTTTCACCGGAAACAATTTCCGGTTTCTATCGAAACAATTCCTGCGCTTTGCAATTCTTTCGTCTGAAACATATGTGCTCCAAAATGGTGTCCGGTAACTCTTACGTGTGTCACCCTATGGTTCGCGAATAATGCATACATGATCGAGACCCCTCTCTGATCAATAATCAGCAGCATGACCTGGAGATCTGTATTGATTCCTACACATTCAACGATGACTTCTTTGATCGTGAGAACCTTTAACGCTAGTAACTAAATCCCTTTGTCTCGCGATATATTACATGTCAGAGATTCGATCATCGGTATCTCCATACCTAGTTTGATCTTGTTACCGACATGCACTCGTTTCCCGTTCCCGTGATATAACATTCTAGTGATCACATCACTTGCTTGCGAGCTATCTTAATGTGATATCACCGAGAGGGCCCAGAGTATATCTATCCGTCATCGGTATTGACAAATTCCACTCTTGATCCAAGAGCCTCAACATAACACCTTCGTAGCACTGAACCCATCTTTATAGTCACCCTGTTACGGTGTGACGTTTGATGTTATCAAGATACTCTTCCGGTGTTAGCAATTAACATGATCTCACGGTCTAAGGATAAAGATTACTATGTATAGTGTTATAGCAATATAAACATAATGACTTTGATCGTAATGCTATACTTCGGATGAATGTTCATCACATCATTCAACTAATGTTGTGACCTTGTTATTAACAACATCCAATGTCCATGATCAGGAAACCTTGAGCATCTTGTTAATCAACAAGCTAGTATATAAGAGAGGCATAACTAGGAACCCTTTTTGTTTATTAAACACACATGTATTGACGTTTCCGATCAATACAATTATAGCATGCAAAATAAACATTTATCATAAACATGGAATAAGATAATAACCACTTTATTATTGCCTCTCGGGCATATTCCCTTCAGTCTCCCACTTGCACTAGAGTCAATAATCTAGTTTGAAAAACTTTGCGTATTGAACACCTATGGCTTTCTGGTGTTGCATATACGCTATTGTTGGTGGTTAACATAATCTCCAGATCTGACAGTTTCAGGTCCGTGTGTATTTGCATGTCTTTGCGTCTCTACGCATCACTCATTCTCAAATGAGATGGCATTGTACAAATTTGGTCCTTTGGTGAGACCTTTAGTTCGTTCCGGTTAAAATATGTTGATATTATTTTCACACAATATATCTTCATAGTATTAGCCCACTTTGAACCACACGTAGTTTGATAACAAACTACTTAACACAAATGCCCTCCTTTGCTGCTACTATAGCAGTTATATACTTAGCCTTTTGTTGTAGTATCCGTCACAATGTCTCAACTTTGGAACTCATCCAAATCCACCATGGAACATCCTTTCCATTACATTGTGCCACCCACAGTCTAAATTGAGATAAATTTAATTTGTACCTTGTGACAAAAATAGTATCAATGTAACACTTTAAAATGAACTACCTTTAACTATTTGTCACTTACACATGATATATTCTTAGTTCTTCCAAAGCTCATAAGAATATCTTTACTATCGTCCAATGATCATCTTATGAATCATTCTAGTATGTGATCATAACATTTAGACCATAGGACATTCTGGATATATACATATCATGGTATAATCGATCAAAATCTTCATGTGATTTTACTCACCAAGTGTTGAAACACTTGAATTTTGATACAATCCTTTTCATGCAGCAAGAACCTTTCTTATTGTTTCCATATTGAACCCTTTCAATATCTCATATATGTATGTCTGGCACAACCATATTTGCGCCTCAATCTATCCATATAGATATTGATGCCAAATATTCCGGGTTTGCCCAAGTCTTTCATCGAAATCTTATTTTAATGAAATTCTTAACTTGTGTCAATATAAGATACATCATTTCCAATCAACAATATGTCCTCTACATAATGTATTAGAAATATGTCTCAGCGCTCCCACTTAATTTCTTGCAAATGCAAGCATCTTCATCATCTCCGATGAATTTAAACTCTTTTAACAGTTTCATCATGGTGAAGATTCCAACTTCGCTATGCTTACTTCAACTATTGAAGTTTGCATGCCCTTTTAGCACCCTTTGAATTAACAAAAACCCTTCGGACCGTGTCTTTTACACATCCTAGGTAACCATTCTATTAGAAGAACCTTGTTTTGTTTATTCAACTACCATATACCAAATTATATGTAGTGGTTGCTACATTAATCCGTCAAGACTATATATCGCTATGAAAGATCAAATCTTGTCATAGTCAACTCCTTGAACATTGTCGTAAACTTGTTTCCGACATGTCGATTATTTCATAGATGTTAAACATCCATGTCTTATTTCTTTATAGATCCAAACACGACCGATAGGCTTCATGCCTTTCCGGAGGGTCTTCCAAGTTCAGAAACTTGATTTCTCGTGTATGGATACTATCACGGATTCTATGACTTCTAGTCATTTTATGGAGTCAGGGCCCATCATCGCTTCTTTGCATGTAGTCGGTTCATCATTGTTGAAATAATAACGACTTGCTTATCAAATCACACTATTTGATTCTTATCGACCTACATGGTTCAATAGGAACTCTAATCTCCGAGATCACACCCTTTGTAATCACGGGAGCCATGAGCATTGTCCCCGCTATCGGGACACTTTCTGGCGCTGCGCTACTTAGCACATATAGCTAAGGTTCAACAACCTTATCAAAGTTCTATTGTCCTCCCACTTATCTTTTCACGAAAAATTCCTTCTCAAGAAACTTGACATTCCAAGTAACAAGCTCTTTTGTCCTCGGTGTTATGGAGAAATTCCCAACAAATTCTTTGGGATAACCTACAAAGACGTGCTTATCCGACTTTGGTTGTAAACATTTTACTTATGCTTAGCATACCAAAATTTAAGATAAGACAATTCGGGTTATATCCCAAACCATAACTTATATGCTGTCATTTCAATGGATCACGATGGTGCTCTTTTTAGTGTAAAAGCGATAGTCTCTAAAGCTTCAATCCTTAAAATATAATGGCAGTTTTATGAATGACACCCTTGATCTTACCTTGTCAAACATGGTTTGATTTCATCTCTCGAATATGCCATACTCCTATGGTTTATCGGGAAACACAAATCATGGAACAATTCCTCAAGTCTTAGGTGTTTTTGCTAAACATGTAACTCAAATATCTTCCTTATGATCGAATCATAAACTCTTTATTTTCTTGTTACAATGATTTTCCACTTCATCTTGCAAGTCTATGAACAATTTTCAAATGTTTCATACTTCTTCCTTATTAAGTAAATATATATATATAGAGAGAGAGATATTCACTCAAATTTCTGGAGAAAGCATATGAAGCAAAAAGATCCATCACATATGGCTACACATAATGGACTATATACATCAACATGCATAATATCCAATAAGTTAGTCGTCCGTTCCTCTTTGGCCTATGGACGGAGTTTCAATTATCTCGAGGAAAGTCTCACATGCGTCAATTGATCAAAATCATAGACTCCAAAAATTCATCAACATGGAGTTTCTTCATGTTTTCTTTCCAATATAATTTAAAACAGCGATGTCACTTCATAAGTGATATTTTAATCATTTGTCTTGTGACATTTTAGAAATAGTGTTTATGGATGTGATTTCTCCCACTAGACTTGTAAAACTTCATCCATCCTTTATGGAATACGGTAATTATTTGAACAACCATTGTTCTCTTAATACTGGAACAAAATAACAATTATTAAAACAAATCTTGAAGGCTAGGTTTGACGACAACGAAAAAAACACAATAACAGTTTATTTGTTTTCGATGAACATCATCACTTATTCTCTTGCTAGTTACTTAGGCCATTGCAGTTCATGAATTGCGTTGTCCTGTATGACACTTCATACCAACCAATTCGATATCCAATACCTCAGAACCACATTGTTTAACAAGCAAGGAATACAACCATAACATGTATATCTTCTATATACCTAAGTTGGACATCTCCAACCTTTTATTTTCTGCCAAATATTTTATAGATTCTCTTTCAATAATTCCTTTTTCTTTTAAAAGAATCTATCAACATCAATAGTGGTGTCATTCACATGACACATAGTACAAAGCGTGTATAGTCAAATACTAATACCTTTGGACTTGCACTTTGAAGTGGATCACCATCATCAAATGTTTGGCATTCTTTCAAAAATCCATTCTTTAGTAATCTTTTAGTGTAGTAAAAATTTTACTTACATCTTCTATTCATCCTTATCATGACAACTTTCATGATCAAGCTACTATAGCCTATAAGGAAGAATGACGAGTATAATTTTAGTTCCTGAAATCTTTTGGGAGATTCGGATGCCTAGCATCTCCATCCTTCACAAATTATCATACAATATGAGAACATGTATTTTGCTAAATTATACTCTATCATAATGCAACCAAAAACATTGTTTCAGATATCACAATATCTTTCACACATGATGGTTTCTGAAACAATTTTCAGCTCCTATATAATCTTGATATTAAAACAACTTTTGAATATCAATAATCATGGAGGCAAACATGATACTTTAGATACTAGCATTGGAAATCTTACTCTTGATTTAATACTACTTATTAAACTTCATGGACTAAATAGAGTTTGCTGAAGGTTTGCAATAGGACTTCTAAACTTTAAATTGACATTCAAAACAATACGATACCAGTTCGTAAAGTAAATATCTAGAATTCTATAGTTCTATGATCTCAATTAAAACTAAGCATAAGGTAGTGAACAGACGCCAATGACTACAACAAATTATGCAAATTCACTTCGATTTAGTTTATGACAAATGGAGTTCGACTAATCCAAATTTGAAATGAACTCCCACTCAAAAACGACATCCCTCGTGCCTTTTTGGTGATTACATGAACCAAATCCACTACACCAAGTCCGATCATCACGTGAGTTGATGTAGCTTCAAAGGCGAGCATCTATATGGGCATCATATCAACTATATGACTCATGCTTAACCTTTCAGTCCGTGTTCTGAGGCCATGTCTGTACATGCTAGGCTCGCCAAGTAAGAACCTTAGTACTCGCATGTGTAAAACTATCTTACACCCGTTTGTATGAAAGCGTAGAGTCGAGTACACCCGATTATCACGTGATGTCTCGAAACACGATCCACAAAATGGTACATACTTAAGGAAGAACACATTTTTATCTTGATATCTAAATGAGGGATCATCTTACAATGCTACAGAAAGCGCCAAACAAGCAGTATAAGATGCTAACATCTAATGTGTAAAGTGAGATGTTATGGTCCATGCATTTGTGAAGGGTAACGGGTAGGCTACACTAGCGTAAAATCAAAAATTTCTACCGCGTCAACCAGGAATACTATTGTCATAGATCACGGGATTACCGCTAGACGCGCAGGTGCGGAACTCGATGAAGCACGTTGCGGCAGTGTAGATGTTCTACGTCTCCTCCTCGTCCTCGTCCCACGAGCAGCTCCCCTTTGTGCGGCTCGTCCAAGTGCTACAGATGCAGCACCTCCGAGGTATCCACACGTCCGGAGTGGAAGTCGTCACACGCCAGACTGCTAGGTCTGCGCGTGCAACACAGGCGGAAGAGGAGTGGCGGCTGGGTGGAATGCTCTCTCCTTTTCAGCTCGCCTCACTCCCTCTTATATAGGCATCCCTGGTGGGCTTCTACATTAGCAGCCCATTAGCAGCCTAAGCCTGGTCTAATTCGGATCCAATCCTCATTAGGCTTCCAGCCCCTAAAGTGTGTGACCCTATAGGTTCATACACGTATAGACATGACGCGAGTACACTTACTCCGTCAATAGTTGGTAGCGGCCTCTAGCAAGACGTGCCAACTCCTAAACGCATATAAAGATCATTCGGACGAACCATCACAAGGTTGAGTACATGTCTTTCCCTTTGCCTCACGATATTTGGTCTAGCTCTAAGCTGACCTCTCTTTCTCGATACTGTGATTCAGAATCCCTTTACTAGGTTAACTCTTAACCATATGTAGCACGGCCATGCATTTCTGGATCCGATCACTCGAGGGGCCCAGAGATATCTCTCTCAAGTAGAGAGGGGCAAATCCCATCTTGATTGACCGATGCCTTGCAGCATGTATCAGGACAAATCCGAAAGCTACCTTTATAACTACCCAGTTACGGAGTAGTGTTTGATAGCCCCAAAGTAGGTCGATCCACATCTCAAGTACATGCGACAATCTCAGGTCTAAGGACAAAACGTACACGATGTGTAGAGAGAGCTGCAAGTATTATTGCTAGTCTCATGTTGGGTCAGTCCAACCCCATGTTCATAACATGTGTCCACATCATTGGTTTGACATCTCCATGTCAATGACTTGCGAAACATAGTCATTAACCAATCGATGTGCTAGTCTAATATTCACGTGTGTCCTCGCATGAACTCCGACTAGGGACAATTATTAGATAACCATACAAGTAAAGAGTTTCACAAACAATTCACATAATTGCCAATCAATACAAGTTGCCTGGTATATGGATATTCAAGGAACATTATAATAACTCATGGATACACATGAAATACAATCATCTCTATGATTGCCTCTAGGGCATATTTCCTTCAATTTGATCTCTATAATTTGCATCGTGGTATGATCTCTATCGTTCCTTTGTGTGTAAGGCCAAGGTCTATGGAACTTACAAGTTGAGTGTGTTGTAAGGGTATCTATCATACATCTACTTACAACAATACCATATCAAGACACTAGCCCAGCAACGATCTAAACTAGACGCCTCTAATTTATCAATTGCAAGTTTTATGTGGCTTAGGGCTTTCGGAGATAGAACCGTTCTTACCTACGAACACGAACCACAACGAGGATAACCAAGTTATTAGCAACTCGTTGTAAATCAGATATGGACTATAGTAGGAGAGACAGACACCCGCCAGCCTCTTATGCAAAACAAGTTGCATGTCGGTCGTGGAACCAGTCTCATGTATGATGACATGTAAGGTTGGTCCGGGCCGCTTCATCCCACTATGCCACCAATATCCAAAATACATAGAAGATGCAATAACATGATCATCATCGCCCACATATAAACATATGTGTACTACCCGTGCAAAGCACCTACGCATAGATCAGGCTCTGATACCACTGTTGGGTCCGCAGCATAGAAAACAAAAAATTTCCTTCGATGAGAACTACATGCCAAGATCTATCTACTAGGTACAAAGCAACAGGTGGACATACATCCAACGAGAACTTACCCTCGAAGACAACAAGTTTTGTTAACGAGTAGGAACTCGTGGTTGATGTAGTCATACACTTGTCGATCTCAAGATCGTGAGGAAGTCCGAGCGCCGCAATTCAGCAGCTCATCCGTACTCGCACACACATTCAAGCCACCGGACAACCTCCACCTCCTCGCTCCAGCGATCTAGCGGAAGCAGCAACTCCTTCCAGATGAAATGCCACCGGGAACATGTATCTTGCTAATCCGAGACCATGGGGAATAATTCTAGAGGGGGAAAGAGATCCTTCACAAGGAGGTGTGAGGAAGAAGGAGGACGAGGGTGGCCTTTTATAGGAGGAGGGGGTGCCCCTCCTTCATGGCCGGTACATGGGGGTGACTCCTCACCTCCCCCATTCATGTGGTGGTAACCCCTCCACATTAAAATGCCTCTTCACATTCCCCTTTAAAGTCCCTACTTTAAATGCATTAAAATTCTCCAAGTTTAATGCTCTCTCATTTAATAAAACTCTTTTATTAAATTTATTCAGAATTTTGTTAATTACTTTAATTAACAAACATTCACATATAGCCCCTTGCAATATTTGAATATCACATGCAGAACCACTTTCTGCAATTTCACCCGAAACAATTTCTGGTTTCTATCGAAACAATTCCTGCGCTTTGCAATTCTTTCGTTTGAAACATATGTGCTCCAAAATGGTGTCTGGTAACTCTTAAGTGTGTCACACTATGGTTCGCGAATATTGCAGACATGATCGAGACCCCTCTCTGATCAATAATCAGCAGCGGGACCTGGAGATCCGTACTGATTCCTACACATTCAACGATGACTTCTGTGATCGTGAGAACCTTTAATGCTAGTAACTAAATCCCTTTGTTTCGCGATATATTACATGTCCGAGATTCGATCATCTGTATCTCCATACCTAGTTTGATCTCGTTACAGACATGCACTCTTTTCTCGTTCCCGTGATATAACAGTCTAGTGATCACATCACTTGCTTGCAAGCTATCTTAATGTGATATCACCGAGAGGGCCCACAATATATCTATCCGTCATCGGGATTGACAAATTTCACTCTTGATCCATGAGCCTCAACATAACACCTTCGTAGCACTGAACCCATCTTTATAGTCACCCTGTTACGGTGTGACGTTTGATGTTATCAAGATACTCTTTCGGTGTTAGCAATTAACATGATCTCATGGTCTAAGGATAAAGATTACTTTGTATAGTGTTATAGAAATATAAACATAATGACTTTGATCGTAATGCTATATTTCGGATGAATGTTCATCACATCATTCAACTAATGTTGTGACCTTGTTATTAACAATATCCAATGTCCATGATCAGGAAACCTTGATCATCTTGTTAATCAACAAGCTAGTCTATAAGAGAGGCATAAGTAGGAACCCTTTTTGTTTATTAAACACACGTGTATTGACGTTTCCGATCAATACAATTATAGCATGCAAAATAAACATTTATCATAAACATGGAATAAGATAATAACCACTTTATTATTGCCTCTCGGGCAAATTCCCTTCACTAAGAAACTCAAGCGTCAAGTGGCGGTATGTGGCGACATGCTGAAAGACAAAGTCATACAAACCAACATTATTGCAAAGTAAATTGAAATCGGTATGAATGCCAAGTTGGTTCAGGATATACGGACACACCGACTAGGTGGACTTCATTTATTGGAGCTTGAGACGGTTGAAACGGTTCAGCCCAAACTCCTCGGCTTGTTCTGCAGCCATCATACGTGTACGACTCCTCGTGTCAGCTAAAACAAAACAAAATAAAATAAACGCTAATCAAAAATTTAGTCCAATAGAAATATATCATCAATGATCCTCTACACTTATTACAAAAGAAATTCCTCTAAAACAATACTAAGCATGCTCAATATCAAGATTAGCACAAGAACAAGATCTAAGTCTAGATTGATAATGGTGAAATATTGAGTAGAGTTTTGTTACAAATAAGTTGGAGATCGAAGGAGAAACATAACTTATATCGATTAGGTGTGAGGAATCGAAGAAAGATTAAATAAAATTAAAGATCCAATGGAGGTGGTTTAGAGTTTGGAGGTAGAAGAAAGAGAAATTTTTGTGTTTTGGAATTTTAGAGTTATCTCCTCCTAGGTGATATGCGGGCCACATACGTGGTACGGGCGGGCGGTACGGTCAGAGCCCGCCCGTACCGAGTGCATACCATGGGGTCGAAGGACTCCTTCCGGTGGCGCACTTGGTACGGGCGCGTGGTATGGTCGCGCGCACCCATACTACTGGTCATTATGAGCGCAGTATATTTGCTTGAAAACTGATGCTTTGCTCGAGGGTACAGTACGGGCGGACGGTACGACCGCCTCGGGTCGTACCTGTGGTCGTTACGGCCACTGAGTCCTGTGGCAAAAGTCAATATTTCTATTTTCTAGAGCCTCGATGTGGTACGTGCACGTGGTACGGGGCATCCCGGTTGTACCAGTGGTTGTTAGGCGGCCAGTAAGCTGCAAAACTTATAGAATCTGGTTAGTAGCTTTTGCGCCTTTACACATCTTAGTAAATGACAAAATAATAGCAAATAGACTTCATAAGAAACAACAATACCTTTTAGGCCTTGTGTTAGTGAATAAAAGATCGAGCATTACCTTATTTATTCTCTCTCTCTCTAAAAGAGTTCTTGAACACTCTTTATTAAAAGTAAAACGAATCAAAAACAAAACTAACATAAGAGTAAAAACTTTTATTTCACATGGGTTGCCTCCCATGAAGCTCTTCTAGTTAAGGTCAATTAGCTTGACCCGGATTGTGATCATTAGGTTTGGTGAGTGGAACACCCACTCCAAAGTAATTGGCTTTCAGTGTAATTATACCATCATCATTACTATTAAGTTTGGCCTTCTTCTTCCTAGAGAAGTGGACTATAAAAGGATCTCTAGACGGTAGTCCTATTCTCACATTCCCTTCATGTAGATTGATTAAATCTTTAATAGTTTTTAGGAATGGCCTACCTAGAATTATAGGTGTTATGGGATCTTCAGGCATGTCCACTATAACAAGATAAATAAGAGCAGGACTTCCTTTAATTTCAACAACTATATTTTCTTTTAACCCAACATCTTGTTTATAAGTTGAATAGGCAAGATGGAGTCTCGTTTCAGTGGTTGCAAAGGGCCCCAAGTTTAACTTGTCAAATAGACTTTTGGAAATTGTTGAGACGCTTGCACCAAGATCATAAAGTGCAGATATCTCATTAACACCAATTTTAATTTTAATGATAGGCTCAAATATATCATCTCGATTAGTAGGAATCTTATTAGCTAGTCTCGTATAATCCATTTCTAAATATTGAATTTTAGATGCTACTTGTTGAATAAATTGTTTGTACATAGCATAATTACATTGTTCTAGACCAGGATTTTGTACGGTGATCATCTTTAATATATCTTTCATGGTGTATTCAGGTGTTGGTCCGTTGCTGTAGTCCAGCTCTTCAGGCTTCTCCTCATTCATTTTTGCAATCATCATTTTGAGGTCTGATGTCTACGCACTTCTATTCTTGTAGACATTTGTTGGGCCTCCAAGTGCAGAGGTTTGTAGAATAGCAGCAAGTTTTCCCTTAACTGTATCACCCAAGGTTTACCAAACTCAGGGAGGAAGTTGTCAAAGGTATCCCTCTCAAGCAACCCTGCAATCAAGATACAAGAAGTCTCATGTGTCCCCAACACACCCAATACACTTGCCAGTTGTATAGGTGCACTAGTTCAGTGAAGAGATAGAGAAATACAAGTGGTATGGATAATTATAAGTGGTAACGGTGCTAGAAAATAGCTTGCTAGCATGTGGTTGGCGTGGGAAAAGACTAAAGGCAAACTGAAATAAAGATGGAAGCAAGCAAACATGTAACAGATCTAGTAGCAAATGGTGTTTTAGTGCTTAGAAACAAGGCCTAGGGATCATACTTTCAATAGTGAACACTCTCATATAAATATATTATCTTCATGATACTACTCTGAACTACTCTCCGGTTGGACACTGTAATCCATGGTAGGGCTATAACAGCACACCTCAAAGTTCGCTTTCCGCATCTAGATAACCCCACACTATCACCTTGAGAACTAGATGGTTCCAACAAACACCACAATTTCATAAAGACATCCAACTCCAAATATAACTCATAACAAGTATTTGTAATCTCTAGCCTAAGTGCCACCATGGCGTGCACACTCTCAACTTCACACACATGGGGAGAGCAGAGATCTAATAAAGCACTTGAGTAGCAAGGTAGATCTACTTGATTACAAAGCTCATGATCATAATATGATCATGCATAGAGAGAGAGATGAACACATAGCTACCGGTAGAACCCTTAGCCTCGAGGAAGAACTACTCCCTCATCATCATGGGAATCAGCAACGGTGATAGAGATGGTGGTGGAGATCGATGGCGATGGCTCCGGGGGAACTTCCCCGCCTCGGCAGGGTGCCAGAACAGAGACTTTCTGTCCCCCGAATCTCCCCTTCAGTGGCGGCAGTGCTGCGGAACTTTTCGTGGATTTCTGATTGACGATCTAGGGTTTTTGCATCGGGAGAGATATATAGGCGAAAGAAGCAAGGTACATGGCCGGCCCCATGCCCTGGCGCGGCCAGGGGGACCCACGCCTAGGGGTGGTGTGGCCACCTTGTGGCCCCTCTCCTTCTCGTCTTCTGGCTCCGTGAGTCTTCCGGTAAAATGTCGACTTTGGCTTTTGTCCGGTCCAATTCCAAGAATATTCATATTTCTCACTTTCCTGAAACCAAAAACAGTAGAAAACAGGCAACTAGGACTGTGGCATCTTGTTCATACGTTAGTCCAAGAAATCATATGAAAAGTACTCCAAAGTATGGACAAAACATAAGAAAGTAGATAAAACCAAGCATGGAACATCAAAAATTATGGATACGTTAGCAACGTATCAACATCCCGAAGCTTAACTCCTACTCGTCCTCAAGCAGGTAAGTAATAAAAAGAAAGAATAATTTTTGAGGTGACATGCACCATCACAATCTTGATCAAGGCATATTGATAGCTGGGATCATAGTACGTTAATCATAACATGAAAGACAAAGTTCTAGCAATAAGACATAGCAACTATGTTGCAACATGAAAAGGCACAAACAAAAGATTCATGAATAACAATGCTTTGCAAGACATTTGTTTGTTTCACATAAATAAAACATAGCATAATGGCATTCAGCTTGTCCCTCATAGAGTAGCATACATAAATGCATAAGACACCTTCAAAGTTCATAAGGGTGACTAGATATAAATAGTTTAAGAACAAGTAATATCAAAGTTATGCATCAATCAATAAGTTTTGGGACAATGCACATTAAACTAAGAATGGCCAATATACTCTCTTAATAGGTGCATAAAGATAGAAGATAGAGACTCAACATAAAAGTAAAAGAAAGTCATTCATAGAAGGAAGCAGGGATTCAAGTCCCATAAAGAGCTTCTAAAAATTATGGTACTTATTAGATTTCAGCTCTCATTGCCCCTATCATAAGCATCTTGAAATGATTAAGGTTAAAGTGAACAAACTATGGAGTATATGCTTGACAAAGTATAAGTTGGAAATCTCATGTCCCTTGAATACGAGGGTCGCTCCTCATGCTACTCAAGTTTGGTCACCGGTAAGTTCTTGTCATAGTAAGTAGATGTGTACCATAGAGAACCGCCAACGGGGTACCCCTTGCCCGATGATATGGAAGAATCCCCATATCAAAATGACAAGGCAAGCAGACAATGAGCATCTTAGCAATCTTCTTATTTACCATGGGAATATGGTGCTTTTTTCTCTCTTTCCTCTTTTCATATATCTCTTTTTTCTTTTTCTCTTTTTTTTCTCAATATCTGACTCTTTTTTTATAAGAAGAATGCTTCATAGACAGCTCATTATGGTTACACTACAGGTTTCCACCATGACATCATGAATTAGACCAGCGGCCTAGGCGTTTCTCTAACACATATACATAACTCCATGGACTTACAAGCTCCCCTTTCATTTCACACCGATGACATCCATAGAAAAAAGAGCATGATATCAACTAGGTACAAAGTACAAGTGCAATGTTGAAAGTGTTCCCCGTGACATCATGGTTCTGCTAATCCCCAACATATAAGTTCAAGCATATACAACATAGACGACACAATGGTTCAAGTTTATTAGGGGCAAGAAAAGTAAAGTGTGCCATCAAGTTCGTGAGAGCTTTAATCACTAATTTTCACATAACAAGTTTAATTCGGAAGGTAGATAAGAGCATGAATATACTTGGAATAGAAATTGCTAATAGGTAGGTATGGTGGACTCTTTGGAATAACTTGGTTTTAGGAGTTGGATGCATGAGTGGGACTCATACTTTATTACGGAGGCTAGCAAAATACTGGGAGCGACCAACTAAGAGAGCAACAATGGCCATAATCATGCAAAGCGACAAAACATTATTAATTGAAGCATAAAGTGATATTACAAGTCGAAAACTAACTGATCATCAAGGCTATAGTGACTTGGGATAGTCATAACATGGTGTGAGCATGCGCCAAGAGAACCCAAATAAAGCATCGAAGGAGAATACCACAATACTATGCTTTAATATGCTAAAACAAGGCATGATTCTTTCAAGGCACATTAAGAAATCTCAATTGTTTATAGCAAGTCATGCTACAGCAAAAATCACTAAGCATAAAGCCAAAACAATATCAAGCATGACATGACAAAGCATAGGCTATAGTCAAAAACAAGCTCCTTTTACCACTTAAGCATAAACTTTTCCTACTCTTTTCCAATCCAAACCAACGTATTTGAAACAACTCACAAAGATAATAATAAGTAAAGATCAGTGAGCTTGTCTCACAAATCCAAAAAGAAGAACTAAAAAATTCTAAGCTGAAAGCACAAGAAAACTAAGGCTAAACACAGTGCTAGCAAACGAGAACACTCTCAAAACAATAAGAATGAAAACTAGAGTGTTCTAGGCAATGAATAACGGGGTGTCTCTCTCTCCAAAAGAAGTGTGTTGGGATCCAACAACCTTATTCAAGCAAACTAAGCAAACCAAGCAAACAAAAACGAAAACAAAAATGAAGATGCTCCAAGAACAACACAACTGTGCATGAAACAATAAAATTGAAGTGTTTGGAAGAAACCTAAGATTTTTATTGATGAAGAAGGGGATGCCTTGGGCATCCCAAGCTTTGACGCTTGTACTTGTTGGATATTTCTTGGGGTGACACGCGCGGCATCCCCAAGCTTAAGCTTTAGTCCATTCTTCATCTCACTACATCATTCTCTCCATACACCTGAAATTTTTCCATCATACAAAACTTCACACAATCTTTATGAGCAACATTAATACACTCAAGATAATAAGTCTTTGGGTTCAGTTTCAACACCAATAAAACTTCCATTAAAACACAAGCTACTATAGCACTTCCCTCAAAAAGCTCAATTCCCCAAAAAGAACTCAAAAATGAATCAACAAGAAGCAAATGCAAATAATGGTAGAAATCTGTCAAAACAGACCAGCAGGTAAAAAACAATTTTTTCGAAGACCTTATGTTGCTCAAATCGAAAAGTGTTGAAAATATCATATTCATCATTGTAATCATCATATATTGGAGTCATAGTATCATAATAAGCAATAGAATAGCTATCTTCCAAAGCTAGGGAACTAAAAAGATCATTTTCATAAAAACTAGCTTCCCCAAGATTAGACTTTTCCATAGCATTAGCAATAATGGTGTCCAAAGAATTCATACTAACAACATTGATATTCGCATGCAAATAAAGTTCCATAGGTTTTTTAATTTTCTCTTCAAACACTTCATGTCCTAACTCAAGATAAATACTATAAAGCTCTCTAATTTTGTTGTTGTTTTCCATTAAGCCTAACTAGTGAACAAGAAACAAAAAGACAAACTTACAAAATCTAAAGGAAATAACTTCGAGCACTCACACTGGAGGATGTGAGTACCTTTTACCTTACCTCCCCGGCAACGGCGCCAGAAAATAGCTTGATGTTTACGCACTTCTATTCTTGTAGACAGTTGTTGGGCCTCCAAGTGTAGAGGTTTGTAGAACAGCAACAAGTTTTCTCTTAAGTTGATCACCCAAGGTTTATAAAACTCAGAGAGGAAGTGGTCAATGGTATCCCTCTCAAGCAACCCTTCAATCAAGATACAAGAAGTCTCTTGTGTCCCCAACACACGCAATACCCTTGCCAGGTGTATAGGTGCACTAGTTTGGCAAAGAGATAGTAAAATACAAGTGGTATGAATAATTATAAGTGGTAACGGTGCCAGAAAATAGCTTGCTGGCGTGTGGTTGGCGTGGCAAAAGACTAAAGGCAAACTGAAATAAAGATAAAAGCAAGCAAACATGTAACAGATCTAGTAGCAAACGGTGTTTTAGTGCTTAGAAACAAGGCCTAGGGATCATACTTTCGCTAGTGAACACTCTCATATAAATATATTATCTTCATGATACTACTCTGAACTACTCTCCGGTTGGACACTCTAATCCATGGTAGGGCTATAACAGCACACTTCAAAGTTCGCTTTCCGCATCTAGATAACCCCACAATGTCACCTTGAGCACTAGATGGTTCCAACAAACACCACAATTTCATAAAGACATCTAACTCCAAATATAACTCATAACAAGTATTTGTAATCTCTAGCCTAAGTGCCAACATGGCGTGCACACTGTCAACTTCACAAACATGGGGAGAGCAGAGATCTAATAAAGCACTTGAGTAGCAAGGTAGATCTACTTGATTACAAAGCTCATGATCACAATATGATCATGCATAGAGAGAGGTGAACACATAGCTACCGGTAGAACCCATAGCCTCGAGGAAGAACTACTCCCTCATCATCATGGGAATCAGCAACGGTGATGGAGATGGTGGCGGAGATCGATGGAGATGGCTCCGGGGGCACTTCCCTGTCCTGGCAGGGTGCCGAAACAGAGACTTTCTGTCCCCCGAATCTCCCCTTCGGTGGCGGCGGTGCTGCGGAACTTTTCGTGGATTTCTGATTGACGATCTAGGGTTTTTGCATCGGGAGAGATATATAGGCGAAAGAAGCAAGGTACATGGCCGGCCCCATGCCCTGGCGCGGCCAGGGGGACCCACGCCTAGGGGTGGTGTGGCCACCTTGTGGCCCCTCTCCTTCTCATCTTCTGGCTCCGTGAGTCTTCCGGTAAAATGTCGACTTTGGCTTTTGTCCGGTCCAATTCCAAGAATATTCATATTTCTCACTTTCCTGAAACCAAAAACAGTAGAAAACAGGCAACTAGGACTGTGGCATCTTGTTCATACGTTAGTCCAAGAAATCATATGAAAAGTACTCCAAAGTATGGACAAAACATAATAAAGTAGATAAAACCAAGCATGGAACATCAAAAATTATGGATACGTTAGCAACGTATCAACATCCCGAAGCTTAACTCCTACTCGTCCTCAAGCAGGTAAGTAATAAAAGAAAGAATAATTTTTGAGGTGACATGCACCATCACAATCTTGATCAAGGCATATTGATAGCTGGGATCATAGTACGTTAATCATAACATGAAAGACAAAGTTCTAGCAATAATACATAGCAACTATGTTGCAACATGAAAAGGCACAAACAAAAGATTCATGAATAACAATGCTTTGCAAGACATTTGTTTGTTTCACATAAATAAAACATAGCATAATGGCATTCAGCTTGTCCCTCATAGAGTAGCATACATAAATGCATAAGACACCTTCAAAGTTCATAAGGGTGACTAGATATAAATAGTTTAAGAACAAGTAATATCAAAGTTATGCATCAATCAATAAGTTTTGGGACAATGCACATTAAACTAAGAATGGCCAATATACTCTCTTAATAGGTGCATAAAGATAGAAGATAGAGACTCAACATAAAAGTAAAAGAAAGTCATTCATAGAAGGAAGCAGGGATTCAAGTCCCATAAAGAGCTTCTAAAAATTATGGTACTTATTAGATTTCAGCTCTCATTGCCCCTATCATAAGCATCTTGAAATGATTAAGGTTAAAGTGAACAAACTATGGAGTATATGCTTGACAAAGTATAAGTTGGAAATCTCATGTCCCTTGAATACGAGGGTCGCTCCTCATGCTACTCAAGTTTGGTCACCGGTAAGTTCTTGTCATAGTAAGTAGATGTGTACCATAGAGAACCGCCAACGGGGTACCCCTTGCCCGATGATATGGAAGAATCCCCATATCAAAATGACAAGGCAAGCAGACAATGAGCATCTTAGCAATCTTCTTATTTACCATGGGAATATGGTGCTTTTTTCTCTCTTTCCTCTTTTCATATATCTCTTTTTTCTTTTTCTCTTTTTTTTCTCAATATCTGACTCTTTTTTTATAAGAAGAATGCTTCATAGACAGCTCATTATGGTTACACTACAGGTTTCCACCATGACATCATGAATTAGACCAGCGGCCTAGGCGTTTCTCTAACACATATACATAACTCCATGGACTTACAAGCTCCCCTTTCATTTCACACCGATGACATCCATAGAAAAAAGAGCATGATATCAACTAGGTACAAAGTACAAGTGCAATGTTGAAAGTGTTCCCCGTGACATCATGGTTCTGCTAATCCCCAACATATAAGTTCAAGCATATACAACATAGACGACACAATGGTTCAAGTTTATTAGGGGCAAGAAAAGTAAAGTGTGCCATCAAGTTCGTGAGAGCTTTAATCACTAATTTTCACATAACAAGTTTAATTCGGAAGGTAGATAAGAGCATGAATATACTTGGAATAGAAATTGCTAATAGGTAGGTATGGTGGACTCTTTGGAATAACTTGGTTTTAGGAGTTGGATGCATGAGTGGGACTCATACTTTATTACGGAGGCTAGCAAAATACTGGGAGCGACCAACTAAGAGAGCAACAATGGCCATAATCATGCAAAGCGACAAAACATTATTAATTGAAGCATAAAGTGATATTACAAGTCGAAAACTAACTGATCATCAAGGCTATAGTGACTTGGGATAGTCATAACATGGTGTGAGCATGCGCCAAGAGAACCCAAATAAAGCATCGAAGGAGAATACCACAATACTATGCTTTAATATGCTAAAACAAGGCATGATTCTTTCAAGGCACATTAAGAAATCTCAATTGTTTATAGCAAGTCATGCTACAGCAAAAATCACTAAGCATAAAGCCAAAACAATATCAAGCATGACATGACAAAGCATAGGCTATAGTCAAAAACAAGCTCCTTTTACCACTTAAGCATAAACTTTTCCTACTCTTTTCCAATCCAAACCAACGTATTTGAAACAACTCACAAAGATAATAATAAGTAAAGATCAGTGAGCTTGTCTCACAAATCCAAAAAGAAGAACTAAAAATTCTAAGCTGAAAGCACAAGAAAACTAAGGCTAAACACAGTGCTAGCAAACGAGAACACTCTCAAAACAATAAGAATGAAAACTAGAGTGTTCTAGGCAATGAATAACGGGGTGTCTCTCTCTCCAAAAGAAGTGTGTTGGGATCCAACAACCTTATTCAAGAAAACTAAGCAAACCAAGCAAACAAAAACGAAAACAAAAATGAAGATGCTCCAAGAACAACACAACTGTGCATGAAACAATAAAATTGAAGTGTTTGGAAGAAACCTAAGATTTTTATTGATGAAGAAGGGGATGCCTTGGGCATCCCAAGCTTTGACGCTTGTACTTGTTGGATATTTCTTGGGGTGACACGCGCGGCATCCCCAAGCTTAAGCTTTAGTCCATTCTTCATCTCACTACATCATTCTCTCCATACACCTGAAATTTTTCCATCATACAAAACTTCACACAATCTTTATGAGCAACATTAATACACTCAAGATAATAAGTCTTTGGGTTCAGTTTCAACACCAATAAAACTTCCATTAAAACACAAGCTACTATAGCACTTCCCTCAAAAAGCTCAATTCCCCAAAAAGAACTCAAAAATGAATCAACAAGAAGCAAATGCAAATAATGGTAGAAATCTGTCAAAACAGACCAGCAGGTAAAAAACAATTTTTTCGAAGACCTTATGTTGCTCAAATCGAAAAGTGTTGAAAATATCATATTCATCATTGTAATCATCATATATTGGAGTCATAGTATCATAATAAGCAATAGAATAGCTATCTTCCAAAGCTAGGGAACTAAAAAGATCATTTTCATAAAAACTAGCTTCCCCAAGATTAGACTTTTCCATAGCATTAGCAATAATGGTGTCCAAAGAATTCATACTAACAACATTGATATTCGCATGCAAATAAAGTTCCATAGGTTTTTTAATTTTCTCTTCAAACACTTCATGTCCTAACTCAAGATAAATACTATAAAGCTCTCTAATTTTGTTGTTGTTTTCCATTAAGCCTAACTAGTGAACAAGAAACAAAAAGACAAACTTACAAAATCTAAAGGAAATAACTTCGAGCACTCACACTGGAGGATGTGAGTACCTTTTACCTTACCTCCCCGGCAACGGCGCCAGAAAATAGCTTGATGTTTACGCACTTCTATTCTTGTAGACAGTTGTTGGGCCTCCAAGTGTAGAGGTTTGTAGAACAGCAACAAGTTTTCTCTTAAGTTGATCACCCAAGGTTTATAAAACTCAGAGAGGAAGTGGTCAATGGTATCCCTCTCAAGCAACCCTTCAATCAAGATACAAGAAGTCTCTTGTGTCCCCAACACACGCAATACCCTTGCCAGGTGTATAGGTGCACTAGTTTGGCAAAGAGATAGTAAAATACAAGTGGTATGAATAATTATAAGTGGTAACGGTGCCAGAAAATAGCTTGCTGGCGTGTGGTTGGCGTGGCAAAAGACTAAAGGCAAACTGAAATAAAGATAAAAGCAAGCAAACATGTAACAGATCTAGTAGCAAACGGTGTTTTAGTGCTTAGAAACAAGGCCTAGGGATCATACTTTCGCTAGTGAACACTCTCATATAAATATATTATCTTCATGATACTACTCTGAACTACTCTCCGGTTGGACACTCTAATCCATGGTAGGGCTATAACAGCACACTTCAAAGTTCGCTTTCCGCATCTAGATAACCCCACAATGTCACCTTGAGCACTAGATGGTTCCAACAAACACCACAATTTCATAAAGACATCTAACTCCAAATATAACTCATAACAAGTATTTGTAATCTCTAGCCTAAGTGCCAACATGGCGTGCACACTGTCAACTTCACAAACATGGGGAGAGCAGAGATCTAATAAAGCACTTGAGTAGCAAGGTAGATCTACTTGATTACAAAGCTCATGATCACAATATGATCATGCATAGAGAGAGGTGAACACATAGCTACCGGTAGAACCCATAGCCTCGAGGAAGAACTACTCCCTCATCATCATGGGAATCAGCAACGGTGATGGAGATGGTGGCGGAGATCGATGGAGATGGCTCCGGGGGCACTTCCCTGTCCTGGCAGGGTGCCGAAACAGAGACTTTCTGTCCCCCGAATCTCCCCTTCGGTGGCGGCGGTGCTGTGGAACTTTTCGTGGCTTTCTGATTGACGATCTAGGGTTTTTGCATCAGGGGAGATATATAGGCGAAAGAGGCAAGGTCGGTGGCCGGCCAGGGGGCCCACCCCATGCCCTGGCGTGGCCAGGGGGAGCCGTGCCTAGGGGTGGTGTGGCCACCCTGTGGCCCCTCTCCGTCTCGTCTTCTGGCTCCGTGAGTCTTCTGGTAAAATATCGACTTTGGCTTTTGTCCGGTCCAATTCCGAGAATATTCATTTTCTGACTTTCCTAGAACCAAAAACAGCAGAAAACAGGCAACTGGCACTGTGGCATCTTGTTAATAGGTTAGTCCAAGAATCATATGAAAAGTACTCCAAAGTGTGGACAAAACATAAGAAAGTAGATAAAACCAAGCATGGAACATCAAAAATTATGGATACGTTAGCAACGTATCAAGGTCTTCTACCGGATTTGGCTCGGGCTTTCCAACAAACTTTACTAGTATGAGAGCTTGGATATGAGCTACCTTGCCCAATTGAGCCTCCATAGTCTTTGTCCTTTCCTTTAGAGCCTGCACATCCTTTATAATTGCAACGGCTTGGTTAGATAATTTACCTATACTACTCTCATGGTTCTCCGTGATTTTAATAAGCATATTATTTTGCTCGGTTTGAGCTTGCATAAAGGTTCTAACAGTTTGTTCAAACAAGAGATTGCCATGATTTGCTCCATTATGATTATCATAATTATTGTAACGAGCTCCTACATGATTAGAATAATGTTTTTGAACATTAGAAGAATTTTTTTGGTTCTTCCAAGCAGGATTATAAGGGGTGCAAGCTATAAAATTAACAGCATTAACATTGGTAGTAATAGCACTAAATTGGGTATCTTGCTTACCCTTTACTATGTTGAGTAACTCGTCTAGCTTAGAAGTAAGTTCTTCATTGTTTACCTCAGTGACTGAATTCACCCCTTTTGAGGTTCTTTCCACATGCTATTGGGCATGGTTATTTTGCATATCATCAAGTAATTTCTTTACAACACTCTCTTGCTTTAACATGATTGTTCCTCTTGCTGTAGTATCTAGCATAGACTTAGACATTGGGTTAAGGCCATTATAAAATAAATGCAATATAAGCAATTCTTCCATCCCATGACTAGGATAGTTCATTACGGCTTCTTTTATCCTTTCCCATGCAAGCGCTAGTGGCTCGCAATCTTGTTGTCTAAAGATTGTAATGTTGGATCTTAGTTGTACAGTCTTAGTTGGAAAAAAATTTAGTCATAAAAAGATTAGTACATTTCTCCCAAGATTTAATAGTACCCTTAGATAGAGCTAGCAACCAATCCTTAGCCTTTCCTCTAAGAAAGAAAGGAAACAAACGTAATTTAATAGCATTTGGATCTACATCCTTAATACGTATCATGTCACAAATTTTAGTAAAAGTATTTAAGTGCAAACCCAAATCCACAGAAGATGAGCCCCCAAATTTGTTTTGCTGAACCAAACTTAAAAGGTTAGACTTAATTTCATATGCTTCCATATCAACAACGGGCTGAGCAATAGGTACACGAATAAAATCATAAGTGGAAGTAGCATACTCCGCAAGTCTATTTTGAGCCATGGCTCTTATATTTTTGGCATTTTAAAAGTAAAGGAAACAAATAACTAATAACTAATTTTTTGGGTCTTCAAATAGATAACAACAAAGTAAACTAGTAACAAGGAATAAACTACAAACAAATAATAAAACTAAAACAAGGTCTCTAGTGACCTCACCGGGATAGCTAAATTGCTTCCACGACAATGACGTCAGAAAAAGGGTTGATACCTTTGATCTGGATTCACGGATGTAGTATAATAGTATTTTCCCCTATTAGACATAGGTTTAGTCGAACCTTGGGAAACAATGCTAAAAGGAATTAAAAAGGACACGTCTACAAAACTTTGTTTTTTCACTTTACCCTAAACCCTAAACCCTCAAACCCTAAACCCTAAACCCTAAAAACCCTAAACCCTAAACCCTAAAACCCTAAACCCTAAAACCCTAAACCCTAAATCATGTGTATTGTTTTAGTGGAGATAATCTCTTGTGGGCAACACATCCTAATATACTAGAGCCCCTTTGAGCAATAGGCATAGCAATAGTCTTTTGATCCAACCGAGTGCACCACGAAGCACCGGGCTATGAACGATTATTAAATGTAATACACAGATCAAAGGCTTAAGAGGTGATGTTGATGTGATCCCGAATGGGCCGCTAAGCAAAGACCGTACAACCCTTTCTGTCACTAGGATTCCTATGAGATCACCGCTAGCCAAGTATCTCACCTCAAGACGTTATCGATCTCGGGGATCTTGGGTACCTACAAGTCCAAAGATCGAGGAAAGAGACAAAGAAACAAAAGATACAAATCCCTCTTTCAAACAATACACAATACTCCCATAGATTAGATGTACATAATTGCTATGAGGTTTCTCCCCAATCCACAGCCCATGAGGACTACTCACTCATAACAATAAGATTAAGGATAGAAAACACTATGCAAAATACTTAGATTGAAATCAAATATTCTTACAATGGTCATCGAATCACAAGGAGTTCTCAGGTACAAAGTAATGGCTATGGCTAATGGAGGGGATGGAAGATGGAAGGGATGACCTATGGTGTGGATCTCCTTCGGTGGTGTTGTGATGCAATAGGAGAATGGAGGCCTTCTGCACGGCAGTTGAGGCCTCAAAATATATAGGCATCTTCATGAAAGTTGTAGGGTTTAACGAGACAAACCCGCCGCCAGATGGTACGTGCGAACGGTACGGGTGGACCCTGCCTGTAGCAGTGATCGTTACGGCTGTAGATGCCTGGCATTTGCTCTAGAATTACTTGGTCATGTGGACTTCCTAAAAACCTTCATTATGACTTCTGATTTCACATTAAAAAGCATTATTTCCTAGAAAACACAAATCAAAGCAATAGTTTGCATATCTTTACAATTATTAGTCATTAGTGGTAAGGCTAGAGAGTTTCTTGGCAATTGCTTGACTAAAAACAATGTTTAAACACG
This sequence comes from Avena eriantha, assembly GCA_910589775.1. Classification (NCBI taxonomy): domain Eukaryota; kingdom Viridiplantae; phylum Streptophyta; class Magnoliopsida; order Poales; family Poaceae; genus Avena; species Avena eriantha. The sequence goes on from OU342744.1 coordinate 184,992,609, forward strand.
AGAAAAGATGGCTATTTTTCGAGCAATCAAGTACCAGCGAGACGATGGCATGCTCAGAGAGGCTCGGTGACGAGCAGAACAGTGGTGATGGATGGAAACTCGGGATAGGATTTCGGAGACCACGTGACAGGACAAGAAGGAAGAAGTGGGAAATCTAGGGATCTCCACGGTGGTAATCAAGTATTTGTAGACGATCGGGGGGTGACGGCGAGGATCTTGGCGTGCAACGCGCATCCTGGGGACGACGGGCCATGGAGGCGTTGCCACTGAGATGCTTCCTCATCATCGAGGAAGACGGCACGGGATAGAACAGATTGAAGCGATATGGGCCGGGAGTGTGCAGTTGATGGGCTGCGGAAAAGGTAGCAGAAGGGAGGAAGTGGCACCGTGAGATTTAGGCAAATATATTTCTGCTGAAACCCTTTTCTATTTTCCTTTTCTTCTTTCTCTCTTTAATTCATATCTATTTTGTAAAGAGTTCAAAATTTCGTTGGGACGAAATATGAGGCCCTTTTATAACAAGGCTCTATATAAATTGGCTTTGAACATTTTAGAACCACTTTGAGAAAGATTTACTTAAAGAGAGAAATAGGGTTTTAGGGTTTTATTTTCTTCTTCCTTTTCAATGAAACACATATCAAATTTTAAAAAGTATGCATGCAATGCTTATGATGCACAAGAGCAAACCCTAATTCGATTTATTAGAACTAGGAATGTTACAAGCTCCATCGCTAGGAGTTATGGATAGAGGTCACTCATCAACATAGTTGTTGTACGGGAATTAACGACTTCATATAGTGCACCAAATTCATGCCCGAGGCCAACAAGGTGTAGGAGATTAGGTCCTCATCGTCACATTAGATCATCAGAGAGAGCTTTCATCTTGTGAAAGTATACTATCACGGTTATATCCCTCTTCTTGAGCTCGTCCATCTATTGGCGAATGCCGGAGGAGCGCACAACGGTGGTGGCGGTGAAGGTGCCAACCAACGTATCCCATGTCTTCCCTGAGACCAGCCACGATTTGGCCGGCCCGCTCTCCGCCCTGAACTCTCCTCCCCCTTCCCTTGAGGGTGCACCGTCAGATCCCGAGCTGATCCCGAGCCCTCTCCGCCGCCGGCACCGCCGGTTGGAGATGGCGGAGGAGTGGCACCGGTGTAGGTTGTAGGTTTATATGTAGTTTGTCCGGTGCTCTGGCATGTAGTTGGAGTAGGGCATGGAGATTTCCTGGCCGATACCCTTGTAGTTCGAGTTCGTCCCTCGTTGGCAGCGCTCTGGTGGTTAGAGCCGTTGGCAGCGGCTGTCGTCTAGAAGATCTCCGCAATAAGGCCTCCCTCTATGGCCTCTGGTTCGGAATTGCTGTGCCACTTCTCCTCCTCTTCCTAGCCATCCGTGGCGGTGAGAGGGTGGGGAGGAGTAGCCTGCCAGTGCCCGGATCTGGCGGCTCGTGAAGCCCCTAGTTCAGTTTGGCGTCTAGGTGTGGCGCCGACTGGAGTTCTTCCCGTTCCTGCTCTGGTTTCCATGGTGGATGCCGATGCGAGCGGAGAAGGCAAGACTTCTCAATAAGGACTCCTGCCTGTGCTTCTTTAACGTTTTCTAGCAGAACATCATCCTGTCCGGCCGAAGTGGCGAGGGGGGAGGCGAGAAAGTTGGTGGCGTTAGAAGTTGGCGTGGGCTGCTGCCAATTTGGTGTTATCCGCAGTGGTCTAATGGCGGCGGCGATGCCGCCGGGCCGCTGCCCTTTCTGGTCGAATGGCAACCTAGGGTTTCAACCTCCTTCGGAGGCCCTTCTATGGAGCTCTGTGCCGGAGCTTGTCACCTCGTCTTCGACAAGTGGTTCGTCCCCAGAGAAGGCGAGATGGCCGAAAAGAGTGACTCGTCGCTAGCTTTGAGAGTGTTTCGAGCTGCTTCCTCTCCGACCTCGTCATGCGCCTTGAGGTCGCCAACAACTAGTGGTGGCGGCACCCAAGGACCTGATTGTGTTTTTTATCTTTGTTCTAGGGTGTTTTGTGTAGATCTAAAGCCCTTATTTCCAAATATTAGGTTCTTCGCGCGAGTGTTGTATAAGGGCTTCTTTGTAATTTGTACCCACCACATGTTTCATTAACATCAACTAGGGTCCTTCCTGACCCCTCTCTCGTTCAAAGAAACGTATCCCATGTCTCATTCGTGGTGTTGGCAAACATGACCATGCTGACGACACCCTTGGTCATCGAAGAGACAAACACCGAGAGGATTGCTGGATCCTGCTGGTGCACATGATTGGAATGCAGAACCATGCGTCTACCATGGTTGACGACGACGTGGGCAGCAGGGCAGGCTCTCCAAATGACTCCGAAGGAGATGCGCGACTTGTGCTCTCCAAATCAAATAATTTCCGCTCGTCAGCCTGATGGTGATGGCCTGAGCGATGGAGACAACATTAGACGCCCCCGGAATGTTGGGTAGCCGGAAACAACGGATAGGCTGGCATGGTACTCCACAGGCACATTGGAGAACCCCATCATGGGGGCAGGAGGGTACCTCATCATCGGAACAGTCAGCGGAGGCGTGATAGACACTGTGACGATCGACGTGGTGTAGAACACCGGACTTTAGAACGTAGTGAAGGCTGATAGAGGATGTTCGAGGAAGGCATGGTCGTGGTCGGGGTCGAAATACCGGCCTGAGTCCATATAGGAGAGAAGACTGTCGTGGTAGCACTACTAGGAAAAGGTTTACCACCGGCGTGGCAAAATAGCTTAGCGCCGGTGCACGGGCACATGCCGGTGATGCTCGTGCCAGTGGTAATTGCTTAGCGACGGCGTGCAGCCCTCCGCGCTGGGGGTAGTTTCGAAACCGCCCGCGCACACCACCTTGGCACGCCGGCGGTAAGTGCCTCAATTTTTTTTTCCCAATTTTTTCTTCAATTTTTAAAATATTTGAATTGTTTGACTGGGATAATCGCACAAGGGACATCTTTATCTATAAGAACTCTTAATATCATGTCAAATTTCTCACTCATGGTCACACTTCCTGGTTGAAATCATATGTAACTTTTCGCGTAGATTGATTTTCATATAAAAAACTTTTTCATCTGATGTCGTATGTAAAAGTTATAGCCATTTTATCGTCACGTGAATCTTTTCGCAAGATATGTTGAAATTTGTGTTTATTATTTTTCCTAACAACTAAATCACATAACACAACTATATCTCAAAGAATTTTCAAATTTAAAATTTTCATCATTTTCTTTTATTGTTTCTAGACATGAAAAAGGCGATGGGCGGTGGGGGTGGGGGTGGGGTGGTTGAGGCCACACTTAATGCTGGCGCACTAATATTCCCGTGTGCCATCGGTAGTGAGCCGGATAGCGGCGGCGCTTGGGTGTGAGTGGGCGCCGGGGTAGTTGGCTAAGCGGCGGTGCGTGCAAGCCTAGAGCGTCGAGGGTACGTGAATGCGGGAGTGGGGTTTGGGTGGGTCGCGCCTTAACACCGGCGTGCGGGTTACGGTGTGCGTCGGGATACTTGGGTAGCACCGACGCACTGGAGTAGTGGGACCCAAAAAATTGTGCGCTAGGATAGGTTTTTTTCTATAAGCCTTTTTCTAGTAGTATAGAGATGGGGGTGGTCGCCGTCCCGGAGGCAGCAGAAGGTGCGGTGGCCATCGCATCACCGGGAGGAATTGGCTTTGGCGACGACGCCTATGTGCGGGGAAGAAAAGTTTAGGTCACCATCACGCCGAGACTTCCTAGTATTACCTCTGTTCCAAAAAGTAAGGTATATTATAGTAGATTATACTACCTTCATTTTAATGAATAAGGCGTATGCGTATTTTAAAAGCAAATTTGACAAAAGAAGTTAAGTAAAAATGATTGAATTGTATTGCGTATAGTTAGTGTTGTTGTATTCGTATCGAAACACACTTTCTAACGGGTTTCTAGAGGGGTGCAAATGAAATTATTACCAAAAATACATAAAGAATAAAACTTAAATTATCAAAAAATCTAAACAAAAATTTCGCATATAATTCAGACATTCTATACCTGTACACAAGTTTTCAGAAAGAACGAACATTTTGTGTAAAAAAGATAAAAAAACATGTTCGTGACGTTGGAACACTAAAATTTGTCTCTTTTACATGGGACATATAAAATGTTCTTTTCACCCGCAAACTTGTGTACGGATATTTAGTGTCCGGATATACATACAAATAATTTTTCTCTAAATTTTTCGGCATTTTAGAATATGTTTTCATACAATGAGTTCATTTGTACCCTCGAGCCAAATTGGATTTACCTTTCTAATGATGCTAATTTTATATTAATATTTTTTATATATTTTGAGTAATTCTTGATAAAAACAGCGCACAAAACAAGGACGCCTATGAAACAGAGGGAGTATATTTTAGCCTACGTAAACAACTTATATTTAGGGACGAACCATGATACTTAAGTACTACACTAGTATGTGCATCAGTGCATGTAATCATTAACACGCATTGGGCGGCAGCAGCAGCAGCAGCAGCAGCCGATGGTGGTGCTTGGGCAGCAGCTGATGCAGAACCCAGCATTGGCCTGCCTCCTCGCTGTCGCGGTCGCCACCGGAATGCTGGTCATCCGCGCCGTGACCAGGGGGGACGGGAGAAAGCGGCTGCCGCCAAGCCCGAGGAGCCTGCCTGTGATCGGGCACCTCCACCTGGTGCGGCCGCCCGTGCACCGTACCTTCCACGACCTGGCGGCGCAGCTGGGCCCACTAATGCACATCCGGCTGGGTTCCAGTCACTGCGTGGTGGTTAGCTCGGCAGGCGTAGCCGGTGAGCTCATCCGCAGCCACGAAGGGAAGTTCTCGGAGCGGCCGCTCACCGCGGTGGCACGCCAGTTTGCTTACGGCTCAGATGGCTTCGCGTTCGCACCCTACGGCCCGCACTGGCGCTTCATGAAGCGGCTGTGCATGTCGGAGCTCCTCGGGCCCAAAACCGTCGAGCAGCTCGCCCCCATCCGCCGAGCCGGCGTCGTGTCCTTGCTGCAGAGCGTTCTGTCGTCGGCGGAGGTGATGGACCTTACCGCCGCGTTGATCCGGCTTTCCAACACGTCCATCATCACGATGATGGCGAGCACGGTACCCGGAAGCGTGACGGACAAGGCGCAAGCGCTTGTGAAGGCGGTGGCGGAGCTCCTCGGGGTCTTCAACGTCGAGGACTACATCGCTGTGTGCCGCGACTGGGACCTCCAGGGACTCGGCCGCAGGGCTGCCGACGTCCACCGCCGCTTCGACGCACTGCTCGAAGACATGATCAAGCACAAGGAGGAGGCCAGGCGGATGCGAGAGCCGGCGGAGAAGATGACGACAAGCAACAAGGACTTGCTCGACATCCTGCTGGACAAGATGGAGGACGACACGGAGGTTGCGGAGGTGAAGCTCACCAGGGAGAAGATCAAAGCCTTCGCCATTGTAAGATGATTCGTTTCAAAGCTTTCACGTCGACCGGACCAAAAGTTACTAGTTCATCTCGTGCGGATGTATGTAGGACATTGTGACGGCCGGCTCAGACACGTCGGCGGCGATGATCGAGTGGATGCTAGCTGAGTTGATGAACCACCCGGAGGCGCTCCGCAAGGTGCGGGATGAGATCGACGCTGTCGTCGGCCACGAAAGGATCGCCGGCGAGGCCGACGTGGCGAGCCTGCCGTACCTTCAGGCGGTCTACAAGGAGACGCTGAGGCTGCGCCCGGCGGTGCCCATCGTGTACCGGCAGGCGACGGAGGAGATGGAGGTCGGCGGCGTGTTCACGGTGCCGGCGGGGACGGCGGTGTTCCTCAACGTGTGGTCCATCGGGCGCGACCCTGCCTTCTGGGACGCGCCGCTGGAATTTCGGCCAGAGCGTTTCATGGCAGGCGGGGACCACGAGGCGGTGGATCTGCGCGGGCAGCACTTCCAATTCCTGCCGTTCGGGAGCGGCCGGCGTATCTGCGTCGGCATGGGGCTCGCACTGCAGACCGTACCCGCCGTAGTGGCCGTGCTCGTGCAGTGTTTCGACTGGGCCCAAGACGGCGAGGCGACCATTGACATGGAGGAAGGCGACGGGCTGGTGTGCGCGCGCAAGCACCCGCTCTTGCTCCGCCCTTCGCCGCGCCTAAACCCCTTCCCGGCCCTCGTCTAGCCTAGCCTATTGCCGTCGGGAGGACTAGGCGTTAGCTTGTTTTTGCCACGTATGTACTCTATGATGTGGTATTGGTGATTTCAAATCATATGAAATTTAAAATTTTATTACATGTTTGTTCGTGTATTAGCTGTGAGATATCACGTTTTATTTGATAGAAATTTTGAGGAAGTGACTACCCTTTTTTTTGCGAGGAAGAAGACGATATCATTGATACTCCGTTCTTACAGAAAAGCCTAGAAAACAAGCAAAATTACAAAGAGGTCTTGCTGAGCTCCAACTTCGACGGCGACCAGAACAAGAGGATCGACAACAGCCCCATGGCAGCCGGGAAGTCCCCGCTCACCACCCCCGTAGGGTTAACGCCCTGGCTCTTCGTCTCCGTCGCGAAGCACCACGTCATCTTCTTCACCTTCTTCACATCGCCGATCCGGTGCCATGCCAAGTCGGACCGGGGAACTCCACACCGCATGAATCCACAGATCCGCGGGCGCGGAACACGCAGGCGCACCGGCACAGAGCTCCGCCATCGGAGGGGTCGCACACCTGCACCAAAAGCCACAACGGCGATGCCGCCGCCTCCACAGCGCCGCCCGCGGCAAACCCACCCAACCCTACACTATATACTACCGCGAAACGGGGATCCCCCGCCCTCCCGCCCAAGTGACTACCCTTTATCCAAATTATATCATTTTAAGACTTATTTTTCCTATTACCTGAGCCCAAAAGTTTTTCCCATATGTGTCTAAAACCAATGAAACATATGGCCCTTCTCCAGACGTTGTACACACTATAATGTGCTATATTTGAAAATAGGCCAAAAATGAAGGATTTCAGTAAGAATAAATGGATATATAGTGAAATAGATGGTGTTTTAGCATGATCTATTATGTTTAACAATCAAGATTTGCATCATATGTCCGCCCCTCATCATATACTCGGTTACGGTGCCACAATATCTCGTGCAGAGGAAACAAAATCGCCCTGTTCCTCCTGCCGCCTCCTCCAAGGCGACCGGGGGGGGGATCCCTATACCTCCCCGCCATGGCCGCCCCCCATCTCTGTTGCTCCCTCCCCTCATCGACCCCCCTCCCCCGCCCCCAGAGGCCGTCGCCGTCGCCGGTGAAGGGGGGCGGGGATTTAATGCCCCTCGGCTCCGAGCATGGTGGTTAGGAGGGAAGCCACCACAGTTGGGTATCAGGGGCTCTAGATCTCGAGGCGGCAGCCTCCGGTGGTGTGGCGATGCTGTCTTGGCGGCGAGCAGCGTGCGCGGGTGCAAGTATTTCTCATCGGTTGGGTGGGCAGCGAGGAGGCGGTGGGTGTTGGCCATGGTGCGGGGGCCACGGCGTCAGTTCCCAGCCAGATTTGAAGATCGATGCTCCTCTGCTAGCTCGCCCCACCCTGTCAGTGCGGTTCTAGGTGGTCTCCGGCTGTCAGATATACTGCCGGGTCCGGTGCTGGAGGTGGTGTGAGAACCGGGAGTAGGGATGAAAACATAGTGGAAACGAATGGAACTGAGTGGTGCCACATTTGTATTCATATTTTTTTACGGAAGCAGAAACGAATACAGAAACCCCGAAAACAAAAACAAAAGTAGATATTGTCAGAAGCAGATATAGACCGAATACGGTGAAGACGCGGAACAGTGTAGATTTTACCCGGAACAAAGAGAACCCTGGAATCATGCAACAAATCTCAAGCATTCTAGAAATCAACAAAATTGTTCCATAGTTATATATAGCATGGTGCTAGATTTACAAGGGAATAAGGGAATGATCATTTCGTGGAAGCCTCCTCGAATGCATTAAGGAATTACATAGTCTCCAGTACTAGGATAAGCAGCTTTGCAAGTTTGGCTTGACAAGGTCATATTTTCTATCGGTTGGATTTGACCATGCACATCAACCCTAAAACGGAAATTCTATATGAGACGGAAATAGAAATTCCATTTTCGTGTATGTTCCACCGGAAAACACTGTTCCGTTTTTGTTTCCGTTTCCCTGAAAAAAGTCCAGTTTCTGTTTCTGTTTGTGAAATTCCGTTTCCGTTTCCATATTTTTATTCTATTTCCATTTTTTCATAGAAAAGTCGGAAACATTTTGCTCCACTTTCATCCCTAACCGGGAGAAATCCCTGATTGGAGGTGCCAGCCGCGAGGATGGTGACGCACGTGGGTGTTGCGTTCTTCCTTGGAGGCGCCGTTGAGGTACCTCGCCCCCTCCCTCCCTAGCTTGATACCTGGAAGAAATCCCAAACCACTTGGTTTGGGCGACAGCGACGCTCTAGGCACAGTTTCCTCGCTGAAGTTGCCACCTTGGGTGAGTTGGGGTGTGGGTTTATGTTGTTTAGCGGATGGTGTCAGCGCCGTGGTCAGAGCGGTGACGGCGGTGCCAAGTGATGGGTATAGGTCCTACAATTCACTTGGTTGCTCTCAGCTGGTTCCTTGCGCTTGCTCGCCGGCGTATCGGTGCCCTCATGCCTAGGCAGAGAGTGGAAGGGTTCCCTCACCCGTTTGGAGTGTGGTGGTAGGACGACTGGAGCACAGTGCTTCTTCCCTGCGGCCGCTGTGTCGAGGCTCTGTAGTGTCGCGTCGTCCTTGGTACAAAGCTTCTTCTTTTTGACGTCCTCGCCCGGCAGCTTCGTCTCTGCATGGGTGTTTCCGGGGTTGGTGACAAGGCTTCTCAAGGGGAGCTCGATCCAGCAATTGGTTGGGCTCATTCTGGCACCCTTTGGCAATCCGGTTCCTGGTTTCTGCACTGCTTAGGGTGAGCGTCTCCATTGATGCGGTACGGCACCCTTCGAGCCAAGGCGAAGGGGCAGGGGTCCCTCTCCGGTCATGGAAGAGAACATCTAGGCGACGACTCGCCTCTCGGTTCAGACGGGGACAATTCAGCGCTGGCGAAGCTTCCACCTCAAGATGTGCCTTCGTCCATCCTTGGTGCTTTGTTCGCGTTAGAGGGCTTGGACATCTTAGCTGAACTTTTCTTGTGTATCTTCTGTTTGCTGTTGTGTTGTGTTGTGTTGCGTGTAAGCTGTTCTTCAGCATCATGTAAAACCTTGCCGTATGGGGCTTTATTAATCTAACGCGTGATCTAAAAAAAAATACTCGTTTACTCCCACTAACCAAAAAATAGCGTGCTTTTTTTTAGAGCGTATCTTAATTTTATAGAAGGAAGAACTTAAAATTTACAAGGTAGGATCACTTGTTTTACGGTGATTGCGCACATTGTTGAATACCCATGTCGTTTCGATTAGCGCGTATCCAACATTGCACACCAAGCCATCAAACCCTCTCCTCTTGTTTGCTCCAAAACTGCTTCTCGTTGACATCCACCAGTTCTGAATGGTGGCCTATAGTTCAGTTTGACGGCCTCATTCCAGCGGTACCAAACCTCTCTGGCCAGTTTGACGGCCTCATTCCTGCAAGCACACGAAGCAGCTGGATGATCGATTTTGTAGTCCATGCCTGAAGCGATCGATCCGCCGTCCATATTCTGTCTTGTGATGACAGCCACGTGAACACTTTGCTCTTGGGCGTTGCCATATTTCTTCAGATCGGCTCGTGCAGCTTACAGCTCTCCCGTCCTTGCGAAAGCATCTTATAGGTTGATCTGGCCGAGTATGCGCAGTCAGTTGACCACGACCAGCTGAAGTTATCCGGCCTCTCCAAGTCCCTCTCCACTCCATTGATGGCCAACCATAGTGTCATGCATGGACGAGGCGTTTTGGCACCCGGGAGCATACGCTCCCGGTTTTTAATTGAATTTTAAATGCAAGTTCAAATGTAAAAAATAAATTAACAAAAAATTCCACGCGTACATCTTGACACTCTATATGCTCACAAAGTCGTTTCATGAAAAACCGATATGTTTTGTGTCGTGTGTGAAAAATACAAAATTCGTAGCTAAAAATACGGGCAACCAGACATTTCTTTATATTTTTCATACAGGACACAACAAAAAACGGTTTTCCGCGAAACTTGTTGTGCACAAATATAATATCGAGATGTATGCGCCAAATTTTTGTTGACATCTTAATATATTTTTTCAGGTAGCAGGAGCATATGCACCCCAATCAAAAGTGGATTTTCGTACCTATATTAGGAATAACGCAAAGGTTATGATGTTTTAGCGCAATATAGTATGCTATTTATTAAATAGTGTCATAGCGAGTAAAATTGCGAAAATTTCGCATGGACTCTATAAATACGCTATAGCATGCTAAATAGCTCTATTTTTTCCTTTTCTGAAACTCTTTGCCGGGTTTCTTTCGGTTAACAATGGCAGAGTCAACGTGGTTCCTATTGGGTTTTTTGTTTCAAAGGGAACATATTGGGCTTGTGGGCTGCCCTCTGATTCATGTATTTCTTGTTCCTATTGGGCTTTTGGTGCTATGCAAGATCCTTTTCTTTATTCAACACACAATGATGAGTGCATATGGAAGGTCTATGTGCCTATTCTCAGGTTTGTTGAAGCAAGCATGTCTGGGTAATTTACTGACATTTTTTTTGCAATGATCCGAGTCTATTCCATGAATTTACAAGAAGAACAAAATATCCAAAACATAATAAAAATTATATCAATTCTTTGAACCACCTAACGAGCACTATTGTCGCCAGAGCGAGCCGCCGCCGCCGTCATCGCTCCCTTACTGAAGCCGGCCTGACGTTGTCGATGATAGTTGGGAAGTCTTCGTGCACGTGCCCCTAAGAACCAGCGCACGAGAGCTGAAGTTGTCGTTATTGAACCATTTAATTGATTTGAATCTTCTAACACAGAACCTCTAACACACGTAAACTGGACGAGATCCATCAACACACGTAGACTGGACGAGATCCATCACTCCATGAAAGCGGCAACCAGACGAATCACTCCCATCCTCAACGCCACCGGCGAAATCGCCGCCGAGGAGGTGGATGAGGAGGCAGATGTACCTTATTCTTGTCCCGTATAACATCATCATAGCCACCATAACAGCAATGTTGGTTGACCCTAACTTTAGAGACCCTTCTACATCGCCGAGCGTAGGTCCGAGGTCCCTACCTCCTCCCGCCGCCAGAGCGGCAAGTAGGGAAAACAGGCACCCGTCGATTCCCGATCGTAGATGACAAGGACAAGGCTAATGGCAGCGTAGCCGTCGCCTCTGTTTCTTCCTTTCAAGGGAGGCTGCTGGGCGTGCGTGTAATTTACTGACCATTTGCAAAACAAAGGTCATTTTCCAACCAATCTGTTATTTCTTTTCCTTCACATGGTAATCCAGTAGTACCCAAGATTATTTTCATTGAGAAATGAAAGGCTGAACATCGCAATCCAGTAGTACCGATTGTTGGATATTGGATTGTTTGAACACTTATCTGGTTTCCTCCCCAGCAAGTACCTACATTTTTAATACCTTCTAACCGTGAGGAGTAATGTCGTGCCGATCCTGGATGACGTCATTCAAGGATAGTGAATTAAAGGGACACAGGCTGGGGAGAAGATCGCTGTGAGTAAGCAGGGACCAGAAGCATGACAGAAGCTGAAGGCACATGAAGCAATCAAGTTACAAAGTTTCCCAAGATTTATAGGGAACATTACGGGTCTATCGGGGCCTGTAGGAGTATTGCTTTAAAGAACAAGCTGCCAATAGCATGTCCTGCTGATAATTTTTCTTCTTACGATAAACACTCTAAATAATACCCGTCCGTTTCAAAATATAAGATGTTTTATCTTCTGTGAAATGTATGTATAGAGGTTTTTAGTGTGTAAGTTTGGAATGAATATATACATAAAAGATATCTAAATACATTCGTTTCATGAAAACTAAAACATCTTATATTTTAAAATAGAGAGAGTATGTCATGAGAGCATCTCTAGCAAACCCCGGAGACCGCGGACCTAGGAAGGTGGATTGGGTACCCTTAAACCCTTTTTATGATATAGCGTGGGTAGCGTTAGAACATATATTCAAAAATTAGTACTCCTACTGCGACCTGTCTTCTCTCCTCTGACTTCTTATTCTTCCTAGTGTTCTCCCAACTTGGCTCCGCCTGACCTCTCATCCTGAGACAAATCAGGCAGACTATCTGGCAAGGGTAGGTGGCGCTATAGCTATCTAGCTTGGGCTCATTTCAAACTTCAAAGCGAGCAAGCACCAACAACTATCTAGATTGGGCGCAGTTCAAAACTGTGCATGCAAGCTCGCGACCATCTCGCAGCCGCGCCGACTCCTCTGGCCGACCATCCAGCACTAGAACCATAGATTGACCAGGGAAATCGAAAATCGATTATGGGCATACACCGGAGTCGGGCCTTCTCGGCCGCCAAATTGACTGGGTGCCGTGGAGAGTTAAGTTCTTTGTCTGACTGGCCTGGGACTGTTGCTTTTTTATTTGGAAATGGACCACTGCTGGACCTCAGAGCGTCTTGTGAGGCAAGGGTTGGTGCACCCCGTGCTGCTCCCTATGAGACCAGTAGGAGGAGATGACGACCCATCTCCTCATAGGTTGCCCCTTTTACAAGGCGATCTAGCACGAGGTGTTCTCTATGACGCATCTTGCGTAAGGGAACATCATAGCTCATCATGCTGACGACATGGTGGATCTAGAAGCAGTGGAATTCCATCGGCCTATCATGTCTAACCTTCTCAGCATGATTCGATCAGAGGCTTGTTTCTGGGCTGCTACTGGTGCGGTTGGCCTCCGAGCACTGCTCCCTGCAGCCTCATGGTGTGGTTGGCCTCCTGGCACTGCTCCCCGTAGCCTCGTGGTCCTAGCAGGTTGAGTTATAGGATGTTGGCTCTTCTGAGCCGGTGTATATACTCTACAGATCCATTTTTCTATCAATGAATCAAAATGCAAGGGTGTAACACCCCGGTAAAACCACTACTAGAAAATCGCGTGTGTTTTTATTTTGTGCATCATCATGATCGCATGCTCATATCATCATGCCACATTGCATTTGAGCATCGTCATGTCATCACGCATATGTTTGGCTAAAACTATTTTCTAAAAGCCTAGTTTCTTTTCTAATTACTCCCCCGTCTTTGTTTCAAACTAAAACCCCGGTCTCTTCTGGATATTTGGTTCGCCTAAAAACCTATTTACAAATGTTTTGTTTAAACAAATTAAAATAAATAAATAAAACGTGTTTTTTTATAAATCCCCGGGGAGGCAGTCCAGCCGGTCAGGCCAAAGGCCCATCCGGGCCAGACTACCTACTACCCGGCCCGTCTAAAACCTGACCTAACCTAAGCTATCTAGTCTAAACCTAGACCCAAACCTCTACCTAACCAACCACCCAACACCACGTCCCTACCGCCGCCACACGCTGGCAGCAGCATGCGAACCACCCAGCCCCGCTTGGCCTTGCGTCACGCACGCCAGCGCCCACGCCTAGCATTCCCGCACGTGGTACACCCTGGCCCAGCCGCTACCGTGCAACGCACACGAGCAACATGTATATCGCCCCACACCCTTTGTCAACACCCGGATTTTTAATCCCAGATGCCCGTTATGCCATAACTCGCAATCCTAGGATTACCATTTTTGCGAGACATAACGGATTGGATATCACAGTACATCATCCATTACAAACCATACATAAGGTGTTACACAAATAAGGATCTCATGATCCAGTCTTGATACAAAAAACAGCGGAAATAAAAGATAAGCGTAGCGGTGGGGTCCATCTTCAGGGGCACAGGCAATGCTGACGAAGGCAGATAGTCCTAGTTATGATAGCCGTCCTATTGGCCATCATCTTGATAGTCTCCTTCATAGTCTAGCCAGGAGAATAGCTAGGGACAAAAGCCATGAGTACTCTTTAAGTACTCGCAAACTACCACTAACAAGTAATATAGTTCTAGTTTAAAGTGCTAAATCTAAGTTTAACTATATAGTTAAATTTGAAACCTAAGCTGAGTTCTAAAGCAAAGAAAAATAAAATAAAGTTCTAGAATCACTTAAGTTGGGAAGCTATTGTCATAAACACAACCCTGTTGTGGTCAAGTCAAGATTCATCATTCATTTCATAACTTAATTGGAAAACATCTGACAACGAAACAGTATGGTCATTCCAACTGTCCATAACCGCGGACGCGGCTATTCGAATAGTTTGACACTCTGCAGAGGTGGTACACTTTCACCAGAAGATTCGATACATCTGTCAGGGATAACCCTGAATCATCATACTTAGTATGCAGATAATCAAACATAACTTTCCCTTTACACACCCTAGTATAAGCACCTCTCCTATGAGCATGGCCTCCCAACCATGACCATCAGTCATCTTGGGCACTGCATAGGTGGACATCATGAGAGGTAGCCTCAGCTCAAACCTCTCCCGCGAGGGAACTAATACTAATGTATATAAATTTCCAACTAAGCCTTACCCAATTCAGGTAATGTGGTTGTATGGTAAATTTGGAATGGTATCGCATCCGAATCCAACCATCAGTTTTATAAAAGGGTTAAGGCTCATGCCTCATCATTTTCATCCTCATAAACCATTTGTATTTCTCACCCATGTCAAAACATCTCAATATAATGACTCATCATTCCAAGGTTTTCATAATTCATTTTCACCAAGTGTTCCCATCTAAAGTGACTCAAGTTTTTGATCTACTCTAAACTACTAAGTTAAGAGTGTTCACTAAGGTGGAAAAGATGGGTTCAATCTCATGCCATAGAATGACATCTAAAGGATTCTAAATAGGTCAAGTTTTATACTCTTTATGCTACCTTCAAAACAAGTAAAGAACTTTGTGTAAAGTAAAGGAAGTAAAGCTTGTAAATAAGACTTGAGTGTCTAAATAGTCAAAGGAGTGTGACCAAAGCATGCCTAAAGCATCTTTGCTAAACCATCTAGTTTAATCCTAGCTTGCTAAGCATTATCCTTGCAAGTGTTAGCTTGCATTGTTAATGGTGGATTGCCTTGGTTGGTGCAGTGGTTGAAGTTTTCTTCTTCTTCTTCTTGGTAGAACTCCTCCTCCTCGAAAGCTTGGTCGGTACTATCGTCTATAAATACATACAGAGTACAGAATCACCAAACAATACTTAACTAGTCTAATTAGCATTCTAAGACACACATTTGATGATCTATTATCATCTCAAGCATCACAAGTTTAAATCAATAGTTTCACTCTTTTTATTTTAGAAAACTAATTTCTACTCATTGAAAAATTAACTAAGATTTAATATTCACCACTTAAAATATGGGATCATGTGGACACATGTCCTCACCACATATTCTAGCATGTGGGAATGTGATTTAAGTGTTGAATCATAATTACTTTGGTTTAAGTTCATTATTTAATGTTTTAAAGTGACTAGAAATGCCTATATAGCATTATTTTGGTACTAGTCCAAATTCACTGCATGTAAACCTTAATATTATTACATATTTAGATAGGTATGATAAAATGTGCATTTTGAGAGTTGGAATCAACTCAAAATCTATCTTAGTTGATTTTATAAAAATGTTGCAAGGTGCAAATTCTTCTGTTTTATTATTTTTACTAGGAGAGACCTATAACTCTAATTGAATTAAATCCCATGGGCTTTGATAGATAATTTCAATACTTTTCAGGCAAAATTGGTTTCATGCAATTTGGATTTGTCAAACTCCCAGAATTGATTTTTTAACTAGTGGACAGAAACTAGATTAACTCTAAATAGAAAAACTAAATTTGAATCTCTAACTCGCGCGGGAACTAACTGGGCCGACCTAGCTACGCACAGTGAGGGCAGCGGGCTACCTGACATGCGGGCTCCACCGGTCAGCGGCACAGAAACACCGAAACGGTATCTAGCATCCTAGGCCACACGATCTAAAGACGATCCAACGGTGGAGAGTCATCGTCGACGACGGATTACTCCGGCGAGAGTCTGACCTAGACGCGACGGTGGGGGTCGATTGGTGGCATACCAGGGCTCCAGCAAGGTCGGTGAGATGGGAAAACGGGCTGGTAGATGACAGCAAGGTGAGGCGCGGTTGCGGCGGAGCTTGGGGTGCCCTAAATCGCAGTCGCCCTTCTCCTCCTGCTGCGGTGTCTTCGGCTCCAATTCCGGTGAGACAGAGCTCAAGCAGCATCGGCTAGAGGTGGGTAAGGTTCAGAGAGAGGTGGGGAGTGAGTGAGTGTGGAGAAAATAGGATGGGGTGGCCGCTTTATATAGGGTCGACGAGAGGGCAGAGCGGGCGCCGGTGAGGTCATTGGTGACGATGATGCGGGGCTCTCTCGGCATGGGCGAGGGCGGCGATGGATACTCTGTCCCCCGACGGTCCTCTGGGGCTTAAAGTCGTGGCAAGGCAAGGTCTCTACTGGTCGGGAGCGTGCGGTGAACTGCGCGCAGACGGCGGTGTTCGACGCGGTTCCTCCGGGCTGCTGGTCTCGAGGCGGTGAACGATGATGTATGGGCGGTTGCTGGGCCTGCTGCGGGTGCTGCCATGCAAGGCTAGGGATAGGCGAGGTCGGTGCTGCTCTGGCGGGCGCGGCGCTCCGGGGTGATCGGCATGGCGGACAGAGGCATGGGCGCGAGCAAATGCGGCTGGTCCTCCGCTCGATTTTGGTCGGGGGCTGGTCGAGGCGGTGCGGTGTGATGGCGCTTGTCTGCCCAAATGGTGACCAAATCCACTGCTCACTATAGTGTTTTGGAATTTGCAAGATTTGTGTCTACCACCAGTTTGATGAAATGGCCGCAAGAGACCAAAGTTTGAATTTCGGTTTCAAAATTTTTGAGTGATCTCCACTAGTACTAGGTAGTCTCTGGTTGCAAGGGTTTTGAAAGTGGAGCTCAAATTGATGGTTTTTCAAAAAGGGGTGATCTAGGCATATGCATTGAATTCAATTTTCACATGCCATTTAAAATAATATTTGAATGTTTTTAGCAGATCAAAAAGTGGGTCTTGGTACCTCATTATGTGTACTAGCAAGGGGTGTAAAGATCTAGAATTATTTCTGTTGAGAAATGAGTGCTAGGAACACTCAAAGTAGTGTAGTGGATTAAAATGACCAAAATGACCATTCCTCCTTTTTAATTGTTTTTGATTTGATTTTCTTTGGGATCTGCTTGTGAAAGATTTAGATGATGTTTAATTTACCAATAAAACATTTTACAACCAAAGAATCATAGAACCATGGCAATTCAAATCAATTTCTAAATTAAATGCACACACACATGAATGCTTTCATTTTTAATTTGGAAAAGTTTTTGTTAACCCTAAATTTGATGATTTGGATCTTGATAATCTTGGATTGATGTTTTGGGATGTTACAAACCTTCACCCCTTAAACAAAATCTCCTCCCGAGATTTACAAAGAAAACTAGGAACTAAAGAGATCTGGAAACTCTGTCCTAATGTAATCTTCGCGCTCCCAAGTGGCTTCCTCCTCGGTATGGTTGCTCCACTGAATCTTGAGAAACTTGATGCTCCTAGTCCTGGTGGTTCTATAGGCTTCTTCTAAGATACGGATGGGCACTTCCTGATAGGTCAGGTCATTGTTGATTTCTACAGCTCTGTGATCGATGTTCTTGAAAACTTTAGTCTTCTCAGGCACTTCCAAGCATTTGCAAAGTAACGAGATATGGAACACATTGTGGATGGATGACATCTCTTCAGGTAGTTCCAGTTGATACGATACTTCTCCTCGACAGTTCAGAATCTTGAAGGGCCCGATATATCTGGGGGCTAACTTTCCTTTCAGACTAAAGCGTTGAGTTCCTTTCAATGGCGAAACTTTGAGATACACAAAATGTCTGACATTGAAAGTCAGGTCTCTCCTTCTTTTGTCAGCATAACTCTTCTATCTGGATTGGGCGATCTTGAGGTGCTCATAGACTTTGTGAACCTTCTCTTCTGCTTCTTTGAGAATGTCGGGTCCAAAGATCTGACTCTCTCCTACTTGCGACCAATTCAAAGGGGTACGACACTTTCTTCTATATAGGAATTCAAAGGGTTCCATCTGCAAACTAGCTTGATAACTGTTGTTATATGAGAATTCTGCGAAAGGCAGGCAGTCTTCCCATTTCGATCCGTATTCCAACACACAAGCTCTAAGCATATCCTCTAGGATCTAGTTGACTCTCTCAGTCTGTCCATCCGTTTGCGGGTGATAAGTGGTACTGAAGTTCAACTTGGTTCCTAATCCTTCCTGAACTTTCTGCCAAAACCTTGAGGTAAACTGGGTTCCTCGATCTGATACGATGGTCTTGGGGGTTCCATGCAGACTAACAATTCTAGCGATGTACAGTTCTGCTAACTTTGCACTCTGGTAGGTAGTCTTGACATGTATAAAGTGGGATACCTTGGACAATCTATCAACTATGACCCAGATTGAGTCATTTCCCCTACTAGAAGTAGGCAAACCGGTGATAAAGTCCATTCCGACGGAATCCCATTTCCATTCCGGAATCTACAATGGTTGCAACAGTCCTGCAGGTCTCTGATGCTCTTCTTTGACTCTTTGACAGATGTCACATTTGGCGATGTAGCTTCTAATTTCCCTCTTCATCTTGTGCCACCAAAATTGCTCTTTCAAATCCTGATACATCTTTGTTCCTCTGGGGTGGATAGAATAAAGAGTATCATGAGCTTCCTTCATGATAATTTTCTTCAGTTTCGAATCTGCTGGCACACAGATACGCCCTTTGTACCATAGTACACCTTCTTCGTCTTCGGTGAATCCAGGTACCTTTCCTGTACCAATACGATGTTTGATTCCGTCGATACTTTCATTCCCCTTCTAGGCTTCCTTGATTTGGCTAATCAAAGTGGGTTGAAGTTCAATGCTAGCTAAGAATCCTTTGCTAACTAATTCAGTCCTGAACTACTCCAACTCTTCATACAAACTTGGTTGCTTCTCCTTGATCATGGTGTTTAGCCTACATGGCAATCTGCTAAGAGCATCCGCTACCACATTGGCTTTGCCGGGGTGATAGTGAATGTCAAGGTCATAATCCTTGATTAACTCTATCCATCTCCTTTGCCTCATATTCAGCTCTTTCTGAGTGAAAATATACTTCAAGCTCTTATGATCTGAGTAAATCTCACAGCGATTACCCATCAGATAATGACGCCATGTCTTCAATGCTAGAACCACAGCTACTAGCTCAAGATCATGGGTCAAATAGTTCTGCTCATGCTGCTTCAGTTGTCGAGACAGATACACGATGACTTTGCCTTCTTGCATCAATACACATCCTATACCAATCTTGGATGCATTACAATACACATCAAATGGCTTCTTGATGTCTGGCATGACCAATATTGGGGCTGATATCAATCTCTTCTTCAGCTCCTGAAAACTGGCTTCACACTAGTCTGTCCATTCAAACTTCTTGTCCTTCTTCAACAATTGGGTCATGGGTCTGGCGATGCTTGAGAATCCTTCTACAAACTTGCGGTAGTATCCCGCTAATCCGAGAAATGCACGGACTTGGGTTTGAGTGGTTGGGGCTTCCTATTCTTCGACATCTTTGATCTTGGCGAGATCAACAGAAACTCCTCCGGCAGACACAATATGTCCTAGGAATCCTACTTCTTTCAGCCAAAACTCACACTTGCTGAACTTGGCATATAACTGATGCTCTCTCAGGGTTTCTAGGATGATTCTCAGATGTTGCTCATGCTCTTCTTCTGACTTAGAGTAGATAAGGATGTCGTCGATAAACACAACTACAAACTTATCTAGGAAATTCATAAAGATCTTATTCATGAGATTCATGAAATAAGAAGGGGCATTGGTTAATCCAAAAGACATAACTGTATACTCATATAAACCATAGCGAGTAGTAAA
This sequence comes from Avena eriantha, assembly GCA_910589775.1. NCBI lineage: Eukaryota > Viridiplantae > Streptophyta > Magnoliopsida > Poales > Poaceae > Avena > Avena eriantha. Next base: position 185,012,523 of record OU342744.1, read on the forward strand.
GGCGGTCTTCGGAATATCCGTTGCACGAATCTTAAGTTGGTGATAACCAGTCCTAAGATCAATCTTTGAGAATACCTGGGCTCCAGTCAACTGATCAAATAGATCCTCTATCTTTGGCAAAGGGTACTTGTTCTTGATGGTGACATCATTCAATTTTCTATAATCTGTGCACAGACGGTTGCCTCCATCTTTCTTGTCGACGGATAACACTAGTGATCTCCATGGCGATGCGCTTGGTTGAATCAAGCCTTTCTCTAACATGGCATCCAACTGCTTCTTTGGTTCCACTAACTCTGAGGGGTTCATGCTATAGGGTCTCTGGGCTATGGGTCCGGTTTCGGGGATTAGTTTGATAATGAACTCAATATCCCTATCTGGAGGCATAACTGGCAATTCATCTGGGAATACGTCGGGGTACTCACAGACTACTCTGACCTGGTCAATGGTGGGCAGGGCTACACTCTTGTTGCACTTGAATTGACGAGGTAAGGTTTCAGAGATATGCTCTACTGTTACTCCAGACCTACTGGTCATGGTGATGGCTTTCTTAGCACAGTCTATCAGTCCTTTATGCCTTGACATCCAGTCCATACCTAGTACTACCTCCAATCCTTTGGTTCCAAGTATAATTAGGTTGGCATAAAAATCTATCCCATGTATTCCGATAGGCACAGCCTTGCAAATTTTTCTAGCTTTGGTTGTTGAACCGGGGATTTGAACTATCATGACATGCTTCAAGTTTATTGGGTAAATCTTACTAGTGCATGAAAATTCTTCGGTGACAAATGAATGCGATGCTCCCGAATCAAACAACACTCTTGCTAAAACTGAGTTGACAGAAAACATACCCAGCACTACATCTGGCGCTTCCTGGGCTTCTTCTGCGTTCATGTGGAAGAGACGGCCATTGCGGTTGTGAGGGTTCCCTGGGGCAAATATTCTTCCTGGTTGAACATGATGCTGCTGTTGAGCTGGGGCATTCACATTGGCATTGGCTGCAGTCTTCTTGGGACACTTATTGGAATAGTGACCCTTCATTCCACACTCGAAACAAGTGATTTGGGACTTGTCCTTGACTGCGATGGGCACAGCATTGCTGCCAGTTCTGGGTGCAATGTTGTTGTTGTTGTTGCTCTTGGGAGGTGCACGGTTGAAATTGTTGGCATTGCCGGAGTTGTGATTGTTTCCTCCGGACTTCACATTGCCTCCGCTATGGTTGGGGTAACTTGGACGAGATATTGGGGGTCGGTTGTTCCTTGGTGCATATCCTGGGGAGGGGTTGGGACGGTACTTCTGGTGACTGCTGGATCCAGACTGCTGCATCATGCGACGCTTGCGGTTGTCGTTTGCCTGGTTAATCTTCCCTTCCATCTGAATGGCAGAGTCGACTAGCTCTTCGAGATCCTCGAAACGGATGTTGACGAGGACAGTCTGCATCTCATCATGCAGTCCGTTCAGGAATCTCTCCTTCTTCTTGGCTTCCGTGTTGATCTCATCAGGTGCATATCTAGCAAGTGACAGGAATCTATCACGGTACTCCACCACAATCATTCTTCCTTGCTTCACTTCGCGGAACTCATCTCTCATTCTGTTGACTAGACCCTGCGGCACGTGGGTGCGGCTGAACTTGACTTTGAATGCTAACTTGACCATGGTTCATCAGGCCGATACTGTTCCACCAAGCTCTTGCATCTCCCGCCAGGTAGTGGGTGGCGAACAGAACTTTCTCATTTTCATCAACTCTTGCAACTTCTAAGTTATTTTCCATGGTCTGTAACCAGTCATCAGCATCTAATGGGTTTTCTGACGTGCTAAATATTGGGGGATTGATATTCTGAAAATTCTTCAGCTTGGATCCTTGATGATCCTGATTTCCATACCCTTGGTTGTTGAGAGCCATCTAGGCGATCTGCTGTAGTGTTGCTAAGTTGGCTTGGCGTTCTGCCATGCTTGCTTCACGGTCTGCGATGAGATTCTGCAAGATCTGCAGCATTGGGTCTTGCGACGAGCTGCTCCCTCCTTAGTTTCCACGAGTCATCTGAAGATTGAGATGGATATAGGGGTAAGAGGGAAATTCTAAGGTTCATTGTTTTGGGTTTTCAAAGCTAAAACTTTGAGTTAGACTCAGGTTTTTCAACTAACTTCATTTCATTCATGCAAGCAACACACGATACAAACACACACCACAACAAACAAGGGAAAACAGATGGTTTGGAGAACCATTCTGCAAACTACGATACAGTGGGACCGATACATCTCATGCTACGATAGTGCTCTAGTGCATCTACTCATCGTCGATGAAGTCAGAGTCATCATCATCAGTGTAGAAGTCCATGGCATCCTCCTCCAGAAAGTCATCATCATTGCTGAGGTAAGAATCCATGTCTCCCTGGATGTCTTCACCCTCCTCTTCTGCTGAGCTTCCTTCTCCTTGACGGTCTTCTCGAGATCGGCCACCTTCTTATGAAGACGGGCGATGGTGCGATCCTTCTTTGCACGCTAGCAGCGAAGAGACTGACGATCCTGGACGAGCAGTGCGAAAGTCTGGGCCTTCTGGTCGGCAATGGCACAGTTCTGGTTGGCTAACTCTCTGGCATTGTCCAGTTCCTTCTGATGTTCATATAATAGGAAGTCAAGGTTCTCCACTTGGCGCTTCAGTGCTGGATGACGTGGCATCTCCATCGGCATTCCCATGAAATCACGTCTTGCATAGTGGGCAAAACCGGTTCCTTGGATCTGGTTGACGCTGAGGGCACATAGACGTGCGAGAGCTTCATGCATTACCCTGGCTAATCCATCTAGCCAGTTGTTCTCTCTCATGGAGAACTGAATTATCCCAGAAGTTGGTTCTTCGATGCTTCCTCTAAGGTCCGTGGTGACTAGCCACTGTAGGTCTCCTCCTGGGGGTCCTGGAAGTTGAGCTCCAAGAAACTCTGGATGTGGGCGTCCTAGTAACTCCGACAGTGAATCCAGATCCCTCTCGAAGATCAGCTGACCTCCGTTTCCCAACTGGTAGAACTTGCTGAACTAAGACTCCATCTACAAGAATTTAGGATGAGGAAGTTAGTGAAGTGATCAAGTGTGTCAAATTTTAAGTAGTAATGTAAGAATTTTGAGGAACCTTAATTTTTGAGAAAGAATGAGATCACCAGGGTAAGAGAGGAAATAGTTTCTCATAAATACTCACTTTCGTTTTGAAACTAAGTTTTTATTTGGACGTCCACTCTAACTAGGGTCTCCTATGGTCAGGATGGCTCTGATACCAACTTGTCAACACCCGGATTTTTAATCCCAGATGCCTGTTATGCCATACCTCGCAATCCCAGGATTACCATTTTTGCGAGACATAACGGATTTGATATCACAGTACATCATCCATTACAAACCATACATAAGGTGTTACACAAATAAGGATCTCATGATCCAGTCTTGATACAAAAAACAGCGGAAATAAAAGATAAGCGTAGCGGTGGGGTCCATCTTCAGGGGCACAGGCAATGCTGACGAAGGCAGATAGTCCTAGTTATGATAGCCGTCCTATTGGCCATCATCTTGATAGTCTCCTTCATAGTCTGGCCAGGAGAATAGCTAGGGACAAAAGCCATGAGTACTCTTTAAGTACTCGCAAACTACCACTAACAAGTAATATAGTTCTAGTTTAAAGTGCTAAATCTAAGTTTAACTATATAGTTAAGTTTGAAACCAAAGCTGAGTTCTAAAGCAAAGAAAAATAAAATAAAGTTCTAGAATCACTTAAGTTGGGAAGCTATTGTCATAAACACAACCCTATTGTGGTCAAGTCAAGATTCATCATTCATTTCATAACTTAATTGGAAAACATCTGACAACGAAACAGTATGGCCATTCCAACTGTCCATAACCGCGGACGCGGCTATTCGAATAGTTTGACACTCTGCAGAGGTGGTACACTTTCACCACAAGATTCGATACATATGTCAGGGATAACCCTGAATCATCATACTTAGTATGCAGATAATCAAACATAACTTTCCCTTTACACACCCTAGTATAAGCACCTCTCCTATGAGCATGGCCTCCCAACCATGACCATCAGTCATCTTGGGCACTGCATAGGTGGACATCATGAGAGGTAGCCTCAGCTCAAACCTCTCCCGCGAGGGAACTAATACTAATGCATATAAATTTCCAACTAAGCCTTACCCAATTCAGGTAATGTAGTTGTACGGTAAATTTGGAATGGTATCGCATCCAAATCCAACCATCAGTTTTATAAAAGGGTTAAGGCTCATGCCTCATCATTTTCATCATCATAAACCATTTGTATTTCTCACCCATGTCAAAACATCTCAATAGAATGACTCATCATTCCAAGGTTTCCATAATTCATTTTCACCAAGTGTTCCCATCTAAAGTGACTCAAGTTTTTGATCTACTCTAAACTACTAAGTTAAGAGTGTTCACTAAGGTGGAAAAGATGGGTTCAATCTCATGCCATAGAATGACATCTAAAGGATTCTAAATAGGTCAAGTTTTATACTCTTTATGCTTCCTTCAAAACAAGTAAAGAACTTTGTGTAAAGTAATTGAAGTAAAGCTTGTAAATAAGACTTGAGTGTCTAAATAGTCAAAGGAGTGTGACCAAAGCATGCCAAAGCATCTTTGCTAAACCATCTAGTTTAATCCTAGCTTGCTAAGCATTATCCTTGCAAGTGTTAGCTTGCATTGTTAATGGTGGCTTGCCTTGGTTGGTGTAGTGGTTGAAGTTTTCTTCTTCTTCTTGGTAGAACTCCTCCTCCTCGAAAGCTTGGTCGGTACTATCGTCTATAAATACATACAGAGTACACAATCACCAAACAATACTTAACTAGTCTAATTAGCATACTAACACACACATTTGATGATCTATTATCATCTCAAGCATCACAAGTTTAAATCAATAGTTTCACTCTTTTTATTTTAGAAAACTAATTTCTACTCATTGAAAAATTAACTAAGATTTAATATTCACCACTTAAAATATGGGATCATGTGGACACATGTCCTCACCACATATTCTAGCATGTGGGAATGTGATTTAAATGTTGAATCATAATTACTTTGGTTTAAGTTCATTATTTAATGTTTTAAAGTGACTAGAAATGCCTATATAGCATTATTTTGATACTAGTCCAAACTCACTGCATGTAAACCTTAATATTATTACATATTCAGATAGGTATGATAAAATGTGCATTTTGAGAGTTGGAATCAACTCATAATCTATCTTAGTTGATTTTATAAAAATGTTGCAAGGTGCAAATGCTTCTGTTTTATTATTTTTACTAGGAGAGACCTATAACTCTAATTGAATTAAATCCCATGGGCTTTGATAGATAATTTCAATACCTTTCAGGCAAAATTGGTTTCATGCAATTTGGATTTGTCATACTCCCAGAATTCATTTTTTAACTAGTGGACAGAAACTAGATTAACTCTAAATAGAAAAACTAAATTTGAATCTCTAACTCGCGCGGGAACTAACTGGGCCGACCTAGCTACGCATAGTGAGGGCAGCGGGCTACCTGACATGCGGGCTCCACCGGTCAGCGGCACAGAAACACCGAAACGGTATCTAGCATCCTAGGCCACACGATCTAAAGACGATCCAACGGTGGAGACAGAGCTCGAGCAGCATCATCTAGAGGTGGGTAAGGTTCAGAGAGAGGTGGGGAGTGAGTGAGTGTGGAGAAAAGAGGATGGGGTGGCCGCTTTATATATGGTCGACGAGAGGGCAGAGCGGGCGCCGGTGAGGTCATTGGTGACGATGATGCGGGGCCCTCTCGGCATGGGCGAGGGCGGCGATGGATACTCTGTCCCCTGACGGTCCTCTGGGCTTAAAGGCGTGGCAAGGCAAAGTCTCTACTGGTCGGGAGCGTGCGGTGAAGTGCGCGCAGACGGCGGTGTTCGACGCGGTTCCTCCAGGCTGCTGGTCTCGAGGCGGCGAACGATGATGTCTGGGCGGTTGCTGGGCCTGCTGCGGGTGCTGCCACGCAAGGCTAGGGATAGGCGAGGTCGGTGCTGCTCTGGCGGGCACGGCGCTCCGGGGTGATCGGCATGGCGGACAGAGGCATGGGCGCGAGCAAATGCGGCTGGTCCTCCGCTCGATTTTGGTCGGGGGCTGGTCGAGGCGGTGCGGTGTGATGGCGCTTGTCTGCCAGCGAGCGAAGGAGAGCGCGGGACGGGGGCTGGTGCGAGCTGTCCATGGTCGACCTGGCACATGGCGTTGGGCGGTTGGTACTGGAGCAGACAGGGGAGAGGGAGAGAGAGCTAGGGCCGGGGTTTTAGCTGGGGGGACAAGGGGACCAAGTTAGGCCCAAATCCACTGCTCACTATAGTGTTTTGGAATTTGCAAGATTTGTGTCTGCCACCTGTTTGATGAAATGGCCGCAAGAGACCAAAGTTTGAATTTTGGTTTCAAATTTTTTGAGTGATCTCCACTAGTACTAGGTAGTCTCTGGTTGCAAGGGTTTTGAAAGTGGAGCTCAAATTGATGGTTTTTGAAAAAGGGGTGATCTAGGCATATGCATTGAATTCAATTTTCACATGCCATTTAAAATAAGTATTTGAATGTTTTTAGTAGACCAAAAAGTGGGCCTTGGTACCTCATTATGTGTACTAGCAAGGGGTGTAAAGATCTAGAATTATTTCTATGGACAAATGAGTGCTAGGAACACTCAAAGTAGTATAGTGGATTAAAATGACCAAAGTGACCATTCCTCCTTTTTAATTGTTTTTGATTTGATTTTCTTTGGGATCTGCTTGGGAAAGATTTTGATGATGTTTAATTTACCAATAAAACATTTTACAACCAAAGAATCATAGAACCATGGCAATTCAAATCAATTTCTAAATTAAATGCACACACACATGAATGCTCTCATTTTTAATTTGGAAAAGTTTTTGTTAACCCTAAATTTGATGATTTGGATCTTGATAAGCTTGGATTGCAGTTTTGGGATGTTACAAACCTTCCCCCTTAAACAAAATCTCGTCCCGAGATTTACAGAGAAAACTAGGAACTAAAGAGAGCTAGAAACTGCCGATAGGTCAGGTCATTGTTGGTCCGAGGAGGAAGCCTCTTGGGAGTGCGAAGATTACAGATGGTTCTGTAGGCTTCTTCTAAGATACGGATGGGCACTTCCCGATAGGTCAGGTCATTGTTGATTTCTGTCCATGTCCCCTCCTCGAGTTCCTGTCCATGTCGTTGCCGGACGCCGTCTCCATCCAAGTCCATGACCTTTGAGTTTGGCAGCAGTGCCGCCAAGTCCTCCATCCGCTCGAGCCGCGTGTGCTCCGCCATCCTCGATCTCGGCACAAACCTCTCCTGCTCAGCATCGGACGCATCTAGGACCCCACCTGCGCCTCCTGCTCTCTGTTCCTCGTCGGGATGCCTCGTCGAGCTCGCCCATGACCGTCCTCCTCCGAGTTCCTCTTGGACAAGTTCTGCATACCGTCGGTCTCCGTCGTCCATCCTGCTAGCAGTACAAGTCAAGTTCAGCAGTAGCACTAGGTGAGGGTGGTGGATGTGATGTGCTGGTGTGATACAGTCCATTGATGTTCATGGAGTTGTCTTGTGGATTGACTCCTATCAGTGCCCTTCTTGTGGTATCAGAGAGGATGTGGTGTGGTGGTGATACTTTTGTACGATTGTAGACGGCTATCGAGGAATAACAAGAGGTGACCATGTTCTCATCTTCAACTCAAAGACTACCGCCACAACAGAAGTTGGGGATGATAAGTTCGACATCCACTCGGACAAACCCCAGGAACCACTGGCGCATGGACCCGAGAGAACCACGCCGAGGGAGCCCGGAACACCAAGATCGCCTTCACGGATCCGAAGGCGGTTGCCTCGAAAACCGACCCCGTCAAACCCTCGGAACCCCCAAGGTCGCCGAACCCTCTGAGCCCCCTCAAGATCTTCGATCCGAGATGTGTGACCCCGATCCGATCCATATATTTTATAAATTGCCATTCACATACTTGTTGTATATAAATTGTTCATGATCGCATACATATTCATGTGTTTGGGGGGTATTTTGTGGACTCACCTGATAATTAAATATGGAGACTATATGCGAGCTTTTCTAGTCTTATATTGGCTCCATTTAAATTTGTGTAGGGAAACCGATGCCATGTTTTGCCTTGTTAAGACAACATTTAAACTGCGCGGTAACTAAACAACATGAACCATCTAATTAATTATCAGGACCCCGGTTCCGCTTAATATTGCCTAGTTGCATCACATCTTTGCTCTGTCATACATCATACATGCAACATGCTAGATCTTCTGCCGTAGTATTAAATAGTGCATCCGGTGTTTATTTTAGTACTTTGGTTCTTCGTGGATTAGGCCATTGAGTGGATGCGAGTATCGACAAGTTCTTCGGATAATGAACCTTCGACAGTGTTTCCCAGGCGAGCAATCTCCTCCTTTCTACCTATTTTGTGTTTATAGTCTTTACTTCCTCCTGTTTCTCTATTGCTATCCTTATTGCAATGCTTTAGTTTCCGTGCACCATTCATATTCCTTGCAGCCTCTATATAGCCTATCATTGTTGCGATGCTTTAGTTTCCATGGACCATTTATATTCCTTGTAGCCTCTATATTGCCTTGGACACATCCTATTGCTTGTTGTTTGATAGATAGTTGGCCTTCCGAGTCGTAGTTGCTTGCTCAGGTGCCGCTTTGCGTCATTTTTGTTCCACCGTTGTTGGAAGGTTGGGACATGCTTAATGGTGGAGATGATCATGACTTTAATTTCAACTAATAATTAAAATGTTGGGAATAGATATAACTAATGCAGAGGCACATGTGGGCAATAGCTAATATTTGGTTCTTCCACGCTCACTTGTGTCCTGTAGGCCCCGAGTACTTGATACCCGTTCCTTGACTATTCGCACTATCCACATACGGGAGACTCTAAGAATCCCCCTTTGCATGAGCTTGATTCATACTTTATTTCTTGGGACCACAAACTAGTTTGGGGCTTTATTACTATCTTGTATTTATGCCATGCTTTACTGCTTTATTTACGATTGTGTGTGGAGCACCTATACTGTTTTGGAATGTGGAATGTTTTCACATTATCGACAAGCCTAGACACACTTTCGGGTTCCAAGTCATTTATAGCCATTGATACAAACCCTGGGTCCGTCTCGGAGCCGGCCAACTTCGTTGCGGGTAGCTTAGTGGGGTGGCCCCCGGAAATGATTTATGAATCCTGTGAATGCTTTGTCGTGAGGCCTCATTGCGTTTTATTTGGTTCTTCCCGAGGTTGATCGTGTGTGTGTTGCTATTTGTGCACCCTGCAGGGTAAAACTTTCTGAAAGCCGTGTCCGCGGTTATGGACGACTCGGAGCACAGTATCTTGATCACAGACAATTATAACTAAAGTAGCGCTATAAATTTGACTTTGGAATGACTAGTAATCACCTAAACTATGATGGAATGAGTAGATAAAAGTGCCAACAACTCCTGGATTTGGATGTGTCCTCCTAATGGTATTTGACTAGTAAATATTGCAACTACAACGGAATGGTTAACTAAAACTACCCACTGTTTATGATATTAGGATCACTCATGCTATCTATATATGACTAGTAAGTGCTGCAACTATAATGGAATGAATAAAGCTGCCAACTGAGTGAGTTCCTTGGTTTGACTTCCTCGTTTGGTCTTGAGGGAGAAATGCCAGGATGGGTATGATTGGTGTTAGTATCAGGTTGGTCCCGAATAGGTCTCTCTTATCCCTCTCTAATAGCCGACAATTGTATTGAGCCTCTATATGTTGTTTAGTGCATGCTTCGCTGCCGCTTCAGTCCACCATACATATGTAGGCGAGAGTCGCCAAATTCTAGCCTCGCCGTGTACTGGCCTCAGTACTAACTGCTCCCTTTTTCCTTTGCGCTTTGTCGGCACCCATTTTGTTTAACAGGTATGAGTTCAACGTCGTTAGCAGGGTTACCCTTCTGGCTTAGCCTGGGCAGGGTTTTGGACGCCATCGGTTATTCTTCAAGGCTCTTAGCCCTATTTGCATATTATCCATACTCAGATGTTGTATCATTTTCAAGGTGATTTGGATCTTTGTATTATTTATTTGTATTCTTGACTCATGGAGTCGTTGCTGTATATATTAATTATGTGGGTTCCATCGTGGACTAATGTGTAATGATATTACTTCGTTTTCCACCCGCACGCAAGTGCCTGGTGGGTATCTTTGAATCGTTTCTATGCGGGTTTGGCGGAAATCGCTGAAACTTGCATAGGGCCGATTCGAGGTTGTTACAAATTGGTATCAGAGCTCAGCAGTTACGATACCCCACTAGTCCAGCCCGTAGGATAACCTAGCTAACAGACGAAGTAGAGTGTCAGAACTATTTTGCAAAATCGGTTGGATAGGTCTGAGTAGGTCTGTTTTTACTCGTTACCCCTATGCTATTCTCCTCTTACCCCTGCGTGTTTTGAATCTACTCTTATCTTTTCTTCAAGTCCAGGATTTCTTGTGGTTGGGTTTCCGTCGAACCTTCAGGGTTTCTCTTCCTCTCTTTTATAACGGTGTTGCTACAATCATCGAATCTACATCTCGTTTGATGTACCTTCATCCTATATTTGTGTCCTTGGAATATTTATCTGTATCTACACCTTGACGGATGTCCGTATTGTTGAAAAACATTATGAGAAGGATGAGCATTGGTGAAGTTGGAGTATACCTTGAGCATGTGTTGTTCATGCCAATGGAACCATCGCAGAACCTAATCATTGTGTCCTTTCATACGATTTGCTTTGTATATCCCGGTGTTTTTCAACATGACGACATCATCTACATCAGAAGTGCCTACAACAATCCTTTATTTCCGAACACCGCTTGTAAAGATCTTTAGTCTGGATTCTGAGAGTTGGTTGCACGATTCTTTTGTTCATGTACAGAGTAATGCTTTGAGTGCGGGATGGAGTAGTGATGTCTATGCACTTCTATTCTTGTAGAAAGTTGTTGGGCCTCCAAGTGCAGAGGTTTGTAGAACAGCAACAAGTTTTCCCTTAAGTGGATCACCCAAGGTTTATCGAACTCAGGGAGGAAGTGGTCAAAGGTATCCCCTCTCAAGCAACCCTGCAATCAAGATACAAGAAGTCTCTTGTGTCCCCAACACACCCAATACACTTGTCAGGTGTATAGGTGCACTAGTTCGGCGAAGAGATAGTGAAGTGCAAGTGGTATGGATATAAAACAAATGGTGCTAGAAAATAGCTTGATGGCGTGTGAGAGACTAAAGGCAAACTAAAATAAAGATGGAAGCAAGCAAACATGTAATAGATCTAATTGCAAACGGTGTATCAATGCTTAGAAACAAGGCCTAGGATCATACTTTCACTAGTGAACACTCCCTCATATAAACATCTTCTCTTTATGATACTACTCTTAACTACTCTCCGGTTGGACACTCTAATCGATGGTAGGGCTATAACAACACTCCTAAAAGTTCGCCTTCCCCATCTAGATAACCCCACACTGTCACCTTGAGTACTAGATGAGTCCAACAAATACCACAATTTCATAGAAACATCCAACTCCAAATATAACTCATAACAAGTATTTGTAATCTCTAGCCTAAGTGCCACCATGGTGAGCACGATGTCACTTTCACACACATGGGGAGAGCAGAGCATTAAAGCACTTGAGTAGCAAAATAGATCTATAGATTACAAGCTCATGATCTCAATAAGATCATGCATAGAGAGAGAGATGAACACATAGCTACCGGTAGAACCCTTAGCCTCGAGAGAGAACTGCTCCCTCCTCATCATGGGAATCAGCAACGGTGATGGAGATGGTGGTGGATATTGATGGAGATGGCTCCGGGGACACTTCCCCGTCCCGGCAGGGTGCTGGAATAGAGACTTTATGTCCCCCTAATCTCCCCTTCGATGGCGGCGGCGCTGCAGAACTTTTCATGGCTGGAGGCTTGATTATTTAGGGTTTACACATCGAGAGGCTTCTTATAGGCGAAGAGGCAAGGTCGGTGGGCGGCCAGGGGGCCCACACCACCTTGTGGTGTGGCCAGGGCTAGCCCGCGCAACCACATGGTGTGGCCGCCCTGTGGCCCCTCTCCGTCTCGTCTTCTGGCTCCGTGAGTCTTCCGGTAAAATATCAACTTTGGCTTTTGTCCCATCCAATTCCGAGAATATTCATTTTCTGACTTTCTGGAACCAAAAACAGTAGAAAGCAGGCAACTGGCACTGTGGCTCTTGTTAATAAGTTAGTCTAAGAAATCATATGAAAAGTGCTCCAAAGTATGGACAAAACATAAGAAAGTAGATAAAACCAAGCATGGAACATCAAAAATTATAGATACATTTGCAATGTTCCGATACTTTTATCTTCGTCTTTGTTTCCCCGGAGTGTTTTCTTGACGGACGTGAGCAACGACCCCTTGTTGGTGGTGTCGGCGAATTCAAGATGGAGCAAGAATCTTTGTTAGTGGTGTCGCATGGATCTACACGAAGCGAGTAGACTCGGACCGTTTGCCTCCTTCCCCGTACCATGAGACGGATCTCGAGGGAAAGATCCATTGTTAGTGGTGTCGAATTGTAGCACCCCGGTAAAACAACTACTAGAAAATCGCACGTGTTTTTATTTTGTGCATCATCATGATCGCATGCTCATATCATCATGCCACATTGTATTTGAGCATCGTCATGTCATCATGCATATGTTTGGCTAAAACTATTTTCTAAAAGCCCACTTTCTTTTCTAATTACTCCCCCGTCTTTGTTTCAAACTAAAAGCCTAGTCTCTTCCGGATATTTGGTTTGCCTAAAAACCTATTTAAAATGTTTTGTTTAAACAAAATAAAATAAATAAATAAAACATGTTTTTTATAAATCCACAGGGAGGCAGTCCAACCGGTCAGGCCAAAGGCCCAACCGGGCCAGACTACCAACTACCCAGCCCGTCTAAAACCTGACCTAACCTATTGTATCTAGTCTAAACCTAGACCCAAATCTCTACCTAACCAACCACCCAACACCCCGTCCCTGCCGCCGCCACACGCTGGCAGCACCATGCGAACCACCCAGCCCCGCTCGGCCTTGCGTCACGCATGCCAGCGCCCGCGCCTAGCATCCCTGCGCGCGGTACACCCTGGTCCACTCGCTACCGTGCAACGCACGCGAGCAACATGTATATCGCCCCGCACCCTTGCCCTGTCACGGACACCCACCCTGCGTCACATGTCCATGACCAGGGCCCCTCCCCGTCTCGCATGTTGCCCCGCACGGGAACCCACCTCGACCCGCTCCCTCTCTCTCCCCTCCACGAGCCTGGCCCCACCACTTGCCCCGCAATCTCCGCTCGCGACCACTCCCTCCCTCGCGTCTCCCTCCTTTCGCTGCAGACCATGGCGCCACCATAGCTCGATCCGCCGCCAGGAGCTCCGCCGGCGCCCTTTCGCCCGGTCCAATCGCTGCCTCAAGATCGCCAACCGCCGTGGCATGAGCGTCCCCGCAGCGTCGTCGGCCGGTGTGTCTATGTCCTGTCTGCGGTCCTTTTCCCCAGTGCCTCATCGTCCTCCATCTGGGTCGCCCGCGCCCCTGCAGGTCACCCCACGAGCTCCCGTTCGAGCTCGTCGTCCTTCTCGAAGTCACCGCCTCCTCAAGATTTGGCACCCCAGCCCCCTCTTCGAGTTCCTGTCCATGTCGCCGCCGGACACGGTCTCCCTCCCCGTCCATGACCTTCGAGTCCGGGAGCAACGCCGCTAAGTCCACCATCCGCTCGAGCTGCATGTGCTCCGCCATCCTCGAGCTCATCACAAACCTCTCCTTCTCAGCGCCGGACGCATCTGGGACCCCACCTGCGCTTCCTGCTCTCTATTCCTCGTCGGGACGCCTCGTCGAGCTCGCCCATGATCATCCTCCTCCGAGTTCCTCTTGGACAAGTTCTGCATTCCGTCGGTCTCCGTCGTCCATCCTGCTAGAAGTACAACTCAAGTTCGGCAGTAGCACTAGGTGAGGGTGGTGGATGTGATGTGCTGGTGTGATACTGTCCGTTGATGTTCATGGAGTTGTCTTGTGGATTGACTCCTATCGGTGCCCTTCTTGTGGTATCAGAGAGGATGTGGTGTGGTGGTGATACTTTTGTATGATTGCAGACGTCTATCGAGGAATAAAAAGAGCTGACCATGTTCTCATCTTCAACTCGAAGACTGCCGCCACAATAGAAGTCGGGGATGATAAGTTCGACATCCACCCGGACAAACCCTAGGAACCACCAGCGCTTGGACCCGAGAGAACCACGCCGACCCCGGAACACCAAGATCACCTTCATGGATCCGAAGGCGGTTGCCTCGAAGACCCACCCCATCAAACCCTTGGAAGCACCAAGGTCGCCGAACCCTCTTAGACCCCAAGATCTTAGATCCGAGATGTGTGACCCCGATCTGAACCCTCTATTTTATAAATTTCCATTCACATACTTGTTGCATATAAATTGTTCATGATTGCATACATATTCATGTGTTTGGGGGGTAATTTGTCGACGCACCTGATAATTAAATGTGGAGACTATATTCGAACTTTTCTAGTCTTATATTGGCTCCATTTAAATTTGTATAGCAAACCGATGTCATGTTTTTGTTTGTTAAGACAACATTTAAACTGCGGGGTAACTAAACAACATGAACCATCTAATTAATTACCAGGACCTCGGTTCCACTTAATATTGCCTAGTTGCATCGCATCTTTGCCCTGTCATACATCATACATGCAACATGCTAGATCTTCTGCCGTAGTATTAAATAGTGCATCCGGTGTTTCTTTTAGTACTTTGGTTCTTCGCGGATTAGGCCGTTGAGTGGATGCGAGTATCGAAAAGTTCTTTGGATAATGAACCTTCGGCAGTGTTTCCTAGGCGAGCAATCTCCCCCTTTCTACCTATTTTGTGTTTATAGTCTTTACTTCCTCATGTTGCTCTATTGCTATCCTTGTTGCGATGCTTTAGTTTCCGTGCACCATTTATATTCCTTGCAGCCTCTATATTGCCTTGGACACATCCTATTGCCTGTTGTTTGATAGATAGTTGGCCTTGCGAGTCGTAGTTGCTTGCTCAGGTGCTGCTTCGCGTCATTGCTGTTCCACCTTTGTTGGAAGGTTGGCACATGCTTAATGGTGGAGGTGATCATGACTTTAGTTTCAACCGATAATTAAAATGCTAGGAATAGATATAACTAATGTAGAGGCACAGGTGGGCAATAGCTAATATTTGGTTCTTCCACACTCACTTATGTCCTGTAGGCCCCGGGTACTTGATACCTGTTCCTTGACTATTCGCACTATCCACATACGGGAGACTCTATGAATCCCCCTTTGCTTGAGCTTGATTCACACTTTATTTCTTGGGGCCACAAACTAGTTTGGGGTTTTATTACTATCTTGTATTTATGCCATGCTTTACTGCTTTATTTATGGTTGTGCATGGAGCACCTGTACTATTTTGGAACGTGGAATGTTTTCATGGTGTCAACAAGCCCAGTCACACTTTCAGGTTCCCAGTCGTTTACAGCCATTGACACAAACCCTAGGTCCGTCTCGGAGCCGGCCAACTTCGTTGCAGGTAGCTTAGTGGGGTGGCCCCCTGAAATGATTTATGAATCCTGTGAATGCTTTGTCGTGAGGCCTCGTTGCATTTTATTTGGTTCTTCGAGAGGTTGATCGTGTGTGTGTTGCTATTTGTGCACCCCTATAGGGTAAAACTTTCTGAAAGTCGTGTCCGCAGTTATGGACGACTTGGAGCACAGTATCTCGATCATAGACAACTATAACTAAGTAGTGTTATAAATTTGACTTTGGAATGACTAGTAATCAGCTACACTATGATGGAATGAGTAAATAAAAGTGCCAACAACTTCTGGATTTGGATGTCTCCTGCTAATGGTATTTGACTAGTAAATATTGCAACTACAATGGAATGGTTAACTAAAACTACCCACTGTTTATGATAGTAGGATGACTCATGCTATCTATATTTGACTAGTAAGTGCTGCAACTATAATGGAAGGAATAAAGCTGCCAACTGAGTGAGTTCCTTGGTTTGACTTCCTCGTTTGGTCTCGAGGGGGAAATACCAGGATGGGTATGATTGGTGTTAGTATCAGGTTGGTCCCGAATAGGTCTCTCTTATCCCTCTCTAATAGCTGACAGTTGTATCGAGTCTCTATAGGTTGTTTAGTGCATGCTTCGCTGCCGCTTCAGTCCACCATACCTATGTAGGCGAGAGTCGCCGAATTCTAGCCTCGCCGTGTACTAGCCTCAGTACTGACCGCTCCCTTTTTCCTTTGCCCTTTTTTGGCACCCTTTTGTTTAACAGGTATGAGTTCGACATCGTTAGCAGGGTTACCCTTCTGGCTTGGCCTGGGCAGGGTTATGTACACCATTGGTTATTCTTCAGGGCTCTTAGCCCCATTTGCATATTACCTGTACTCGATGTTGTATCCTTTTCAAGGTGATTTGGATCTTTGTATTATATATTTCTATGGGTTCCATCGTGGACTAATGTGTAATGATATTACTTCGTTTTCCACCCACATGCAAGTGCCTGGTGGGCATCTTTGAATCGTTTCTATGCGGGTTTGGCGAAAATTGCTGAAACTTGCATAGGGTCGATTCGAGGGTGTTACACACATGAGAGAGGCTATGGGAGAGTGTGTGGAGAGGAGGATGCCACCTCCTTTTATAGGGGGAGGAGGCAAGGACCCCTCCTTGGATGTAGCCATGGGTCTGACCCCTCACCTCCTTCATTCATGTGAGTGCTCCCTCCACTCACATAATTTTCCACTCAAAATTCTCCAATTAAATATCCACTAAAAAATCAAAGGCCTTTCCATTAAAGCACTTTAATTGCTTTGTTTTAATGCAACTCAATTTAATGAACACTTAATTTAATGAGTACTTCATTTAATGAACTCATTAATATTTTGAACCCTCGCTTTGTTTCGATACCCAGAAACTATTTCGGCAGATTTGGCAGAACAATTTCCCGTAGTAGAACAATTTTCTGTGATGTCCATTGACTTCCCTTGTGTTTCATATCCGCTCAAATGCGTCGGTTAACCTTAAGTGTGTCTCCCTATGGGTTCGAGAACTATGTAGAGATGATCGAGACTTTCTTCGATCAATAATCATTAGCGGGACCTGGAGATCCATAATGACTCCCACTAGTTCCACGAAAATCAGATGATCGTCTGAACCTCTTTCGCTGTAATCAAATTCCTTTTGTCTCACGATAATTACTTTTCTTAGATTTGATCACTAGGTATCATCTATAACTTGTTTAATATCGTTCCCGACAAGTAATCTTTTCTCTTTCCTGTGATATGAAATTCTAGTGATCAAATCACTTGCTTGCAAGGCTATGTCAATGTAATATCATCGAGAGGGCCCTGAGTATATCTCTCCGTCATCCAGATGGATAAATCTCACTCTTGATCCACGAGCCTCAATTGACACTTTGTAAATACCTGAAAACATCTTTATATTCACCCTGTTAGGGTGTAACGTTTTATGTAATCAAAGTACTCTTTTGGTGAAAGTGATTGACATGATCTCATAGTCTAAGGATATTGAGTTACTACGAATGCGATAGCAATTTAAACTTGATGACATGATCGTATTGCGACATCTACTGCGGATGACTGTTCATCATATCATTCTCCAATGATATGACCCTGTTATTAACAACATCCAATGTTCATGATTAGGAAACCTTGATCATCCGTTAATCAACAAGCTAGTAACAGAGAGGCTTTACTAGGAACGTTATCTGTTTATAATTCACACATGTATTAACGTTTCCTTATTAATAAAATTCTAGCATGAAAAATAAACATCTATTATAAACCTGGAATAACATAATAACCACTTTATTATTGTCTCTCGGGCATATTCCTTTCAACATTTAGGTGACATGGCATGTCATTAAATGATAGAATAAAGTCTCGTGGAGTATTAGGCCTTTCACAATGGGTTTTTAGTGTTGTGTCCTATACACTTTACTTATGTGGAACTATAGTTAATGAGGAAAGAGATTAAGGTTGTACTATCTCAGCTAATGAAGAAACACATATTGCACGAAACCATAGAAAAAAATATTGTTAGGACAATCACATGCATGCATGTCCTCTAAATTATTAAATATAGAGATACGACTTCAAAATCAATGCACTGGAGAGTCTGTCTATTAACCATTTATTTCCCTTATGATAAGGTGCTAAGATACACGCCATTGTGAAAGGCCTTATGTTCCTATAGCATCACACAACCAAGAATAAATGAGTATATAACCTAATAAAAGAGGGACAACATGACACTACACATATGAAGTTAGTAACATGCACTAGTAACATATGCATGTTACTTTTTTTAGAAACATAAATAGATTAAGCAAGCCAGCCACCTCATTAAAAACCTTCCAGTCCCCTTAGGTACCCTGGTAAGGAAAAGAGTGCGTAAGAAACTTTCTGCTGAAATCAAGATTCAGTTACAACACTACTTAGTAGAGCAAGATCATTCATCACATCTATTACAACTAGATCAGGTGGGTCATCCTTCCACAAAATAGCTCTATCAGACTCATAGAAAATCTTGCAAGGTTATGCGCCACCTTATTCCCCTCTCTTGGGCAATGCTGAAAAGTGACATTACCTAGAGGTTGTGCAATTTGGAAACAATCAGCGAGAATGGCTATATATGGTCCCCAGAGATTTGCCCCATTGCAAGCCTCAATCAGCTCTAAATAGTCTAATTCAACAATAACCGGCAAACAACCAACATCCTCCACCAACTATAGACCATGACAGAGTGCTTCAATTTCAGCACTTGTAGCATATAATAGGTTTAGTTTTGGCCACGTCCCCCTGCTATTACTTCCCCATGATCATTCCAAACCACAACGGCAACAGCTCCCATCCATTCGGATAATATGATGCATCAATGTTGGCTTTGTACTTGTTCTAGGGTTGTTTACACCACTAAACCTGTATTGGTATGGAATTCTTTGCCGCTAAGCCATAGTTGAGAGTTAACGCTTGAATGGAGAAAGCTGATCGCCTTGGTCGTGCCACCTTTTCCCCATGAACAACTTCCCTCCTCTACCACCATATGTACCATGCTGCTACAAGAATGGTTTCTTGCAAACCAAGTTGACCAAGAACAGGCGATTGTTTTGTTGGACTTCGTAATATTTCTTCAAGAACCACATATCCAGATATGTTCAAGCAGACTACACTTTTATCACTTCTTTTAATCCGAGAGATTTCCAGACTTCCTTCGCTCTAATGCAAGAAAATATCAGATGTCAGATATCTTCTAACCCTTGTTTGCAAATAGGACATTGGCCTGAAATAATTATCTGTCTACTTGCCAAAACTCCAACACCAGAAATGAACCCATGCAAAGATCTCCACCCAAATATATTGGTTTTCATAGGAAAACTTAACTTCCATAGAATATCCCAAACTGGGTTTGAAGATGACATTCCTTGGCCATCTGTTGGTCCTAGTTTCATCCAAAATTGGTGCTCCCATTCTGTGTAATAAGAAGAGCGCATTGAAAATGTATAGGATTTAGTCTTATGCCACACTTCAAAATCATCTTCGAAATTTGGACTAATAGGGATTTTAAAAATATTTTGTGCTTCAAATGGGTTGAAAGTATCTCGTATTAGCTCATCATCCCATTATCTAGTAGTCGGGTTAATCAGCTCATCCATAGTTCGAAGTATATTTTAACCTCTCACCGATTCAATTTTTCTAGACCTATTTCCGGGTACCTAGTGATCTTTCCAGATATGGATGTTTAGCCCATTACCTACTCTCCATATGTGGCATCTTTTAAATGTTTGGAGACCACATACTATACTTTGCCATGTGAATGATGACCCCCTTTTGGACCAGCATTTAACAAATCTCCATTTGGATAATACTTGGCCTTCAGGACTTGTGAGCATAGAGTATCAGGTCTAGTTAAAGCCTCCAAGATTGTTTTGCAAGCATTGCCAAATTAAAAGCATGTAAATCTCGAAAACCCATACCTCCATCTTTCTTTGGTATACACATCTTCCACCACACACTCCAATGCATCCGCTTTTTCTCATCTATGTTACCCCACCAAAAAGTTGCCATAGCAGTAGTAATCTCTTTACAGATTATTTTTTGGTATCTTGAAAACCCCCATCGCAGAAACATGTATGGATTGAATGACCACTTTCAAAAGAATCTCCTTTGCCCCCATAGACAATAGCTTCTCCTTCCACCCTTGTAAAATAGCAATGATTCTTTCTAAAATATACAGAAAATGGTCACTTCAATTAACCCCAACCATTGCTGGAAGCCCAAGGTACTTATATGATAGAGCTTAAGTCATGATATTGAGCTTAGTGCAGATATTTTCTTTAACATGAATATCCACATTAGGGATAAAAAAATATGCTGCATTTTGCCTCACTCAGCATCTATCTCGAATTTGCATAGTATTGTTCAAGAACTTGTCTCAACGAGGTTGCATTAACTACATTTGCCTTCATAAGAATTAGGGAATCATCGGTAAATAATAAATGTGAAACTGATGGGCATTTCTGCACACCCTTACTCCTTCTATGCCATGAACCTCCTCACGATGAGCCAATAAACTTGATAAACCTTTTGCACAAATCAAGAAAACATTGGGAGATAGGGGATACCCCTGTCTCAAGCCTCGAGTTGGTATAAAACCTTGTGTTTCTTGGTCATTATATCTTAATTTCTACTTGACCGATCTCACACACGCCATCAAAAGATCCACACAATCCTAATGAAAACCCAGGAAAACCAGAATGCTCTCCAAGAAGACCTACACCACCCTATCATACGCTTTATGCATGTAGAGTTTAACTGCACAATAGCCACTCTTCCCTATTTTCTTGTTTTTAGTTGCATGAATGCTATCATAGGCCACAAGAATATTATCTGTGATTAATCTACCAGGGACAAAAGCACTTTGTACTGGTAAAATAATATCATCAAGGAAATACTTGAGGCGAAGAGCGATCATCTTCGAGATTACCTTATAGAGAACATTGCAAAGACTGATTGGTCTATATTGTGTTATAGACTTGGGAGAATCCACTTTGGGTATCAATACTATGATCGTATCATTCCATCCATTAGGGATTACTTTATTCTTGATTGCATCCAAAACCTCCTGGGTCAAGACATCGCTAAGATGTGCCAACATTTCTTGAAAAAAAATAGCATACAACCCATCCGAGCCTGGAGCCTTCGTTTCTCCAATTGAGAATAAAGCCTTTTTGACATCCTCTACTATGTTTTTCCTTTGTAGAGCTTCATTCACCCCCGTAGTAACACGAGGGATAACTTTCTCCAATAAATCAGGGTCAGTATCATACACTTCAATTGAGAACAAACCCAATAAATAGTCAGATATCATCAGATTCAAATGAGCAGTACCTTCTAGCCAGACACCATGATCATTTTTCAATCTTTTTGTTTTGTTACGATCTTTCCTAGTACTTGCACACCTATGAAAAAAGGATGTATTTTTATCCCCATATTGTAACCAATTTACTCGACTCCTTTGTGCCCAATAAATTTTTTCCTGTTCTAGAAGTTTTTCTATCTCCATAGCTATCTCTTTTTGTTTAGCTATATTTTCCGCTGTTAGGGAATCCACAGCCACCCGCTCAAGTTCTCTCTGATAGCTCTAGTTTTCTTTGAATTTTGAAGCATATGCCGATCCCATTTATGCAGATGATCATGCACTATAGCTAACCTTCCCACCAAATCAGAGCCATTCAAACTATACCTAGATCTTTCCCAAGCCTCCTCCACAATCTGTCTGAATTGGGCCTATTTTAACCACTTGGCTTCAAAACGTAACACTGATGGACCAGCTGTATCGTGAACCACATGTTCTTTCAGGCTAAGCAGAAGAGGCCAATGATCAAATTTGCTGTAAGGTAGATTTTCCAAAACAGCATTTGGAAATTTATTATTCCAAGCATCATTATATAATGTGTTGGGGGATACCCTCGGGTAGGGTCACGCCGGGGTATAAAGGCCGAGTTAGCCGAGGTATGGCATGGTCAAGGCAAATGCCGACTGGGCCTGCTCAAGGCAGGCCGACTTACGGGGTAACCCGGGCCGGTGGGAGTTCACCTAACATTAAACCGGCCGACATAAAATGTATGTCGGATGTACCTGATTTACCTTGTGTGTAGGTACCTTCATAGTCGGGTTAGCCAAAAGGGCTAGCCGGGGTACCACTTGGCTTCCAAGAGAAGGAAGGAATCTCCCGCTGGTTAAAAGGTGGCCTCTGGCCACCATAGCGTGAGCGAAGCGAGCATAGGGAAGGACCAGCAGGGCGTGGCCGACAACGGTGATGCGGGCTGTGTCGGCTGACGCAATCTGTGTCTGGTGACGCCAAAAGACAAGGAGCTCATAGAGGATTACGTCCATAGTTCAGACTAGCCATTTAAAGTGAATAAAGAGGCATCTAGCTTTAACCAAAGGGCATATTCGGGGAATATGCTTCCACGTGTGCCCTAACTTTGTAACCTAGGCTCGCCTATATAAGGAGCACCAAGGCCTTTGTAGAAGGGGACCCATCATTTTCTCTGTCTAAGGTAGAACTCTAGAGCACTGTAGTGGGGGGGGGGGGTAAGAGACCTAGGCTCGTTCTCACGAACAGCTCACGGAGCCCTTGTAATCCACCATTGATAGAGTTAAAATACAAACACTTGTGTGTGGAATCATGACACTATCCCTCCCTAGATTCCTCTAGTGCACATTGGCCCCATCCTTAGCCTATCCATGGCATCTGCCATGCCACCACCATGATAGTTGGCGCCCACCGTGGGGCTAGCGGCGCTAGCAAGAGTAAGAATCCAGACGAGAAACATCTTTGACACCAGCGAACGCATCGTCTCCGGGCTGGTTCAGCGCTTTGGAGCGTTGGACTACGTCAGCGACAACGTTGGGAGCTTCGGCATGCATCCTCCTCCATGCAACAGCCTCTTCATCAAGCTTGGCGCCCACAAGATCTACTTTGGCATGGACGAGTCCCGAGTTCATCCACAGCATGTTGTTGAGGGAGGCGAGCCGCCTCTCAGCACAGCTTGCAGCATGCGTATCACTCGCCCCGCTAGCAGCATTGAGGTCATGATGACCGCGCCAGACGCAGGAGCAAGCAAGGACCCAGTGCCAAAGCCAGAGACTACGCCAAAGTAGGCAAGGTCAATATTTCCTCCCCTCGAAAAGTTTGAGAAGGTACTACAACAGGTGATAGATAGCCTGGCAACACCAATAGCTCCAGTAGTAGATCCGGCTCAGGCGCAAGTTGAGTTAGAGGAAACTAGGCAAAGAAGCTAGCTGGTGTGAGAAAAGTAGCCGAGTTGCAGTAATCGTTGAACATTACCCTATGGGAGTATGCAAAGGCAAACCACATAGGTGGAGTAAAAATCTGGGGTAGGAATTAGCATCCCAATTGTCTAACAATTGTAATGCTACTTGGTCTAGTAATATAATGGCTACTTCCTACATATATTTGTTGCATCATAATTATATCATGCTCATGTCATCATGACACCTTGCATTTGAGCATCATATAAAACCCTTTCTTTTGGTTCTTCTCTCATATGCATTATTAATTGTATTTGCCTCTTGATATTGTGTTTGGTTGTTGATATATTGGTTAATGCCCAAGTTGAGTTGGGGGCATATCTTTAGTCCTCTTCATCACTTTTCTTTGGTCACCACCTCATAATTCCACCACCTTTCTTTTGGTTCCATCCATCATCTCCACCATCTTAATTATATATGACCCCATGTCCTTCTTTTGGTATTTATATCTAGCTCATAAATAATTGAGGATGGTTTCCTCTACTCTCTACATGCTTCCATACCATGGCTATAATTGTTTTCACAATATTGTGTATGGGAGCATGCTTGCCACCTTTTTACCATATGTGTGGGAAGGCTTCCATAACCACATTTGGGGAATAATCTAAACTTGAATTTTATTTAAAAACTAGTTGTTTACACAACTAGCATCAAGGCATTTAATGCATGCATGCCCCATGCAAGGTTTGCACTTCTTTTATCCCTATCTTTTCTATTTCCCTTTTAGTTGATTTGAAGGGTTTTTGGATGGTCAAAATCATAAAAAGCATATGAAAAAGAAAGAAAGCAAACCTACACCTATCCACCCCCTCTAATCTACCCTACCTAACCTCTCTCTCTATTTTACCTCAAACCCTAACACCTCTCTTTTCTCTCTAACCCTAGTTCTAATCTAAACCCTAAACCTTAACCTCACCTCACCTCCCTCCTCTCACCATGCCAAGGTTTCCCTCTCCCTGCCATGCAGGCCCCACTCCAGCTACCCTCTCTAACCTAACCAAACCCTAAACCGAGCCATCTACTCCCTCCTAACCTAGCTCACCCGAACCCTCTCTTCTATCTCTCTCTCTCGTTGCTCAGCAAACCCCACACCGAGCCAGCCCCACAGCCACGCCGTCCCCACCTGGCAGCCTCCACCTGCCCTGCCCTGGCCTCCCATGCCGAGCCCATGCTCGAGAAGGACAAGGAGGAAAGGTGGCACTCGAGCCACCTTTTTATTTCTCCTCTCTACTGATTCCCCATGGCACCCTCCTCTTCTATTTTTCCTCTTTCCCCACGTCTCTACCTCCCCCAGATCCACCCCAGGGCCTTGCCCTCTTCCCTCTTCTTCTCCACCGACGCCATCTTCTCTCTCGCTGTTCACCGTCAGGACCACCGCCGTTTCCTCGTGCCAACCGACGAGCGCGACGTGGAGGTGGTCAAGGAGGCCGAGGACGTTCTTCTGCATCGCCCGGAGGATGCCGGCGAGGAGGAGGAGCCCCACTTCTGCCGCAGTACGTCGACGCCCTCCGAAACCCTAGCTCCGCTGTTCGCCAGCTCCGTCGATGTTCTGTTGCGTCCCGCCCTGATCCGCCACCGTCAACCACCCCGTGGTGAGTCCCTCTCCCGCCTAGACACCCTCTGCCTCGCCGTAAAACCCTAGCCGCGACAGTCGTTTCGCCGAGCACTCTCAGTGCGCCGTGGCCGCGAGCGTCTACGCGCCGCTGCGTCGTGCAGCGACCTATCTAGCACTCGCCCGCCCTTCGGTCACCATCCCATACCCCACCGCAGCGGCTCCGTTCCTCTGCGCGCATGCCCAGGTCGCGGGATCGAGTCCCCGCGCCGCGCTCGGTCGCGCCGCGAGTTTTCCCATCAGTTCCGTCAGACCGTGGAGAAGATCCACAGTGCCACGGCGCGCTTTGCAAATCCCCCCCAAACTTTTTACCGCTCAACCCGCGCTCCTCGAGACCCCACCTGTCCGTGCCTGTGGGAATTTTACAAAAAACCACCCGCAGTTTTTGCACATCAACCTGCGCTCTAGCACGTCCCCACCTGTCATCCTCCGCGGTTTCTGCCACTGGCACATGGGCCATAGCCTGCTGGCCCCACCTGGCAGTCTCAGTGGCTAGAACAACCCGCGGTGTAAAAAGCTTTGCGCGTGGATCTCACCCAGTCAGCAGCGGCCCACCCGTCAGTGACTGGGGTTGAGTTCGTCTGGGTGTAAAAAGTCCTGGCGAATTTCTGTTTTAATTAACTTTTCCAGAAATTGTTAAATACAAATTCAAATCTGTTTTTAAATAACTTTTAAATCATAATTCCAAATAATACAAATGATATATGTTTTTGAATCAGAAAAACGTGAGGATTTCAAATATGCCCTTCAAAATATTATTTGAGCACTTTAAAACTTCAAGATGATTCAAATTACAATAAAATGCCCTTTTCTTAATAAATTAATAACTTTAAATCTATAACTCCAAATTTGACAAATAATATGTCTAAATCGATCAGCGTGACGAGCCCATTCTATCTATGCATTCCTTGTTCTGAATTGAAGCATGCATCATGTCATTATTAAAAATCAGAACTGTTTGTGGCAATTAAACTTGGTTAAATAATTAATAAAATGCTTTATTCTTGTACCACACCTCACCCTTGCCATGCTACTTTAATGCCATGCAAATTGAGCATCATTCATCATGGCATGCTTGTTTGCTTGTCGCATTTTAATTTATATGCTTGTGCACTTTATTTATGTTGGCCCTTATTTGTTTGGTTCTTCTTCGAATAGACGCCCAACAGGAGAATTATCAGGAATCACAGGAGTTCTACCCAGATCCATCTCTCGCTTCAACTGAGCTGCCAGGCAAGCACTACCACATGCTTGCATACATATAGTACCTATTGCCTCTATCTTATTCTTGCATCATTGAGTCGCGTTTGCATTAAATTGAATCCCAAGTACTGCATAGCCTTTACTTTTAAACCCCACCGAAGCTTGTTCCTCCATCCCATGAGCCATTACTATAGGAGTTGTTTGATCCATGCGAGTCGTAGAAAATCATGTGTAGGGTATGTGAGTGTCTGACGAATAACGAGGTACCTAAACAACATAACCTGGGTGGTAATGGGATAACTAATGAAAGAGGCACCGGTGAGCAATATCTGCTATTTGGTTTTTCATGCTCACTTGTGTCCCGTAGGACCCCGAGTACTTGATTCATGTTCCTTGACTATTCGCACTATCCACATCTGGGAGGCCTTATGGACCCCCTGAACTAGAGCTTGATTCATTCTTATTTCTTGGGGCCACAAAGTAGTTTGGGGTTTTGTTACTATCTTGTACTTATGCCATGCATTACTGTTTTATTTAAGATTGTGCAAGGAGCACCTATACTGTTTAAGAATTGCGGAGTGTTTTCGCGGTATCGACAAGCCCAGTCACATTTTCGGGTTCCCAATCGTTTACAGCCATTGGCGCAAACCTTGAGTCCGTCTCAGAGTCAGCTAGCTTCGTTGCGAGTAGCTTAATGGGGTGCCCCCCTGAAATATTACTGAATCCTGTGATCGCTTTGTCGTGAATGCCTCGTTGGGTTTTGAGTTGGTTTTTCCGAGGTTGATCAAGTGTATGTTGCTATTCGTGCACCCCTGCAGGGTAAATCTTTCTGAAAGCCGTGTCCGCGGTTATGGACGACTTGGAGCACAGTTTCTCAATCATAGACAAGTATAACTAAAGTACCGCTTTTAAATTGACTCAGTACCTGACTAGTAAATAGTGCAAGGAATGCTTAATAAAACTGCCAACGGATGGGGGTTGTTCGTCCGCTTCCTCGTTGGTAAGCGAGGAGGAGGATGGATCTGTTAATTATACTGTTATAACTATTGTTCTTAATTCACGGACATCCGTCTATCATTGGTTAGGCGGATGGTTAGCGAGTATCTATAGACTTGTTAGCTATTATCTTTTGCTGCCATTGCGTCACCCCAGGTTGTGTCCCCTTTAGTGGCATAAAGACTTGCTGAGTACCCCTAGGGTCTCACACGATAAATTGTTTGATTCAGATGAACATGTGTATTCGCAAGAACGATACTGGGTGGAGGAGACGGATGATGTTGGCAACGATCACTCGGTGTAGAGATTCCGGGAACGGGGATCCGTGAGATCTGTGGGCGGGATGTGTTTCTTTATGTGGCATCTTATGCCGATTTGCTTCTTATCCGTACTCGGAACTTGTTTTCCGCTTCCGCCTGATACTCTGATGTTTGTTGTATGAGGAGCTATCCTAAAATA
Source organism: Avena eriantha (assembly GCA_910589775.1). NCBI lineage: Eukaryota > Viridiplantae > Streptophyta > Magnoliopsida > Poales > Poaceae > Avena > Avena eriantha. The sequence goes on from OU342744.1 coordinate 185,040,259, forward strand.
TTATCTCTATCTAGGATATTTGAATCTTGCCATATGGCGTTGCAATATTTCTATTTCTTTTAGATGGAATGGCTCTGAGGACTGTTGTATGTGGCTTGCATACATACTCATTTGTGTATGTAGTTGATCCCTTCTCCTGCCGATTACACCGCTCGTTCTTGTCCCGATGTTCTGAAAGTGGTTAGGATGGCCGAAAGGTCTTCCGTGAGTGGCCCCGGGCCCCATCGTACTATTTTAACCACTTTTGCTCATCCAGGCATGTAACTAAGAGCGTAATTCACCGAGGTAGTTACAATTGGTATCAGAGCCGTCCCGCCCTTCAGGGTCTCAGCCAAAACGGTCGTTGTCAGTCTAGCAAATATTTTTGGTAGTTATGTATACTAAGGAAAAACAAAACGTGAGAGTAGGACTGCTTCCATTTTTTTTCTTACCCACCCACCCAGCCTTTTCTGGTAAGGAAGTGTAACGTTTTCAATCCTCTTCTAAAATTCAAACTAGGATTCACGTGTTCTGGGTTCCGTAGTACCATAGGTTGTGTGTGTGTGTGAATCCCTTGTCTATCTGTTGCATCCAAGTTATCACTATCTGCCTTTTGGTTATCAACTGTTGGTACATTCCATACCGACAGGCCTTTGTAAACCGACGTGATCTATCTGATTCGTTGTATAACGATGTGATCTATCTTACTCTTTGTTATCCGACGTTATCTTGTTGGGGTGTTCTTTTTCATAGTTACCAATCTTTAGGTTCATCTTAAGAACAAGGTGTTGGGATATGTATTTTACTTATTCATGTGCGGAGTAATGATTTGAGTGCGGGATGGAGTTGCGACCATACCACTACTTTTATCATTTTCTCTTGTATATTGAACTAGTAGAGTTACTAATCTTGATTCGTTAAGTGGTTTTGCGCATATAGTGGTATTTTAATGCCAAAATTTGCGGAAACTTTTTCTTTGTTAGCTTGTGTACCACACTCCTGGTTCAGTCGTGTGCGTTATGCTTAATATCTTCTAGGTGCCTTGAACTTTGTTGATATTTTAATATCATCTCAGTGAATTGTATCCTTTAATCTTGGTTAATTCCATTTTAGTACTATTTTGGATTATTATCATTTTCCATTATAGTACTGACTTGTGTTTTATATCTTTCACAGGATGGCACCACCACGCCGTTCTGAGGAGGACATACCACCTGAACTGGGGACTGCTTTGGCAAGTATTGCAAATGCTTTGGGCGCTATGCAGCAGAACCGGCAGCGCTTTGAAGAAAGTGTCAGGAGGAATGAGTTTGTTCCGCTACCTCCACCTCCCAAGCGAGGAGACATCAAGAGTTTTCTCAAGTTCAACCCACGCCAATTTGAGGTGTCTGATCAGCCACTTGATGCGGATGATTGGCTGCGTGAAGTGTCAAGTTTGCTGATGACTACGGATGTTCCCGAGCAAGAATGGGTCAAATGTGCCACTCACCTTCTGAAGGGAGATGCAGCTCTCTGGTGGGAAAATTACCTCAAGGCAGATCTCTCTGGTTTTCAGCCTACTTGGGAGCAATTCACTACTGCTTTCAAAGAGCAATATCTGTCAGAAATTGTCATGGAAAGGATGAAGGAAGTGTTTCTCAACCTCAAGCAGGGCACTGACAATGTCAATACCTATATCAGAAACTTCATGAATCTTTCTCGGTATGGTGGCGATGAGATCTCTGATGACAAGAAGAAGCAAAAGAGGTTTAGGCAAGGGCTCAATGCTTCAATTAAGTATGCAATCACTCATGCAAGGTCAGCGTCTTTTCTAGAACTCCAACATACAGCTCTGCAGGAAGAAGCAAGTAGGCAAGTGTTTGAGGAGTCAAAGAAACACAACCGCGATGCAGCAAGCTCTTCTTCTATGATAGCTCCTTCTAAGCGTTGTGTCTGGGTTCCTAACACCCCACCGTCGCTCCCTGCTCCACCAAGACCGTCAAGCTACACAGCAAGGCCACCAAACTCTTTCACTGCGGCTCCCAGGGGCTACAACCACAACTACCCTGGAGCACCTGGCGGAGTCCCTGGCTACGTTGCTCCACGTCCACCTGGTGCTTGTTACACTTGTGGAAGCACTGGACATCAACACTGGAATTGTCCAATGAACGACAAAGCTCTTCCACCACCACCTCCAAGACCTGCGGCAAGTTCTCCTATGGTTCGTGCGCCTCCACCTCGGGCTCTCAACATCAACACTAAGCCTGGGTCTACGGTTGCTCGTGCCAACTGTGTCAACGTCGCTCAAGCTGAGCATGCACCTGGAGTTGTGATGGGTATGCTTCCTGTTAACTCAGTCCATGCACGAGTTTTGTTTGATTCTGGCGCATCGCATTCTTTTATCTCTACGAGTTTTGCTGATAGGAATGGCTTATCTATGGATCCTCTCCCTAAGCGGTTAATGGTCCTTTCTCTTGGAGCAACAATGGCATCTTCTAAAATCAGCCATGGCAATCAAATTGAGATTGGTGGTTCTTTGTTTCCGGCTTCCTTAATTATTCTAGGCAATTCTGATATTGATGTTATCTTGGGCATGGATTGGTTAACAGCAAATGCAGCTGTGATTGATTGTGCTGAACATTCGGTTTATCTAAAAATTCCTGAAGGCCATATAGTCTATTCTCCAAGTCTGACTCCTGCAATTCAGCTTTACTCTTTGGCGGCTCTGAATGATGATGCTATGGAAGGTATTCAGAGTGTTCCGGTGGTCTGTGAGTTTCCAGATGTCTTTCCTGAAGAGTTGTCAGGTATGCCTCCGGATCGTGAGGTTGAGTTTGTGATTGAACTTGAACCTGGTACCGCTCCTATCTCCAAGCGCCCTTATAAAATGGGTCCTACTGAGTTGGCTGAACTCAAACGTCAGCTGGATGAACAAGAGAAGTCGGGTTTCATTCAGCACAGTACTTCTTCTTGGGGTAGCCCAACCATCTTTGTGAAGAAACGAGACAAGACTGATAGACTTTGTGTTGACTATCGGGCACTCAATGTTAAAACCATCAAGAATAAATATCCCCTTCCGCGGATTAATGATCTCTTCGATCAGCTAGCTGGAGCTGTGGTATTCTCTAAGCTTGATTTGAGAAGTGGTTATCATCAAATCAAGATTCGCAAGGAAGATGTTCCTAAAACAGCTTTCACCACTCGCTATGGCCTGTATGAGTACACGATCATGTCTTTCGGTCTCACCAACACAGCAGCCACCTTCTCGAGGCTTATGAACTCGGTTTTCATGGAGTATCTTGATAAGTTCGTTGTGGTCTATCTGTATGACATTCTAGTCTATTCTAAGTCAAAGGAAGAACATGAAGAACACCTTCGGTTTGTCCTAAACAAGCTTCGTGAGAACCGCCTATATGCAAAGTTCTCCGAGTGTGAGTTTTGGCTGCCTCAAGTCACCTACCTTGGTCACGTCATCTCTACCAAGGGCATTGCCGTCAACCCAGAAACTATTAAGACAATTATGGACTGGCTTCCACCCATAAATGTCAAAGAAGTTCGTAGTTTCCTTGGTTTGGCCAGTTACTGCCGTCGATTCGTTCAAAACTTCTCAAAGATTGCGAAGCCTCTTACCGATCTCCTCAAGAAAGGGAGGAAATACCTTTGGACTCCTGCATGTCAAGCAAGCTTTGAAACACTCAAAGAGAAGCTCACTTCCACACCAGTCTTAGTTCCTCCAGATACATCAAAGCCTTTCCAGATATTCTGTGACGCCTCATTGCAAGGATTGGGTGCGGTCCTTATGCAAGAAAAGCAAGTTGTTGCTTATGCCTCTCGACAGTTGAAGATGCACGAGATCAACTATCCTACACATGACCTCAAACTCGCAGAAGTTGTCTTTGCTTTGAAAGTATGGAGGCATTACTTGCTTGGCAACCGTTGTGAGATCTTTTCTGATCACAAGAGTCTGAAGTATATCTTCACACAGCCTGATCTCAACCTTCATCAGAGGAGGTGGATTGAAACAATCAATGATTTCGAATTGACCATCAACTACACTCCGGGCAAAGCTAATGTCATGGCCGATGCACTCAGCTGAAAAGCTTATGTCAACAACCTCATGGTGGAAGAACAACAGCCTCTCTTGTGCGAGGAATTCCGCAAGCTCAACCTTGAAATTATGGATCAAGGGTATCTTCTGAACCTTCTGGCAACACCTCTCTTAGAAGAAAAAGTTTGCTCTATTCAACTTGGTGATCCTTACACTAAAAAGATCATCTCCAACATTCAGCTTCCGAAGTATGAGTCTTTCCACGTTGACGACCAAGGCACTCTTTTCTTTGAACACCAGATGTTTGTTCCGAACTACCCGGGTTTAAGAGAGCAAGTTCTCAAGGAGGCGCATGATTCTGTTCTTTCTATCCACCCTGGCAGCACTAAGATGTACATGGACTTGAAAACACAATATTGGTGGCCTGGGTTGAAATGATATTGTGCCAAGTATGTCTCGGAGTGTGATGTCTGTCGCAGAGTTAAAGATGTCCATCAGAAACCTTCCGGTCTTCTACAGCCATTGAAGCCGCCGGAATGGAAATGGGAGAAAGTAGAGATGGATTTCATTACTGGTTTTCCAAGGTCGCAGAAGGGCAACAATGCAATGTTTGTTGTCATTGACAGGCTTTCTAAAGTAGCTCACTTCTTTCCAGTCAAGGAAACAATTTCTGCAATTCAGTTGGCTGAGCTCTATATCAACAGAATTGTCTCTTTGTATGGAGTTCCTCTTGAGATCAGTTCAGACCGTGGAAGCATCTTCACATCCAAGTTCTAGGGAAGTTTCCAAAATGCTTTGGGAACAAAATTGAACTTCAGCACAGCTTACCACCCTCAGTCACAAGGACAAGTTGAAAGGATCAATCAGATTCTGGAAGATATGCTCCGTGCTTGCGTTATCTCTTTCAGCATGAAGTGGGAAGCATGCCTTCCTTATGCTGAATTCTCTTACAAAAACAACTTCCAGAAAAGTCTAAAGATGGCACCATTTGAGGCTCTCTATGGTCGCAAATGCAGAACTCCGATTGGTTGGTCGGGCGCAGGTGAAAGAATATTGTTTGGCCCCGACATTGTAACTCAAGCGGAGGAGAAGGTTCACATCATTCTTGAAAATCTGAAGATTGCTCAAAGTCGCCAGAAGAGCAATTATGACAGAAAGCACACGGACATGGAGTATGTCCCGGGTGATCTCGTTTACCTTCGTGTCACTCCCATGAGAGGCACGCACCGCTTTGGTATCAAAGGAAAGCTAGCTCCTAGATATATCGGTCCTTTCAAAATTCGTGGAAGAAGAGGAGAAGTTGCTTATGCTCTTGAACTCCCTGAAAAACTCAAGGTCCATGATGTTTTCCACATCTCTCAACTCAAGAAGTGCTTCAAGGATCCCGGCAGGACCATGGACCATGAACTCATCAACCTCCAAGAAGATCGGTCTTACCAAGAACACCCCATAAAAATTCTAGAAGTCGCAGAAAGAAGGACTCGCAACAAGTCCATCAAGTTCTGCAAGGTGCAGTGGTCGCACCATTTCGTGGATGAAGCCACTTGGGAACGTGAAGATGAGCTCCGTGCCAAGTATCCTACCCTCTTCGAGTCTTCTTCTTCTTCCTAGAATCTCGGGGGGAGATTCCTGTTTAGTGGGGGAGAGTTGTAGCATCCCAATTGTCTAACAATTGTAATGCTACTTGGTCTAGTAATATAATGGCTACTTCCTACATATATTTGTTGCATCATAATTATATCATGCTCATGTCATCATGCCACCTTGCATTTGAGCATCATATAAAACCCTTTCTTTTGGTTCTTCTCTCATATGCATTATTAATTGTATTTGCCTCTTGATATTGTCTTTGGTTGTTGATATATTGGTTAATGCCCAAGTTGAGTTGGGGGCATATCTTTAGTCCTCTTCATCACTTTTCTTTGGTCACCACCTCATAATTCCACCACCTTTCTTTTGGTTCCATCCATCATCTCCACCATCTTAATTATATATGACCCCATGTCCTTCTTTTGGTATTTATATCTAGCTCATAAATAATTGAGGATGGTTTCCTCTACTCTCTACATGCTTCCATACCATGGCTATAATTGTTTTCACAATATTGTGTATGGGAGCATGCTTGCCACCTTTTTACCATATGTGTGGGAAGGCTTCCATAACCACATTTGGGGAATAATCTAAACTTGAATTTTATTTAAAAACTAGTTGTTTACACAACTAGCATCAAGGCATTTAATGCATGCATGCCCCATGCAAGGTTTGCACTTCTTTTATCCCTATCTTTTCTATTTCCCTTTTAGTTGATTTGAAGGGTTTTTGGATGGTCAAAATCATAAAAAGCATATGAAAAAGAAAGAAAGCAAACCTACACCTATCCACCCCCTCTAATGTACCCTACCTAACCTCTCTCTCTATTTTACCTAAAACCCTAACACCTCTCTTTTCTCTCTCACCCTAGTTCTAATCTAAACCCTAAACCTTAACCTCACCTCACCTCCCTCCTCTCACCATGCCAAGGTTTCCGTCTCCCTGCCATGCAGGCCCCACTCCAGCTACCCTCTCTAACCTAACCAAACCCTAAACCGAGCCATCTACTCCCTCCTAACCTAGCTCACCCGAACCCTCTCTTCTATCTCTCTCTCTCTCGTTGCTCAGCAAATCCCACACCGAGCCAGCCCCACAGCCACGCCGTCCCCACCTGGCAGCCTCCACCTGCCCTGCCCTGGCCTCCCACGCCGAGCCCATGCTCGAGAAGGACAAGGAGGAAATGTGGCACCCGAGCCACCTTTTTCTTTCTCCTCTCTACTGATTGCCCACGGCACCCTCCTCTTCTATTTTTCCTCTTTCCCCACGTCTCTGCCTCCCCTAGATCCACCCCAGGGCCTTGCCCTCTTCCCTCTTCTTCTCCACCGACACCATCATCTCTCTCGCCGTTCACCGTCAGGACCATCGCTGTTTCCTCGTGCCAACTGACGAGCGCGACGTGGAGGTGGTCAAGGAGGCCGAGGACGTTCTTCTGCATCGCCCGGAGCACGCCCGCGAGGAGGAGGAGCCCTACTTCTGCCGCAGTATGTCGACGCCCTCCGAAACCCTATCGCTGCCATTCGCCTGCTCCGTCGACGTTCTGCTGCGTCCCACCCCGATCCGATCTGCCGCCGTCAACCACCCCGCGGTGAGTCCCTCTCCCGCCTAGACACCCTCTGCCTCGCCGTAAAACCCTAGCCGCGACAGTCGTTTCGCCGAGCACTCTCAGTGCGTCGTGGCCGCGAGCGTCTACGCGTCGCCGCGTCGTGCAGCGACCTATCTAGCACTCGCCCGCCATTCGGTCACCATCCCATACCCCACCGCAGCGGCTCCGTTCCTCCGCGCGCATGCCCAGGTCGCGGGATCGAGTCCTCGCGCCGCGCTCGGTCGCGCCGCGAGTTTTCCCGTCAGTTCCGTCAGACCGTGGAGAAGATCCACAGTGCCGCGGCGCGCTTTGCAAAACCCCCCCAAACATTTTACCGCTCAACCCGCGCTCCTCGAGACCCCACCTGTCCGTGCCGGTGGGAATTTTACAAAAAACCGCCCGCAGTTTTTGCACATCAACCTGCGCTCCAGCACGTCCCCACCTTTCATCCTCCGCGGTTTCCGCCACTAGCACATGGGCCATAGCCCGCTGGCCCCACCTGGCAGTCTCAGTGGCTAGAACAACCCGCGGTGTAAAAAGCTTTGCGCGCGGATCTCACCCAGTCAGCAGCGGCCCACCCGTCAGTGACTGGGGTTGAGTTCGTTTGGGTGTAAAAAGTCCTGGCGAATTTCTGTTTTAATTAACGTTTCTAGAAATTGTTAAATACAAATTCAAATCTGTTTTTAAATAACTTTTAAATTATAATTCCAAATAATACAAATGATATATGTTTTTGAATCAGAAAAACGTGAGGATTTCAAATATTCCCTTCAAAATATTATTTGATCACTTTAAAACTTCAAGATGATTCAAATTACAATAAAATGCCCTTTTCTTAATAAATTAATAACTTTAAATCTATAACTCCAAATTTGACAAATAATATGTCTAAATCGATCAGTGCGACGAGCCCGTTCTATCTATGCATTCCTTGTTCTGAGTTGAAGCATGCATCATGTTATTATTAAAAATCAGAACTGTTTGTGGCAATAAAACTTGGTTAAATAATTAATAAAGTGCTTTATTCTTGTACCACACCTCACCCTTGCCATGCTACTTTAATGCCATGAAAATTGAGCAGCATTCATCATGGCATGCTTGTTTGATTGTCGCATTTTAATTCATATGCTTGTGCACTTTATTTATGTTGGTCCTTGTTTGTTTGGTTCTTCTTCGAATAGACGCCCAGCAGGAGAATTATTGGGAATCACAGGAGTTCTACCCAGATCCATCTCTCGCTTCAACTGAGCTGCCAGGCAAGCACTACCACATGCTTGCATACATATAGTACCTATTGCCTCTATCTTATTCTTGCATCATTGAGTCGCATTTGCATTAAATTGAATCCCAAGTACTGCATAGCCTTTACTTTTAAACCCCACCGAAGCTTGTTCCTCCATCCCATGAGCCATTACTACAGGAGTTGTTTGCGACATGCGAGTCGTAGAAAAGCATGTGTAGGGTATGTGAGTGTCTGACGAATAACGAGGTACCTAAACAACATAACCTGGGTGGTAATGGGATAACTAATGAAAGAGGCACCGGTGAGCAATATCTGCTATTTGGTTTTTCATGCTCACTTGTGTCCCGTAGGACCCCGAGTACTTGATTCATGTTCCTTGACTATTCACACTATCCACATCCGGGAGGCCTTATGGACCCCCCTGAGCCAGAGCTTGATTCATTCTTATTTCTTGGGGCCAAAAAGTAGTTTGGGGTTTTGTTACTATCTTGTACTTATGCCATGCATTACTGTTTTATTTAAGATTGTGCAAGGAGCACCTGTACTGTTTAAGAATTGCGGAGTGTTTTCGCGGTATCGACAAGCCCAGTCACATTTTCGGGTTCCCAATCGTTTACAGCCATTGGCGCAAACCTTGAGTCCGTCTCAGAGTCAGCTAGCTTTGTTGCGAGTAGCTTAATGGGGTGCCCCCCTGAAATATTACTGAATCCTGTGATCGCTTTGTCGTGAATGCCTCGTTGGGTTTTGAGTTGGTTTTTCCGAGGTTGATCGAGTGTGTGTTGCTATTCGTGCACCCCTGCAGGGTAAATCTTTCTGAAAGCCGTGTCCGCGGTTATGGACGACTTGGAGCACAGTTTCTCGATCATAGACAAGTCTAACTAAAGTACCGCTTTTAAATTGACTCAGTACCTGACTAGTAAATAGTGCAAGGAATGCTTAATAAAACTGCCAACGGATGGGGGTTGTTCGTCTGCTTCCTTGTTGGTAAGCGAGGAGGAGGATGGATCTGTTAATTATACTGTTATAACTATTGTTCTTAATTCACGGACATCCGTCTATCATTGGTTAGGCGGATGGTTAGCGAGTATCTATAGACTTGTTAGCTATTATCTTTTGCTGCCATTGCGTCACCCCAGGTTGTGTCCCCTTTAATGTCATAAAGACTTGCTGAGTACCCCTAGGGTCTCACATGATAAATTGTTTGATTCAGATGAACATGTGTATTCGCAAGAAGGATACTGGGTGGAGGAGACGGATGATGTTGGCAACGATCACTCGGTGTAGAGATTCCGGGAATGGGGATCCGTGAGATCTGTGGGCGGGATGTGTTTCTTTATGTGGCATCTTATGCCGATTTGCTTCTTATCTGTACTCGGAACTTGTTTTCCGCTTCCGCCTGATACTCTGATGTTTGTTGTATGATGAGCTATCCTAAAATATTATCTCTATCTAGGATATTTGAATTTTGCCATATGGCGTTGCAATATTTCTATTTCTTTTAGATGGAATGGCTCTGAGGACTGTTGTATGTGGCTTGCATACATACTCATTTGTGTATGTAGTTGATCCCTTCTCCTGCCGATTACGCCGCTCGTTCTTGTCCTGATGTTCTGAAAGTGGTTAGGACGGCCGAAAGGTCTTCCGTGAGTGGCCCCGGGCCCCACCGTACTATTTTAACCACTTTCGCTCATCCAGGCATGTAACTAAGAGCGTAATTCACCGAGGTAGTTACGAGGAACCTAATTACTGAAATTGACAAAGAGTGTGAGCCTAGGCCGGATCAGATAGCTACCATAGTCACAGGAGGGCTATAAAGGTACAATACCCCGGCAAAGAACCTCAGGGCTTCCAACACAGCTGCGTCCAAATTAGAAGGCTTAACCGGAGAGGCCAGAGAAAGGCAACAGGAGAGGGTAAACCATTTGTTGTTGGTAGCATGCCAGCAGAATGAGGAAATAAACAAGGAAAACCTGGCGCAGCCTAGAGCATCTCTTGTAGTTCATTCGACAAGAAACAATCCGGCCAAATCTGCGGAGCCGGGGATGCATCTTCCCCTGGTCATGGCCCAAGGAGAGAGGAGGTGGTAACCTCGGGTAGAATAGACAAACATATGGTCCCCTATGATCCGGTGAGAGCTGGGAAAGGAAAAGCAGTGCAAGTTGAGGAAGATCGCCATAGTGCCAGCCGAGGTGAAGCTGGTCGGGGTAACCGCAACCAAGTCAACGCTGGACAAAGGAACGTTGCCAACGGCAATGCTGGACAGCGTGATCCGGCGAAAGCAGGGCAAAATTCACCTCGGCAATAACAGCAGAAGTACGCACCTCGACATGAGAGAAGTGCAGGCCCAGGAATGCATCAACAATACGCTCGTCCAGATCAAGACATGTACAATGATGGTTACTCGGCTATGGTCAACGACGGGTTCCCAAGACCAGAGCACCATGTGATTGGATCGAGGCTGGGGAATAGGAACTTGTAGCCGGATGACGAGAGGCTGAAGCTGGATCGAATTTATAGGTCACAGATGATCGAGGTACAGGGCCCTCCAGGTCCGGCATGCTTTGGACCTCGGATCATGAGGGAATCACCAGTACCGAACTTTCAGCTGGCCAGAGGAACAAAGACCTACGATGGCAGCACCAAGCCAGAGGACTGGCTCATTGACTATGCAACAATAGTTAAAATCACAACAGGTAATTTGAGATGGAAGTGAGATATGTTCCCTAGATGTTGGAAGGACCTGCAAGGGTTTGGCTGAACAACTTGCCACCAGGAAGCATCAACTGTTGGTTGGATTTTGAGGAGCTATTTGTCAGCAACTTCTTAAGCACCTACAAGAGGCCGAATAGGCCACAGACTTTGGCATTATGCAGGCAAAGACGGAATGAGCCGGACCAAGATTTTCTGACTTGGTGGTGCAACATGCGCAAGTCATGTGAAGGGGTAATTGAATCACAAGAAATTGCATGGTTCGCCCAAGGCTATAGATATGGGAGTATGCTGTGGCAGAGGTTGCAGCGAGACATGCCAATCACCTTAGCTGAGACGATACGGTTCGTAGATTCATATGCTTTGGGAGATCTGACCCAACCCCGGCTAGTGTCAAGCGAGTCAAATGAGGAGTACTACCACAGAGATGGTTTCGGATCATCCAGGAGAAATGATTTCCGGGGTAAAGGAAGGGATGAGCGTCCGGATTACAGATATAGCTCATAGCAAGTGGCAGCGGTGGATCAGGATCAGCCCAATGCCGATGCAAGTCAGCGCCAGAAAACTGGAGGACATCATTGGCAGCAAAAGGTGAAGGCAAGAAGCCTTGGACCCCAGAATAGAAGAAACAATGACAGGAAAGAAAATATCGTCCGAGGTACACGTTTGAGTCTATGTTGGATCAGCCTTGCAAATTCCATATGCCAAGTCCGAATAGTCCGGCGAACCATACGACCCAGCAATGTGAGTGGATGAGGAAGCTAGAACAGGGTAGCTCGGGGAATGCTTAGGCACCTCAGAATGAAACACCTCAGCACGATGCACCTCGGAGTGAAGCACCTCGGCAGCAACTGCTCACAGGAGGAATGGACAACTAATGTTGCCACCACCTCCACCGAGGTTTGAAAATCCAGAAAGAAGAGATGTAGTGCATCAGGTGAATAACCAGTAATAGCAAGACCAAGGTTATTATGGTAATGAAGGAAGAAACGAGTACATGGATCATTACCAAAGTTACTGTGTGTTTACCATAGAAGAGACTGACAGAAAGAGCTTGCAGCACCGACATATGGAGGTAAACGCAGTAATGCTGGTTGTGACGAGGTACATGCCTTGGTCGAATGAACTACAAGGATCATCCCAGGCTCATGCCGAGTCCTGGATCGTATGCACTAGTGCTGGATCCGACGTTCATCGGTCCGAATATCAACATGAGATTTTCCCAGGTGCTAATAGACAATGGCAGTAGCATTAACATCATGTACAAGGATACCATGCACAAGCTAGGAATCTCGGAGAACATTCTCCAAGCGACAAGAACCACTCTCCATGGCATTATGCTAGGTATCTCCTGTGAGCCCATTGGTAATGTTTGGGTCGATGTATTATTCGGCCCAAGGGATAACTGCCAGACCGAGAACTTGGAATTTGAAGTGGTGAACTTGGAAAGCGCTTATCACGCATTGCTCGACAGGACTGCACTGAACAAGTTCATGGCAAGTACTCACATCAGTTACATGAAGATGAAACTGCCCAGACCAAGAGGAATGATTACAGTATCAGGCGACTTTAGGTGGTCGATTGAGTGCGCTTCCGCCAGATCTAACATGGCCGAGTCACTCGTGATTGCTCAAGAGAAAAGGATAATTCAGGAGGGTAGCGACATTGGCTCAGTCCGCGCAGCAGCATATGCCGGCTCTGACCAACCCGCATGGGAGTGTTTCTTTCCAAGCCACAAAAGACACGAAGAAAGTATCCATTGATGATCAGTTCCCAGAACGCACCGTAACCATTGGTGCCGTGTTAGGCAACAAATAGGAAAGCGAGCTTGTCAACTTCCTCCATGAGAATCGGTATATCTTTGCTTGGTCCACACAGGATTTGTAAGGTGTGTCGAGGGAGTTGGCCGAGCACTCTTTGAATGTGAGACCCGGGTCTAAGCCGGTGAAGCAATGTCTCTGCCGCTTTGCCGAGGATAGGAGTAAAGTCATTACCTGGATTGGCTCTCTAATCCGGTGCTGGTGGAAAAGAAGAAGGATGATCCAAATGTGGCTGTGGTGTGGTGTATGTGCATTGATTATACAAACTTGATTAAGGCATGTCCAAAGGATCCATTCCCACTACCTAGGATAGACCAAGTCATGGATTCAACTACCGGATGTGAACTGTTGTCTTTCATAGATGCATATTCTGGTTTCCACCAGATACCTCTGAATCCGGAGGATCAAATAAAGACTGCCTTCATTACCCTGTACGAGGCTTATTGCTATCACACTATGCCGTTTGGATTACGTAGGGCAGGACCAACGTATCAACGATGCATGCAAAACTGTCTACATGACCAAATAGGTCGTAATGTGCAAGTGTATGTGGATGATGTTGCGATAAAAACTAAGGAAAGCAATACGCTCCTTGATGATATCCAGCAGACATTCTCAAACCTAAGACAGTTCCGAATGAAGCTTAACCCGGAGAAATGTACCTTTGGTGTGCCGACTAGGAAGTTACTTGGTTTTCTCGTGTCCAGCCGAGGTATCAAAGCTGACCCCACGAAAATCCGACCTATAGAGAGAATGGAGCTACCGAAGTCCCTTAATGATGTACATACGTTTACTAGTTTCTTGGCATCATTAAGCCAGTTTGTAAGTCGGCTGGGAGAGAAAGCATTGCCCCTCTATCAGATAATGAAAAAGGCAGACAAGTTTACATGGACACCACAAGCGAATAACGTGTTTCGGGAGTTCAAAAAGATGTTGTGCTCTGCACCAATATTAGCTGCCCACTATCTAAAGAACCAATGTCGCTCTATATAGCCGCGACCAACCGAGTCGTAAGTGCAGTTGTAGTGGTGGAGCATGATGAGGAAGCAAAGTAGGTACAAAGGCCAGTGTACTACCTGACATTGAAACAAAATTACCCTCACTACCAGAAGATGGCATATGGTGTGTATATGGCTGCCAAAAAACTCAAACATTACTTCGAGGAACACCCCATCAAGGTGTTATGTGAGGCACCCATATCTAAGATTATGAGCAACAAGGACGCTAGTGGTCGAATCATCAAATGGGAAATTGAGCTAGCCCCATACGCACCACAGTTTGATAGAAGAGATGCGATCAAGTCACAAGCAGTGGCAGATTTCTTTGTGGACTGGGCTGAGATGCAATACGAACCATCGTTGCCGAATTCCAATTACTGGCGGATGTACTTTGACGGGTCAAAGCTGAAAGAAGGACTGGGGGCCGGGGTAGTGCTTACTTTGCCCAAGAAAGATCAGTTGAATTATGTCCTCCAGATCCATTTTAGTGCATCAAACAACATTGCAGAATATGAAGCACTTGTGCATGGGCTTAAAGTAGCAAAGGTAGTGGGAATACATCGGTTACAATGCTTTGGAGACTCGTATTTGGTGGTGCAGCAAGTATCTGGCAATTGGGATACCCTGGATGCCAACATGGCCCTTTCCAGGTTCCATGTTCAAAAGATAAGTGGGTTCTTTGAGGGATGTGAATTCCATCACATACCCCGGATTGAAAATGAGGCAGCCGACATATTGTCTAAGTTGGGGTCATCCCGGCAACCAATCCCGCCAAATGTTGCTTTGGAGGACCTAAGAAAACCATCAATTACACTGATGACCCACAAGTACAAGGGGTATATCGCAATATTTTCGATAAGTAAGAGTGTTGAACCCAACGAGGAGCAGAAGGTGCTGGCTAGTGGTATGGATCAGGAATTCTCTGCAAATACTTAGCAAACGGATTTTTAGGGGTTTTTGATAAAGCAAGTAAACAAAGTACAAGTAAATAAAAGACAATGAGAATAAATGCAGCAAGTGGCCCAATCCTTTATGCAGCAAAGGACAAGCCGAATGTATTACTTAAGATGACCAAACGTTCTCGAGGACACATGGGAAGACTGTCAAGTGCTTTCGCTTCATATAGTTGATTAATATTCTTTAGCTTGCTAAGTGTTGTGTCTGTGAACCTGTGCTAATGTACCGACCTTCCTAGGGCTAATACATACTTGTGATTACACCCCTTGCAATCATCCGTAAGTACAAGAACATAATTAAGGTAGAAACCTAACCACAGCTTTAAACTCTAAGACCCTTACGTCCCTTGTAAAATGGTTTCCTAACGGGGGTTCAGGTTTTTGTCACTCCGGCAACCCCTACGATTAGTAGCCAAATACACAATGCATTCCCCTAGGACCATATAGGTGAAGTGTCATGTAGTCGACGTTCACATGACACCACTAGAAGAAGTACACCCCAACTTAAATATCAAACTATTGAATCTTTCTCAACACAACTCCACTACTAACAACATGACTTATCCCATGTCCTCAAGAACAAAACGAACTACTCACAAAACATCATACGAATCATGATCAGAGATGGAATAGTGATGTATAACAATCTGAACATAAACAATAATTCAATGGTTCACTCAATACCATCAACTACAAAGAGTAATCAACACCGGGAAAGTTCCCCTATGAACTATGCAAGATTCAACTCAATTGTTACAGCAATATGGAGATGGTGATGAGGGTGCTGATGGTGATGATGGTGGTGATGATGGTGATGATCCTGATGAAGTCCAGCTTGATGGTGGTGTTGATGGCGACGATCTCCCCTCTCCGGGAAGGAATTCCCCCGGCAGAAATCTATCTGCCGAAGATATTTTTCTCTCTCAGTGTTTTCCGCCCCGCAGAGGCGGCGGAATCTTTTTGTGGTCCCTCCCCGAGTCTTAGGGTTTCGGGAGGAATATATACGCCAAAGGGGAGTGCCAGGGGTGGACTAGGGCGGCCACACCACCTGGTGGCGCGGCCTAGGCTGGCCCGCGCCAGGGGGTGGTGTGGGACCCCTGTGGCCCATCTCCAGCCCCCTTCTTGCTTCCTTCATCTTTTGGAAAAATAGGGTTTTCCGTATATTTTCCCGGATTTTCTGATCTTCACGAATTTTGCCTCCAAATAGCACCTTTTCCATCAGAATCCTGAATGCAACGGTCCATGCTCCAAAAGTCATCAACCATGCAAAAATAGATCAAATAACATAAGTATCACCTCTCAATACGAAATATATCAATGAATAAAAGTGAATTATGACATAGAATAGTGATGCAAAATGAACGTATCAACTCGCCCCAAGCTTAGACTTTGCTTGTCCCCAAGCGAAACTGAGCTCAATAAACATGACTTCAAGTTTATGGAGTGAAGAGTCGATAAAAGAATACGGACAAGAAGCATCACATTCATCAAATACATAGATCATAACAAAAGACAACTCACTATTATATAACTCAACTTGCAATGAGTAAAGGAAACACAATAAAGATACAAAAAGTAAATCATAATTGGTAATGGCAAACTTAGCTCTCGGTCGAACAATAGTTGATAATTTGCTGCAGTTCACACATAACTGGTTTTCAAAGATAGCTTTCAAAGTAGTAAACATCAAGATAAGAGCAATGTGAAAAACAAGGAACATAAGAAACATGATTGAATAAATCATCATATGAATGAATGAAACACAACAACTCAAAATACTTGCTGAGATAGAAGGGAATAGGTTTACTGACTCAACTAAAAAGTAAAAGAAAGGCCCTTCGTAGAGGGAAGCAGGGATTGCAAGTCTCATAAAGAGCTCCCAAAAATTATGATACTTACTAGCTTTTAGCTCTCATTGCCCCTATCATAGGCATCTTTTGGTGATTAAGGTTAAAGTGACACAACTAAGAGGATATGCTTGACAAGTTATAAGTTGAAATCTCATGCCCCTTACTTATGAGTACCAATCCTCATGTTACTCAACTACAGTCACGAGTAAGCTCTTTTCATTGTAAATACATGTGTATCATTGAGAACGGCCAACGGGGTACCCCTTGCACATGACACATGAGCTATCCCATAATCAAAATGACAAGGCAAGGAGTAAGTGAGCATCTCAGCAATCTTTTTATTTTCTATTTGCATAGGTTTTTATTGAGGATGCTTTATAGAATGCTCACTATAGTTATGCTGCAAGTTTCCACCATGATTAGGCATGGCTTAGGCTAGCGGCCTAGGCGTTTCTCTAACACACATATAAACTCCATGATCTTATAAGTTCCACTTTTATTTCACACCGTAGGGATCAATAGGCAAAAGAATCATGATATCAACTAGGCACAAAGTACCATGGTAGTGTTGAAAGCGTTCCCCATGATGCATGGTTCTGCTAACTTCAACTCATAAAGCGCAAGCATATACGCAACAAAGAAGGACCCAATGGTTCAAGTTTATTAAATGGAAGAAAGTAAAGTGTGCCATCAAGTTCGTGGGAGCTTTAATCACTATTTTTCACATAACAAGTTTAATTTGGGAGGTAGATAAAACAAGAATTTACTTGGAATAGCAATAATGCTAATAGGTAGGTATGGTGGACACAAATGGCAAAGGTTTTGGTTTTAAGGAGTGGATGCACTAGAAGAATTCCCTCTCAGTACAGGTTTTTGGCTAGCAAGGCTGGGTAGCAAGTACAAGAGTTGAAGGAAACAAACAAACATTCAATGATAAAGACAAACATGCAATCTTCCTTGGAAGCACAAAATATCTTAACTAGAGAATACTAGACTTATGAGCAAATCAAGAAAGAAAGATGATGATTTTTTTTCTTCAGAGTACTTTTATCTTTTTCATTCAACTCTAAAAAATAGTGTGCTACTGACCAAGCCAGGTTTGCCAAAACCAACTAAATTAACTCAATGACCCCAAAGTGATACCAATACTAAAAACAAGATCAATCATATAACCACGAATTGAGAACTAATATAAGCTATGCAAAAGAGTAAATGATAGAACTTCTCATTATTCCATAACGGCAACTCACACCAAGGGATACATATCTAACGAGAGAGGGTACACTTCCATAATGTAAACCATCCTACATAATAACTTCTCTATTCATGATATGACTCTACTAAAAATGTAAAAAGATAGAAGATAGTGATGTGATACCGCGGCACTCCCCCAAGCTTGGAACAAACCAAGGGGATGCCAAACCTGATGACGAATTACTCTTTTGGTGGTGGTGGTGGTAATATCTCATCTTCGTCCGACTTCCAGGGTAAGGGCTTCCCATCAACAAAGGACATCGTGGTTTCCAGCATCTTGAAACTTGCAGCAACACTTATGCGTTTAAACCTAACCTCATACTCACAGTTTTGATTTTGAACGTCATAGAACTGTGCTTGCAGTTCGTTGGTTGTTTGGCGGAGTGAGAGGACTTCATCCTTGAGTTTAGCAGTCTCCTTTTGGTGCTCAGCAATTAGTTCGGAACAAATCTTATGGATGATATCCACTTCGCGCTCCGCCATCTTCTTGTACCTAAAGACTTCTTGCTCCAGTGCTTCCATCCTGTCCTCCAGACTTCCTTCACCTTTAGGGCCTCGAACCTCTTTTATCCGGAGTTCCCCATCTTCAAGCAACAACTCCTTGGAATGAATCTTCATCTCTCTCATGTATGGGTTGATGATATCCTCTAAAGAATCTTCCTTGGCTGGTCCAGAGGAAGACCTTGTAGCTCCAAATCTGGGACTCTACCTGTCAGAAACAGATCGAAATGAAAACACGACGAAAACACGATATACGAACCTCGGGAGATCCTGGGGATTATATATTATGATGTTTCATGACGGAAGGAAGGTACTGGGAGAAAACGGTTTGGAGACGGAGTCTGGGGTGGCCACACCACCTGGTGGCGCGCCCAGGGGTGGGCCCGCACCACAGGGTGGTGTGAGCCACCCTGGCTCTGTTTCTGTCCCTCTTTCGCTTCGTAGCTTTCCTTATCGACTGAAAACTGCAAAAATATAGTTGGATAGTATTTTCGCAGAACTTTTCTTACCAAAACTGTTACCTATTTGAAAGCGGACTCTGCAGGTCTCTGAATTTGGTCCTTCATAAATTTTTCCGGAGTTATAACTTGAAAGGCATCAACATCTTCATTATAAGAATCCCCAGCAATATAGTGTTTGAGTCGCTGCCCATTCACTAATTGTATAGTATTATCTTTTAAAGAAGAAATTTTTATTGCTCCTGAACGGTATACTTCTTCAATAATGAAAGGTCCTTCCCATTTTGACAGTAGCTTTCCTGCAAAAAATCTAAGATGAGACCTATACAATAGAACTTTCTCACCAACATGAAATTCCCTCTTATGTATTCGCTTGTCATGCCATCTTTTAACTTTTTCCCTAAAGAGCCTAGCATTTTCATAGGCTTCACTCCTCCAGTCATCTAAAGAACTTAAGTCAAATAATCTTTTCTCACCAGCGAGCTTACAATCTCTATTTAGTTCTTTAACTGCCTAGTAAGCTTTATGTTCTAATTCTAAAGGTAGGTGACAAGATTTCCCATAAAGCATTTTATAAGGGGACATCCCCATAGGATTTTTGTAGGCTATTCTATAAGCCCATAAAGCATCATTCAACTTTTTAGCCCAGTTTTTTCTAGATCTATTAACAGTCTTTTGCAAGATAGATTTAATTTCTCTATTTGATAACTCTACTTGCCCGCTAGTTTGGGGGTGATAGGCTGAAGCAATTCTATGATTAACATCATATTTAGCAAGGGTCTTTCTAAAACCACCATGAATGAAATGAGAACCCCCATCAGTCATGAGATACCTAGGCACTCCAAGCCTAGGAAAGATAACATATTTAAGCATTTTAGAGAGGTTTCCCTGTCAGCACTCTTCGTAGGAATGGCTTCTACCCACTTAGTAACATAATCAACGGCAACAAGGATATGAGTATAACCTTTCGAGGGAGGGAAAGGATCCATAAAGTCAAATCCCCAACAATCAAAGGGTTCAATAACTAGAGAGTAGTTCATAGGCATTTCATTGCGTCTAGAAATATTACCAACACGCTGACATTCATCACAAGATAAAACAAATTTTCTTGCATCTTTAAAAAGGGTAGGCCAGTAGAAACCTGATTGTAGCACCTTTTGTGCAGTTCTATCTCCTACATGATGTCCTACGCATGCACTACCATTACATTTACGCAATATCTCCTTTTGTTCATATTCTGGAACACATCTTCGCATAATACCATCCACTCCTTCTTTGTATAAGTGTGGGTCATCCCAAAAATAATGCCTCAAATCATAGAAGAACTTCCTTCTTTGCTAAGCTGTAAAAGTTGGAGGCAAATACTTGGAGACAATAAAGTTAGCATAATCAGCGTACCAAGGGCTCCCTCGCGAGCTTACCCCTACTGCGGCTAATTGCTCATTTGGGAAACTATCATTAATAGGCATAGGGTCAAAAGAGATGTTTTCCAATCGAGATAAATTATCATCTACAAGGTATTCAGCACCTTTCCTATCTACTATATGTAGATCAAACTCTTGTAAAAGCAGCACCCACCTAATAAGCCTAGGCTTAGCATCCTTTTTCGTCATAAGGTATTTAATAGCAGCATGATAAGTATGAATGGTGACTTTTGAGTCTACAATATAGGGTCTAAACTTATCACAAGCAAAAATGACAGCTAGAAATTCATTTTCAGTAGTAGCATACTTCCTTTGAGCAGCGTCTAAAGTCTTACTAGCATAATGAATAACGTTTAGTTTTTTATCAATTAGTTGCCCAAGGACAGCACCTATAGCAAAATCACTAGCATCACACATTATTTCAAAGGGTAAACTCCAATCAGGTGGTTGAACAATAGGGGCTGTAGTTAAAGCCTTCTTAAGAGTTTCAAAAGCTCCCTTACTATCATCATCAAAAACGAAGGGTACATCTTTTTGAAGAAGATTAGTGAGGGGTTTTAAAATCCTAGAAAAGTCTTTAAATAAACCTTCTATAGAAACCAGCATGACCAAGGATACTACGAATACTTTTGATGTCTCTTGTGCATGGCATCTTCTCAATGGCCTCAACCTTAGCTCTATCAACTTCTATGCCTCTTTCAGAAACTTTATGCCCAAGGACAATCCCTTCATTAACCATGACGTGGCATTTCTCCCAATTAACAAGATTAGTTTCTTCACATTCTGCAAAACTTTATCAAGGTTGTGCAGACAATTATCAAAAGAAGTTCCATAGACAGAAAAGTCATCCATGAACACTTCTACAATTTCCTCACAAAAACCATGAAAGATAGCAGACATGCACCTTTGAAAAGTAGCAGGAGCATTACATAAACCAAAAGGCATACGTATGTAAGCATAAGTTCCGTAAGGGCAAGTAAAAGTAGTTTTTTCTTGATCTTGTTGTTTAACAGCAATCTGAGAGAAAATAGAATAACCATCAAGAAAACAAAAATGGGTCTTTTTAGATAACCTTTCCAACATTTGATCAATAAAAGGAAGCGGGTAGTGATCTTTCTTAGTAACTTTATCGACTTTTCTAAAATCAATGCACATCCTATAGCCTACTACTATTCTTTGAGTAATAAGCTCATCATTATCATTAGGAACAACGGTAATACCTCCCTTTTTAGGAACACAATGAACAGGACTAACCCATTCACTATCAGCAATAGGGTAAATAATACCAGCATCAAGGAGTTTCAATACCTCGTTTCTTACCACTTCCTTCATCTTAGGATTTAAATGTCGTTAGTGCTCTACTACTGGCTTTGCATCTGGTTCTATGTTGATAGGATGCTGACATATAGTAGGTGAAATCCCTTTTAAATCATCCAGAGTATAGCCCATAGCTCCTCGGTGTTTCTTCAAAACCTCCAATAACCTTTCCTCTTCTTTTCCTGAAAGTTTAGAGCTAATAATAACAAGATATATCTTTTTATCATCTATATAAGCATATTTAAGATCATCAGGGAGAGGTTTTAGATCGAAATCCAGATCCTTTTTAGGTGGCAACATGGTACCCAAGTCTTGTACAAGAAAGTTATGCTTAAGCATCTTAGGCTGATCATGGAGAATCTCGTCAATCTCATTCCTTTCTTCCATGAAGATTTCACTTTCATGATCTTCCATAAATTGCTGCAAAGCATTGTTAGGAGCAAGAGAAATAGAAGCAAGTTGTTGAACTCTAAAATCCTCATTATGGGTTTCCTCTTCACAAGGTTCTTTAGCAAATTTCGAGAAATTAAACTCATAAGATTCCCCATCAAACTTAGTCAAGATTTTCTCCCTTTTGCAATCTATAATAGCTCCACAAGTACTCAAAAAAGGTCTACCAAAGATAATAGGATAAGTTTTACTAGCAGCTGAACCAAGTACTAGAAAATCAGCAGGGTACTTAATCTTACCACAAAGAACTTCAACGTCTCGTACAATACCAATTGGAGAGATGGTCTCTCTATTAGCAAGGTGAATAACCACATCAATCTCTTCCAATTTGCAGGGACTGATTTCATGCATAATTTCTCTGTAAGCTCATAAGGAATAGCACTAGAACTTGCACCAATATCACATAAACCATAATAGCAATGATCACCAATTATAACAGAAAGCACAGGGACACTAGCTTTTTTAGTTCTATTAGGATGTGAAACAATGTTAGAAGCATCCTCACAAAAGACTATGTGTCCATCTTCTATGCTTAGTGACAAGGTCTTTCACAATTGCTACCATAGGTTCAATGTTTATTTGTTCATTAGGTTTTACAGTTCTTTTTTCACTTTTGGTGATTACATTAGTTATCATAGGATGATCCTTTACCTTATCTGGGAAGGGAATCTTCTCAATATAAGGTTCAGGTAAGATGGGATCAATAATGCAATACTCATCACTCCCAACAGGAAAACAGTCATAACTATCTTTATAAAGTTCATGGTACTTGTTCCATCCCCTTTTTGGAATTTCCATATAAGAAGCAAAAGCCCTAAAGAAATTCGTAATAACTTGCAAATCAAGACCATAAACATTTTTGATATTTTGAAAGTCATCAGTTCCCATAAAAGATTCAATGCATTCATAATCATAGTTTATACCGGACTTTCTACCTTTGTCATTCTCCCAAGCTTCAGCATTGTCTTGAATACGATCCAGAAGATCCCATTTAGCTTCTTCTTCCATGCGAGTGAATGATCCAGCACAAGAAGCATCCAATAAATCCTTATCATGAAGAGAAAGCCTTGCATAAAAGTTATTGATAATAATAATATTGTTGGGGAGCTCATGAATGGGAGATTTGAGCATTAGTAACTTCAATCTCCCCCAAGCTTGAGCTGTACTATCTCCATCAAGAGGCCAAAAGTTGTATATTTGATTCCGATCTTTATGAATCTCACTAGGAGGATAAAACTTTGAATAAAAGAGAGGCACTATTTCCTCCCATTCCAGAGCTTGACCATTCTTTAGCAGCTTATACCATTCCTTAGATCTTCCTTTCAGTGATAATAAGAATAACTTCTTCTTAACTTGATCTGTAGTAATACCTGCACACTTGAACAACCCGCATAATTCATGTATAAAGAGTAAATGATCACCGGGATGGACAGTTCCATCCCCAACATAGTAGTTATCCATACCACGATCAATAATTCTCGTAGGTATTTTAAAAACATCATTCTCAGCAGGTGGTGGCTTATGTACTACCTTAGGAGTGGTAGTAGCATTACCAAATAAGAAACTCAGCGAATTATCCATAACGAAAAATAAAGCAACTAACACAATTAAACAATACTCACAGTAGAAGTTTCCTGTACCAGTTCCACTCTACAATAGCGCTTCACTCCCCGACAACGGCGCCAGAAAACAGTCTTGATGACCCACAAGTATAGGGGGTGTATCGCAGTATTTTCGATAAGTAAGAGTGTCGAACCCAACGAGGAGCATAAGGTGCTGTCTAGTGGTATGGATCGGGAGTTCTATACAAATACTTAGCAAACATATTTTTAGGGGTTTTTGATAAAGCAAGTAAACAAAGTACGAGTAAATAAAAGACAATGAGAATAAATGCAGCAAGTGTCCCAATCCTTTATGAAGCAAAGGACAAGCCAGATGTATTACTTAAGATGACCAAACGTTCTCGAGGACACATGGGAAGACGGTCAAGTTCTTTCGCTTCACATAGTTGATTAATCTTCTTTAGCTTGCTAAGTGTTGTGTGGGTGAACCTGTGCTAATGTACCGACCTTCCTAGGACTAATACATACTTGTGATTATACCCCTTGTAAACATCCGTAAGTACAAGAAAGTAATTAAGGTAGAAACCTAACCATAGCTTTAAACTCTAAGACCCTTATGTCCGTTGTGCAATGGTTTCCTAACGGGGGTTCAGGTTTCTGTCACTCCGCCAACCCCTATGATTAGTAGCCAAATACACAATGCATTCACCTAGGCCCATATTGGTGAAGTGTCATGTAGTCGACGTTCACATGACACCACTTGAAGAAGTACACCACAACTTAAATATCAAACTATTGAATCTTTCTCAACACAACTCCACTACTAACAACATGACTTCTCCCATGTCCTCAAGAACAAAACGAACTACTCACAAGACATCATACGGATCATGATCAGAGATGGAATAATGATGTATAACAATCTGAACATAAACAATAATTCAATGGTTCACTCAATAGCATCAACTACAAAGAGTAATCAACACTGGGAAAGTTTCCCCTATGAACTATGCAAGATTCATGTCAATTGTTACAGCAATATGGAGATGGTGATGAGGGTGCTGATGGTGATGATGCTGGTGATGATGATGATCCCGATGAAGTCTAGCTTGATGGTGGTGTTGATGGCGATGATCTCCCCTCTCTGGGAAGGAATTCCCCTGGCAGAAATCTGTCTGCCGAAGAGATCTTTCTCTCTCGGTGTTTTCCGCCCCGCAGAGGCGGCGGAATCTTTCTGTGGTCCCTCCCCAAGTCTTAGGGTTTCGGGAGGAATATATACGCCAGACGGGAGTGCTAGGGGTGCACCAGGGCGGCCACACCACCTGGTGGCGCGGCCTAGGCTGGCCCACGCCAGGGGGTGGTGTGGGCCCCCTGTGGCCCATCTCCAGCCCCCCTTCTGGGTTCCTTCGTCTTCTGGAAAAATAAGATTTTCCATATATTTTCCTGGATTTTCTGATCTTCGTGAATTTTGCCTGCAAACAACACCTTTTCCATCAGAATCCTGACTGCAGCGGTCCATGCTCGAAAAGTCATCAACCATGCAAAAACAGATGAAATTACATAAGTATCACCTCTCAATACGAAATATATCAATGAATAACAATGAATTATGACATAGAATAGTGATGCAAAATGGACGTATCATACACCATCACCGGAATCCGACTCAATCTATGTCCCGACAATTTCCGAATCAGGAGCTACACCTATGGAAATAGACTGGGCAAGCACCCTAGCAAACCCGGGGACTACTTCGGCAAACTCGAGGACTACCTCGCAGAAACCAGGGACTATTCAGCTAGATCTGGCGAGAGTTATTTCGGTGGATGCAATGGAAATTGATGAAGAGCTTTGCCCTGTCTGGCCTATTCCTGCGTGGGCTAAGCCAATATTTGATTTCCTAAAAGAAGGAACTTTGCCGGATGATGAGATGCCCTCAAGGAAAATCCAGAGAAGAGCTAAGGCATATACCATAATCAACGCTGAATTATACAAAAGAAGTGTCACAAGTATTTTACAACGATGCGTAGACCCGGGAGAAGGGTTGGACATACTCCAAGATATTCATCAGGGGGAATGTGGTCATCATGTATCTTTGAGAGCATTAGTGGCAAAAGCTTTCCGACATGGATTTTATTGGCCAAGTGCCTTAGAACAAGCAGAGGATCTGGTGAGAAAATGCAATGGCTATCAGAGATACGCCACAAAAACCCATATGCCAATGTAGGAGCTCAAGACCATCCCCATTACCCGGCCATTTGCTATGTGGTGACTGGATATGGTAGGGCCATTGAAGCCGGCAAAGGGAGGTATGACCCACATCTTGGTTATGGTTGATAAGTTCACCAAATGGATTGAAGTAAAGCCAATCAGGAAATGTGATGGGGCAACAGCGGTAATGTTCCTCAAATATATAATCTTGAGATACGGCTATCCCCACAATATCATAACTGATAATGGCACGAATGTTGCTGAAGGAGCATTTGCGAGGTTCTGCCGAGAAAAGAAGATCCGGCTAGATATTTCCTCAGTGGCACACCCCGCATCGAATGGGAAGTTGAAAGATCCAACGGACTAGTCTTGTCCGGGATAAAACCCCGGCTCATTGAGCCGCTGCAAAGATCAGCGGGGTGGTGGATAGAAGAACTACCAGTGGTACTATGGAGTTTCAGAACAACTCTGAATCGATCAATAGGCTATACGCCATTTTTTCTGGTATGTGGGGCAGAAGCTATATTACTAGCTAACATAGAGCATGATTCGCCAAGGGTTGCCCAATATGCAGAAGCCGAAGTGTGGGAAGCCCGGCAAAATGATGTTGATCTGGTAGAGGAAGCAAGAGAACTGGCCTTGTCTAGATCCACCATATATCGGCAAAATCTCCGACGCTACCATAGCCAGAAAGTAAACCCCCGAGTTTTCCGGGAAGGTGATCTCATACTTCGGCTGGTACAGCGCACTGCTGGCTTGCACAAGCTATCCCCTCCATGGGAAGGACTTTCATTGTAAGCAAAGCTTTGCACAATGATTCCTACTATCATATCGATGCACAACCACAGGAGAAGAACAAGGTGGACATGTCCGGCAAGGAAACTAAGCGTCCGTGGAATGTAGCTCTACTTCGTCCATTTTACACCTAGCAAAGAGGTGAATGTATCCGAGTTACTCATATGTCGGTATGTATGTCGGCAATCAGCATATCAATGAAACTTCAGCACCCCTAGCAGAAACTCGAGGACTGCCTTAATAGTTATCTTTTCCGTATTTACTTTTTATATGTTGGCTGGCTTAAGTTACTTACACCTTAGTCGGATTAGTAGTGTGTAAGCACCAAAAACCTAACTCTTCAACTTTGCTGTCGTCCAACAAGAATTGGCTTCATGGCAAGCAAGAGAACAAGTTTGGAATCACAAAGCACATGAAAAACGACTAAGGAAAGGAACGTAATCGAGCCGACATTTATTATTCAGACTAACCATGTATTTACTTTATCTATATTGCATCGAATTATTTTGAGTTAATCTCAAAGTTTCAAGTATTGTTAAGTTAATTTTTTGAACCTCGGACTCGTAAGTCGAAAACCGAATCATAAAATTAGAACAACAAGAAAAGGAAACTCGGGGACTTCACCCAAGTTAATCCGGCATTAAACACTTAGTAGCAAAACACAAATAATTGTAGAAAAACGAGCCATTGGGCATAAATACAACTGCACCCGGCATATCGTGGATCTGATTGGTATCATTAGTTGTTTATAGTTCATGGAGCATCAGCTGGAGATGGATCATTGGTTGAGGGAGGAGGTACTTCAGTGTCAGTAGGCAGGGCACTAGGCCATGCCTCATCTTTGGGGTTACCCTCCTCATCCTCCGGATCTTCAGTGTCATCGCCAAGTTCGGAGGCTTCCTCTTCATCTTCTTCACCCTCAGCACCATCCAAAACATACATGTCATCAGCTGCATCGAGGAAAAGCTTGGACCCTCATTCCAGCTGTGGTAGAAGGCGTACTGGATAAGTTTGTTGGCGCAGGCCATGCGTTTGGAAATACACTCCGAATCATTGGACCACTTTGATCCGGTGTGCAGGCGTTCCAGCAGATCAAGGTCCAACGTCTCATACCAGGAGAGAACAAAGTGCATCGCCATACTTCTCGGGCTTGTGCAGCGGATTCTCGCCACAAGTTCAGCCGAGTCTCACAGTCAATCAGTTTTTCTATGAAAGTTATGGTGCCTTTGGGAGTGGTCTCAGTAGGACAAAGAGTGTTGAACAACCGAACTACTGCCAACATAATGTCTGCGTCGTAGTTCTTCATGACCTTGATGCACGTGGCAAGGCTCACCAACATGTCTTTCATGTCATAAGGAATGGGCTCGGAGGGAGAACCAGCTAGGACACCTCGTTGCAAGAGAAACTTGGCCACATCAGCTGAAGCAAGAGGCTCACTCTCTGGGAACTTGCCTATGACCACAATAAGCAATATCAGTAAGTAAGGGCACGTGACCTGGAGAAATAGAGGTTGGAAGGAAAAAAGAGAACTTACGACCAATGTGCAGCAGGATCCGGCTAAGCTCTTTCTGTCCATCAGTGTTCCTCGCTTGGAGCTTCTCATACTCAGTGGTCACAGACTTAAGCTTGATATCAGCTTCCTGCAGCAGGTCATTGTCCTTGGCCAGCTGAGCCTTAAGGCGCTCCTTCTCCTCGGAGAACTCCTGGTCAGCCTTGTCCAACTCAGATTTATGCAGATCCTTGAGCTTCTAGATTTCGTTGTTCAGCCGAGTAATCTCATCGTCCTTGAGGCATAGCTGAGTGATTTCATCGTCTTTCTTCTTCCATTCGGCCTGATGCTTTCCTGCTTGTTCGAGAAAGTGAAGCATCATGTCAGGAATGGGCACGCTATCTTGAAAGGTAACTGCAATAATAGGTTGACCCGGCAGAGCCGAGGTATAAATATCTGCTGAGTCAAGGAAAGAGTATACAGGGGCTAAGTGAACAAGATGAGTTACCCTGGATCTTAGCCAAGTTCTTGCGCATGATGACGGTTTCATCCTCGACCTCAGCTGCACAATATGGATGATAAGTTAACACGAATGGTAAGTAACTCAAAAAAAAGAAAATGCAAGATCTTAAGTAAAATAGATTACCCTTCTTTTGGTGATCAACTATCAACTTGTTGTATCTTGTGCGTAGATCCTTGTATGAGTCCAGCAAACGCTGGAACTCAGCAGTGCGGCGGTTGGTGGTGATCTGAAACAAGCCAATGTTAGTTCAAAAATAGGAAAAAGGATATTAGGTGTAGACAAGATCTGGGCCAAAAGGAACCTAATGCGGCTCTAGGTGGATGCATATTTGAAGTCTACAAGATCTGGGCCAAGTGGAACTTAACCCGGCTCTAGGTGTGAGGATATTCGAAGTCTACAAGATCTGGGCCAAGTGGAACTTAACCCGGCTCTAGGTGTGTGGATATTTGAAGTCTACAAGATTCAGGCCAAGTGGAACTTAACCTGGCTCTAGGTGTGCGGATATTCGAAGTCTACAAGATCCAGGCTAGGTGGAACTTAACCCGGCTCTAGGTGTGGGGATATTCTAAGTCTACAAGATCCGAGCCAAGTGAAACTTAACCTGGCTCTAGGTGTGTGGATATTCGAAGTCTACAAGATCCGGGCCAAGTGGAACTTAACCCAACTCTAGGTGTGTAGATATTTGAAAATACTAAGGACTTGCGATAATTATCTAAGAGCATCCAACCGAGTACTGAATTACTCCCCTAGAGGCTCGGGAACTAGTGGGTATATCTCTAAGTGCATATAAAAGGCATAACGGAAAAGGCTTACCTCCATCATCCGACCAGCAAGGGAGATGGCCCTAGTGGCGGTGTTCACCTGAGCGTTGAACTCCGCCGATCAAACTTCTCTGGGAGATCATCCTGCGGGTTTATAAATTTGGCATCATTCCAGTTGTTGACATACTCAATGAGCACCGGACTATAACTCTCCCCGCTAAGCGAATGGCTCGTCACCAAGCCCTTAACATGGGTTTCCTGCCTCGCGGACTGAGCAACAGCTGGACTAGTATGCAAGGTCCATTGTTTGCTGCTCTCTGATCCGACAGTAGAAGGGCCAGATGATGGATCTTGGCTGCCTCGGCACACTTCTTGCTTTTGCCTGCAGTTTTGGCCGCTGCAGAAGAGCCGAGGCTGCCGCTCCGGAGTGAGCTTGAGAGGCCGGCTAAAATATGTCTTTAATAGACACAGTTGATCTGGAGACGGCAGGCTGGGGTTTTTTCTTGGTGACTGGTGATGGCCCAAAATATATTTGAGCTCGTTGGGGAACCCCAAGAGGAAGGTATGATGAGAACATCAGCAAGTTTTCCCTCAGTTATGAAACCAAGGTTATCGAATTAGTAGGAGCAAGGAAACACCTCCAAGGTGTTGTTTCCAACTTGGAATCCTGCACAACACAACCACAGAACTTTTCCCCCAACTTATAGTGAGGTTGTCAATCTCACCGGTTTTGCTGAAAACAAAGGATTAAACGTATTGTGTGGAAGATAGTAAAATCTTGCACAAAGTAAGCAGAAAACAGCAAACAACTTGTAGATTGATGGTAAAAGAATGGACCGAGGACCATAGTTCACCAGTGGTGATTCTCCTTAAGATAGATGACATGTTGGGTGAACAAATTACAGCGGGGCAATTGACAAACATCGAGAAAGCATACATGCATATACTAATCATCCTAACTCCTATGGGATTTTATTGGGAATTACAACATTATACATAGACCGTAATCCAACTGTATCTATGACTAATAATCCACCTTCAGGTTATCATCCGAACCCCCTCTAATATTAAGTTGCAAGCAATAGATAATTGCATTAAGCAAAGTGTGTAAAGTAAACAATACGATTGTTCTATGAACAAAGGATTGATGTTTTCTCCCTAGTAGCAACAACACATCTAGTACCTTAGACATTTCTGTCCCTTCCCTAGATTACTAGAGGCATGAACCCACTATCGAGAATAAATTCTCCCTCTTGGAGTTGCTAGCATCTACTTGGCCAAGATAGCTACTAACAACGGAAATCATGCAAGATCACAAATAACAAGACATGATAGAATCAATAATCAATCTGAAATAGCATCTCAATATCCATCGGATCCCTGTAAACACAACATGTAGGATTACAAATAGATGATCTTGATCATGAACGGAACTCACAAGATCTAAACATGATAGCACAAAGGAGGAGAACCAACCATCTAGCTACTACATGGACCCGTAGTCCAAGGATGAACTACTCACGCATCACACCGGAGGCAGGCATGGTGATGAAGAAGGCCTCTAGAGTTAATTCTCCCCTCCGGCAGGGTGCCGGGAAGAGCTTCAGATCCCTCCCGATCTAGGGATGGAGATGACGGTGGTTACAGACTCTTTCATGGAATTTTTGATCGGGTCCTTAGGGTTTCTGTATCGTAGGCTTCTTATAGGCGAGATGGGAGGCCGAGGGGGTGCCCGAGGCGGCTGCACCCCCCAGGCATGGGCCTGGCCTGGCCGCGCGGCCAGGGGTTGTGGCCCCCTCGAGGCCCTCCTCCGTCTCATCTTCTGGCTCCGTGTTCCCCTCTGTGAAATATTGACTTCAGGTTTTGTCCCGTCCAATTGTGAGTATATTCATTTTCTGGCTTTCTGGAACCAAAAACAGCAGAAAACAGGCAACTAGCACTGTGGCATCTTGTTAATAGGTTAGTTCCAGGAAATGTGTAAAAATACTCCAAAGTGTGGACAAAACATAAGAAAGTAGATATAAAACAAGCATGGAACATCAAAAATTATAGATACGTTTGTAATGTATCAACATCCCCAAGCTTAACTCCTGCTCGTCCTCGAGTAGGTAAGTGATAAAAAGAAAGAATAATTTTTGAGGTGACATGCACCATCAGAATCATGATCAAGGCATTTATAACATTGATAGCTGGGATCATAGTACTTCAATATAGCAAGAAAGATATAGTTCCAACAATAAGACATAGCAACTATGTTGTAACATGAAAATACACAAACAAAAGATTCATGAATAACAATGCTTTGAAAGAAGTTTGTTTGTTTCACATAAAGAAAACATAATGAGAATGGTATTCAGCTTGTCCCTCATAGTGTAGCAAAACATAAATGCATAGGACACCTTCAAAGCTCATAAGGGTGACTAGATACAAACAGTTTGAGAACAAGCAATGTCAAAGTTATGCATCAATCAACAAGTCTTGGGACAATGCACAATAAACTAAGAATGGCCACTATGCTCTCTTAATAGGTGCATAAAGATAGAAGATGGAGACTCAACATAAAAGTAAAAGAAAGGCCTTCATAGAAGGAAGCAGGGATTCAAGTTTTATAAAGAGCTTCCAAAAATTATGGTACTTATTAGCTTTCAGCTCTCATTACCCCTATCATAAGCATATTGAAGTGATTAAGGTTAAAGTGAACAAACTATGGAGTATATGCTTGACAAAGTATAAGTTGACAATCTCATGTCCCTTGAATACGAGGGCTGCTCCTCATGCTACTCAAGTTTAGTTACCAGTAACTTCTTGTCATAGTAAGTACATGTGTATCATAGAGAACCGCCAATGGGGTACACCTTGCTCGATGATACGGAAGAATCCCCATATCAAAATGACAAGGAAAGCAGACAATAAGCATCTCAGCAATCTTCTTATTTACCATCGGAAAATGGTGCCTTTTTCTCTCTTTCCTCTTTTCTCATCTCTTTTTTTCTTTTTTTCTCAATCTCTATCTCTTTTTTTATAAGAAGAAGCTTCATAGATTGCTCATTATGTTTACGCTGCAGGTTTCCACCATGATTAGGCATGGATTTAGACCAGCCACCTAGACATTTCTCTAAAACACATACATAACTCCATGGAATTACAAGCTCCCCTTTCATTTCACACCGACGACATCCATAAACAAAAGACCATGATATCAACTGGGTACAATGTACAAGTGCAATGTTGAAAGCGTTCCCCATGACAACATGGTTATGCTAATCCCCAATGTATAAGTGCAAGCACATACAACATAGATGACACAATGGTTCAAGTTTATTAAGTGCAAGAAAATTAATGTGTGCAATCAAGTTCATGAGAGCTTTAATCACTAATTTTCACATAACAAGTTTAATTCGAAAGGTAGATAAAAACATGAATATACTTGGAATATCAAATGCTAATAGGTAGGTCTGGTGGACTCTTTGGAATAACTTCGTTTTATTTGGAGTTGGATGCATGAGTGGAACTCATACTTGGTTATGGAGGCTAGCAAAAGACTGGGAGCAACCAATTAAGAGAGCAATAATGGCCATAATCATGCAAAGCGACAAAACATCATTAACTAAAGCATAAAGTGATATAACAAGTTGAAAACTAAATGATCATCGGGGCCATGGTGACTTTGGATAGTCATAACATGGTGTGAGCATGCGCCAAGTCAACCCAAATAAATCATCAAAGGAGAATACCACAATACTATGCTTTAAATATGCTAAAACAACGCATGATTCTTTCAAGGCACTTTAAGAAATCTTAATTGTTTATAACATGTCATGCTACAACAAAAATCAATAAGCATAAAGCCAAAAAAATACCAAGCATGACATGACAAAGCATAGGCCACAGTCAAAAACAAGCTCCTTTTTACCACTTAAGCATGAACTTTTCCTACTATTTTCCAATCCAAACCAACTTATTTGAAAACTAATGTATGAATGAGGGGGTCCAACCAATTTATTCAAGCAAACTAAGCAAACCAAGAAAACTAAAACCAAAAACCAAAAACAAAGACACTCCAAGAACAACACAACTGTGCATGAAACAATAAAAATGAAGTGCTTGGAAGAAACCTGAAATTTTTAGTAATGAAGAAGGGGATGCCTTGGGCATCCACAAGCTTTGACGCTTGTAATTTTTGGATATTTCTTGGGGTGACACAGGGTGGCATTCCTATGCTTGAGCTTTAGTCCATTCTTCATCTCATTACATCATTCTTTCCCTACACCTGAAAATTTCCTTCATACAAAACATCACACAATCTTCATTAGCAACATTAGGGCATTTAAAAGATAAAAAACCTTTGGGGTTTAGTTTTAAAGCAGAAAAAATTTCAATAAAACACAAGGTACTGTAGCAATTCCCTCAAAAAGCTCAATTTACCAAAAAGAACCCAAAAGTAAATCGATAAAGAGGCAAATGCAAATAATGGCAGAAATCTGTCAAAACAGACCAGCAGGTAAAAACCAATTTTTTCAAAGAACTTATGTTGCTCAAATCGAAATTTGTTGAACTAACGAAAGTTAGATAACAACCTGGGGAAGAAGCACAAAAAATTACAGCTCAAACCAACGTACAGAGATTTTTCACGAATGTTTACAGTGAAGCACAAAAATTTGTTTCAGGACAACAACTTTCCCAAGCATTACGTCTCTCTCATTAGAGGTTACTCTTGGCACAAAAACCACATAAAAATAATAAGGAGCGGTTATTACAGAGGTAATAACTTCCAATACTCAACTAAAACTTTGGGTTATCTCCCAATAAGTACTTTTCTTTAACGCCTTTAAGTTAGGCATAAGAAGCAAGAAAAGAATCAAGTATTCTCAAATGAAGAAGCATTAAGATTGATATCAGAAATATCTTCAACAAGGCAAGGTATCTCATCCAAATAAGTTCTAGAGGATCCTCTCTCTATTCTCTTGGGTTCACTATTTTCATCAAACGGGTTTTCAGGAACAATCCAATCAAAATTCTTTTCTAGGGCTTCATGCATTGCTAGAAGTTTAAAAGGTATTGGATCTTAATTTCCTCCCCATTAGGTTCGGTTTTTTTCCATCTTTTCTCGTGTACCAATAACATCTACACATGAGCCTAGCATATTAAAACATTCAAAGACTTTTCTAGCTTCCTTAGCAACATCATAGAATTCTTTAAGTAAGGTTTCCAGAATGAAATCTCTCTTTTCAGGGTCCTCAATTTCTTTAAGTTTAAGAAACATTACTTGCATTAAGGGGTTAAGGTTAACAAACCTAGCTTCCAACAAGTGAACTAAAAAAGCTGCAGCAATTTCATAATTTGGAGCAAGTTCTGCAAGGGATCTATCCTCAATTACCTCATGCTTACAAACATGATTAAAGAATTCTTCAATATTATCTTTTCCAATTATAGAGCCACTACCTATTCAGAGGTCTTTTAGGGTGAACTTAGGGATCAACATGGTGAGCTAGGAACTAGGTAACAACTATAGAAAGAACTAATTTTTTTGTGTGTTTTTAATAAAGAAAGCAAACTCGTGCAACTGATTTTTGTGTGTTTTTGATAAAGAAACAAGCAAACAAAGAAGAAATAAACTAAGCAAACAAAAACAACAAAGTAAAGAGATTGGTTATGAGGGACTCCCCTTGTGAAGATGTCCTTGACTCCCCGGCAACGGCGCCGGAAAAATAGCTTGATGGCCCAAAATATATTCGATCTCTTTAGGGAACTCCAAGAGGAAGGTATGATGAGCACAGTTGCAAGTTTTCCCTCAGTTATGAAACCAAGGTTATCAAACCAGTAGGAGCAAGGAAACACCTCCAAGGTATTGTTTCCAACTTGGAATGCCACACAACACAAGTACATAACTTTGCCCCAACTTACAGTGAGGTTGTCAATCTCACCGGTTTTGCTGAAAACAAAGGATTAAACGTATTGTGTGGAAGATAGTAAAATCTTGTAGAAAGTAAACAGAAAACAGTAAACAGCTTGTAGATTGATGGTAAAATAATGGACCGGGGTCCATAGTTCACTAATGGTGATTCTCCTTAAGATATATGACATGTTGGGTGAACAAATTATAGTGGGCAATTGACAAACATCGAGAAATCATACATGCATATACTAATCATCTTAAATCCTATGAGATTTGATTGGGCATTACAACATTATACATAGACCGTAATCCAACTGCATATATGACTAATAATCCACCTTCAGGTTATCATCCGAACCCCCTCCAGTATTAAGTTGCAAGCAACAGATAATTGCATTAAGCAAAGTGTGTAAAGTAAACAATACTATTGTTCTATGAACAAAGGATTGTTGTTTTCTCCCTAGTAGCAACAGCACATCTAGTACCTGAGAGATTCCTGTCACTTCCCCAGATTACTAGAGGCATGAACCCACTATCGATCATAAATACTCCCTCTTGGAGTTGCTAGCATCTACTTGGCCAAGATAGCTACTAACAATGGAAAGCATGCAATATCACAAATAACAAAGACATGCTAGAATCAGTAATCAATCTGAAATAGCATCTCAATATCCATCGGATCCCCGCAAACACAATATGTAGGATTACAAATAGATGATCTTGATCATGAACGGAGCTCACAAGATCTAAACATGATAGCACAAAGGAGGAAAACCAACCATCTAGCTACTACATGGACCCGTAGGCTAAGGATGAACTACTCACGCATCACACCGGAGGCGGGCATGGTGATGAAGAAAGGCTCCAGGATGAATTCTCCCCTCTGGCAGAGTGCTGGGCACACTACTAGGAAACATGGAAATGAGACTTCTGTGGCGCATATTTGTGGCGCATGGAAATGAGACTTCTGTGGCGCATATCTTAGTCGCCACTAATACCTCGCCACTGATAACAAACTTCAGTGGCGCATTTCAAAATGCGCCACAGAAGTCTCAAACTTCAGTGGGGCATATGGCCAATATGCGCCACAGAAGTTTTTTTAAAAATTCAAAAAAAAAATTCGGGCCAGATCTCAAACTTCTGTGGTGCATATGGCCAATATGTGCCACAGAAGTTTTTTTCAAATTTCAAAAAGAAAACCGGGCCAGATCTAGATCTGGCCAGAGTTGGTGGTGGTGGTGGCTGCAGGAGGGCTAGGAGGAGGTTGCTGGAGTTGGTGGTGGTGGAGGAGGAGGAGGAGGAGGAGTTTGCCGGAGTTGGTGGTCGAGGAGGAGGAGGTTGCCGGAGTTGGTGGTGGTGGGCGAGGAGGAGGTCACCGGAGTTGGTGGTGGAAGAGAAGGAGAGGAGAAGGAGGTCGCCTAAGTGGTGGTGGAGGAGGAGGAGGTTGCCGGAGTTGGTGGTGGAGGAGGAGGAGGTTGCCGGAGTTGGTGGTGGTGGGCGAGGAGGAGGTCACCGGAGTTGGTGGTGGAAGAGAAGGAGAGGAGAAGGAGGTCGCCGAAGTGGTGATGGAGGAGGAGGAGGTCGCCGGAGTTGGTGGAGGAGGAGGAGGTCGCCGGAATTGGTGGTGGAGGAGGAGGAGGAGGTGGTGGTCGCTGGAGTTGGTGGTGGAGGAGGAGGACGAGGAGAAGTAGGGAGGGGAGAAGTGTGGAGGGGAGGAGAAGTGGGGAGGGGAGAATAAGTGGGGAGGGGGAGAAAAAGGAAAAAGGGAGGGAGAAGGGCGTCGGCGGGATTCAAATTTCGAATCCCGCCCAAGACTTCTATGGCGCATATGGGGGAAATGCGCCATAGAAGTTTCTCCCCCTTTTTTATTTTTTTGCACCACAAAATCTTCTATCTGCCATAACATTTTACTCTTTTGGAATTTGGGGAATCTACAAAATCTTAGCGGTTGAAATCGAGTAGAAAATTTCGAGCCGATCATTTTGATAGGTTAAAGATTTTTTTCCGACATCGTATGCAAAAGTTAGAGTCGTTTTACCGTGTCATGACCTATTTTTGCAAAATACATCGAAATTCATGTTTTTCAATTTTGTCTAGATCTATACCCTAAAATCTAACTATGACTCAAAGGAATTATTTATTTGAACTTTCTATCATTTTTGTTTATTTTTTACAAAACTGAAAAGGCGATCCACGGGGGGGGGGGGGGGGGGGTATCTGTTTTCCCCCCTATATACTTGTTCTGTGGCGCATACACCTATATGCGCCACAGAAACATCACTTTCTGTTGCGCATATGGACACATGTGCCACATAAGTTTCTCCCGCTTTTTTTTGCTGCTTGGTCCCATCAACCTTCTGTGGCGCATACGTCTATATGCGCCACAGAAGTTTGGCACTTCAGTGACGCACACGAAAAAATGTGCCACAGAAATATAGACTTTTGTGGCGCATATTGGTTTCGTGCGCCACTGAAGTGCCAAACTTCTCTGGCGCATTTTTTCTAGTGCGCCACTGATATATATCTATGGCGCATAGTTTTACATATGCGCCACTAAATATGTTGTTTATCTATAAGCTGTTTCCTAGTAGTGGGGAAGAGCTTTAGATCCCTCCCGATATAGGGATGGAGATGACGGCGGCTACATACTCTTTAGTGGAATTTTTGATCAAGTCCTTAGGGTTTCTATATCGGAGGCTTCTTATAGGAGAGAGGGGAGACCGAGGGGGTGCCCAAGGCGGCTGCACCCCCTAGGCACGGGCCAGCCCTGGCCGCATGGCCAGGGCGTGTGGCCCCCTCGATGCCTTGCTCCATCTCGTCTTCTGGCTCCGTGTTACCCTCGGTGAAATATTGACTTCGGCGTTTGTCCCATCCAATTCCGAGTATATTCATTTTCTGGCTTTTTTGGAACCAAAAACAGCAGAAAACAGGCAACTGGCACTGTCACATCTTGTTAATAGGTTAGTTCGAAGAAATGTGTAAAAATACTCCAAAGTGTGGACAAAACATAAGAAAGTAGATATAAAACAAGCATGGAACATCAAAAATTATAGATACGTTTGCAACGTATCAACTGGCTTTGTTGTTGCTGATGCTGGTCCTGCTGATGTTGCTGCTGGTGCTGGTACTAGTACTGGTACTGTTGCTGGTGGTGCTGGTACTGGTGCTGCTGCTACTGGTACTGGTGCTACTGGTGTTGCTGGTGCTAGCGTTGCTAGTGATGCTGATGCTACTAGAGAAGCTGGAACATAAGAAGAAGAAGTTGTCTAGGGTGGCTGAAGGTTGCGGTGTAGCCGAAGAGATGGGGATATCCCACATCGCCATATCCTCGGCAGTTCAACTGCCCCCCGCATCAACGTTGCCCTCCTCATGGCGAGGTGGGCTCAGATCCAGTGCTGTCGCGAAACCCTCTTAGATAGGGCTCAACGGGAGAATGTCGTTGTTGCGGGGGGAGATCGGTCACTCCGGATTGGAGAGAAGATGCTGGGACCACTCTAGGAGATCACCCTAGGGGTGCTGCATAATCAGAGAACAACAAATTACAAAAGAAATAGAATAAATGATATGCGGAGGTGGTAAAGCATAACCCAGAGAAGGCCGAGGAAGGAAAAGTGACTTACTCGGACGAGGTTGGAGGTTCATTGGGCTTGGCCGCTCTCCGGACCGTGGCCTTCACCTTAGGCTCAGGCTTGTTGGCGCATTTGACGCTAGAATTATTTAGCCTCTTCTTGGGCGGAGGCGCCTCAGAAGCTGTGGCTGAGGTTGCCGACCATTTCTAGGAAGGGGCAGGAGCTGGCTCCTCCACGTCAAAAGGAGAAACCTCGTGGACCGGACCGGCTGAGTTAGCTGAAGAAGAGGTAACCGGAAACGCGTAAGAGATGGGCACCGGATCAAGTACCTCCATAATTTCAACATCTATCCGGCCAATCCCTTAAAGAAGAGGCCTTACCAGAGGTTCGCCTGGTGCCGTCCGGAGTAGGCAAGAATCTCTCTAGTTTAGGCTCGTCCGCGTCCGGCTCTACGCGGTCCTCCACCCATTTAAGGGCCGGCTCCTTGTTGTCCTCAATTGTCTGCTAGAGATACAACTAAGAGCAAAAGTACTAAATGGTCAAGTTAATATACAATCCGACCTACAGCCAGACTCGGAAAAATTTCGGGAGAAGAACATACCTTAGGTGGAAAGTTACCCTGGGTAAAGGGCACCAACCCCCACCTTCACGCCTCGGAGAACTCCTTCTCTACCTTGAAGATGGCCTTAACCTGGCGGAATACCTCGGAGTTGCTAAGCTCAAAAGGGGAGGTCCGGTTGGGGTCAAGGGGGCCACTTAGGTGGCAAATCTTATGGGAGCGTTTTTGTAAGGGGGAGACCCAGCCGCGGACAAAGGTGATCATGATGTCCTCGCTGTGCAGCTACAACTCGACGAGCTCCTTGACCCGGTGATCTACCTGATTTGCTAGTGTAGTGGCCCTCTTCGGGATCTGCTCCCACAAGGAGGTATCCAGAGGACCCATCTTGAAAGGGAGAAGCCAGATCAAGTTCTCATCCATGTTATTCTAGACATAGAAAAAGGTCCGGGCCTAGCCTTTGCAAGATTCAAGGCCGGTAACCCGGGGAAAGAAGAATTCTTGCGGTTAGAGATCGAAGCTCCACCGCATTGGATGAAGTGTTTGTCCACTGGGGCAAGAAGAGGATCGGGAATGAAATTTCTCTTAAGACCAAAGAACTTGATCCAAAGTTTTTTGGTAGGCCAGAGGCCGACGTATCCCTATATACTAGAGGAGAAAGAGGAAAGGGACGTGATTGCATTGGCTGGAAGGTGGTGAGGCTGAAGCTGGTAGATGGAAATAAAGTCATGAAATAAATCGCTTACGGGAAGGCCAAAGCCGCGCTAGAAATGAGAAAAGAACACGACGAACTCGCCGAGATTTGGAGAAGGAGCTATTTCCTTGGCGGCGAGGCGGCATGTGACGCCCGTGGGAATGCGGTGGGTCGCGTAGAGACAATCAAGGTCGTCCTGGCAGACGAACACGCCCGCCCAGGCGCTGCGCTCGTGGACTTCTTCTTCCGCCTCCTCCTCCTCAACAACAATGGAAGATTACTCCTTAGTCATATCCAGATTGAGATCTTCGAGAGGATTGTCCGTGGTGGGGAACACTGGTTTGGAGCTGCAAGGACCCGTGGCGAAGAGCTTGCGACGGAGCGGCGGTGTGGATGCGAAGGAGCAGCAAGGCACGGCAGTGGCACTATGCTCAAGCAGAAGCGGCGGCGGCGTCACTGTGGATAAGAAGGGGGCAAAGGGCAGGGGCGCGTGCTAAGTGGGGGAACTTCCCCAAGAGCCGCCCCTGCCCCCTATTTTAACCACGCCTCTGGGCCGCGTAGTGGGATTAACCGCTGCGGCGTGGCCACACGATGTGTCCATGTATTCTCCCAACGGACCAATCAAATTCGCGCCACACCAAGGGACACATGGAGTAATGAATCCCATGACATGAAGATATGATACAGTTAACGAGGGGGCGGCCATGATGTGATGCGCGCAACAATCAATACAGTAACCGGCATAGTAAACTGACGCGACCCTTACAAATGAGGCAAAGTGATGATTACCCTCCACGTGGGATGCGGGGAAGCGCACAAGAGAAGGAGAGATAACCCGGACACATGGAAGATAAGCGGACCAATGAGAAGTAGCTCGGATTGAGTCAAGGCAATGTCAAATTAAAGAGACCGGGTTACAAAATAACTCGGCAGAGGAAGTGCTGATCTTGGTGAATGGAACCTGCCGTGGCCTTATCAACGGAAGTTTCCAAGACCGCGCCAGCTTAAGGGACTAATGTTGGGGAGATACCCCTGGGTAGGGTCACACTGGGGTATAAAGGCCGAGTTAGCCAAGGTACGGCACGGTCAAGGCGAATGCCGGCTGGGCCTGCTCAAGGCAGTCCGACTTATGGGGTAACCCAGTCCGGTGGGAGTTCACCTAACATTAACCCGGCTGACATAAAATGTATGTCAGTTGTACCTGATTTACCTTGTGTACAGGTATCTTCGTAGCCGGGTTAGCCAAGCGCTAGCTGGGTACCACTTGGCTTCCAAGAGAAGGAAGGAATCTCCCGCTAGTCAAAAGGTGGCCTCTGCCCACTGTAGCGTGAGCGATGTGAGCAGGGGGAAGGACCAGCGGGGCGTGGCCGACAAAGGTGATGCGAGCTCTGTCGGCTGACGCGATCCATGTTTGGTGATGCCAAAAGACAAGGAGCTCACAGAGGATTACGTCCATAGTCCGGAGTAGCCGTTTAAAGTGAATAAAGACGCATCTAGATTTAACCAAAGGGCATATTTGGGGAATATGCTTTCACGTGTGCCCTAACTTTGTAACCTGAGCTCGCCTATATAAGGAGCACCAAGGCCTCTGTAGAAGGGGATCAATCATTTTCTCTGTCTAAGGTAGAACTCCAGAGCGCTGTAGTGGGGGGGGGGGGTAAGATACCTAGTCTCCTTCTCACAAATAGCTCACGGAACCCTTGTAATCCACCATTAATAGAGTGAAAATACAAACACTTGTGTGTGGAATCACCACACTATCCTTCCCTGGATTCCTCTAGTGCACATTGGCCCCATGCTTAGCCTATCCATGGCATCTGCCGTGCCACCACCACGACATAATGCTCGGTCTAATCTCTCTCTTATGGACCCTCTATGCCACGTGAATTGATCCCCTACATACTCGAGATCCATTAGATTACAGTCAACCAAATCATCTCGAAAAGCTTGCATAAAATGAAGAGGTTTCTAGCATCCTCCCTCCTTCTCAAAAGGATATAAGATTTCATTCAAATCACCTAGAACCAACCAAGGCATAGTGCTCTCAGCATGCAACTTCCTCAAATACTCCCAAGTTAGGTGCTTATTTTTCCACCTAGGTTCCCCATACATTCCTGTGAAACGCCGTATGTTCTCTACCCCTCTTCCAATTGTGACATCAATGTAATTATCACACTTATAGCAAAGATCAACACCCACATCTTTTTTCCAAAGTAACATGAGGCCCCCACTTTGTCCATTACTCCTTACCACATACTTATGATCCATTCGTAACCGACGACGTAAACACTCCACCGGGAACTCCTCCAAATGTGTTTCTGAAAGAAAAATAACATCTGTAACTCTCCGCTTCTGAACATCCAGACGAGCTCACACTGTCGCGGCCCTTCCCAGACCATGGCAGTTGAGTCCTAATATTTTCATTGCGCTCGGTGGTCCTCCTCGAAGGAGGCCGCCGATCCATCATTCAGAGTATCTGAGTCAAATCATCCCCATCCTTCCTCACCTTCTTCTTTTTTGCACTCTTTTGCAGACTATATGTTAGATCAGTTTCTTTACCCTTGTCAGCCTTTAATCGGTCCTCAAGTTCAGCCACTTTCTTCTGTATGATTTCCCCTGCCAAACCGTCCTAAAACACTTCCTCGGTCTGGTTCGAGTTCAAAGCCAAACTTTTATGAACATTGGGGTTTTATAAGCCCCCGTATTCCATGTCATCAGGATTCATAGCTTCAGATGAGTTGAAGGCTGCCCCTAGAGCAAAGTTCCCTCTTCCCCTACCTTGTCCACGAGAAAATTGATTTTATCCATTACCTCTACCCTGTCCTCTACCTCTACCTCGTCCTTCGCCACCATCCGCCATGATAAAATACCCCCATTCAAAAGAGGCCAGATCATACTCCCCTATACCACACTCCTTATACCAATGCCAATCATACCACAGTGAGCACAAAATTCAGGCATTTTCTCGTATTTAACTTGGTAGTACTCTCTCTTTTTCTCCCTTGTCATCGAAACAAATCTGCTTAATTACTTGTGT
The DNA here is from genome assembly GCA_910589775.1 of Avena eriantha. Lineage (NCBI taxonomy): Eukaryota > Viridiplantae > Streptophyta > Magnoliopsida > Poales > Poaceae > Avena > Avena eriantha. The sequence goes on from OU342744.1 coordinate 185,083,510, forward strand.
ACATCTAGTTTCACCATCAGTGTGGCAAAGCTTCCAATGAAACCAACATGCAACTTTATCTGCACATCTGTTAACTCTCCTACTCCTTTTGACATTCCCCTTATCACATGTTCTTTTAAATAATTGTCAGGTAGCTTGTGTATATGAGCCCACACAGTGACTCAATCCAGTTTGATAGACTAATGATTCGTAAATCCATCGTACTCTTCAATAATCAAGTCTTGATCACGAAATAACCATGGCCCCGGATGCATAACCTTATTCCAATATGCCAAGCAATTGAACTGAACTATAAAAAGATTATCCTCAATCCTTCTCCAGGTAACTTCCCTTGTCGGGTTCCAGGCGGACTGCATATCCACAAACAGAGCACTCTGGCTAAACCCTAATCTAGAGGTATGAATGCCTTGTCCACCATAGGCCCTTCCCTCGCTTCCTCAGCACAAGAACCCCTTACTCCCGTGTGATCCATCTCGATCGATGGAGAGCGGTTATGGATCCCTGGAGATCCACGATAAAACTCACAACGGGTTTGCACGCCTCTAGAGGAGACTAAACCTATGTTTTTTGCTAGGGGAAAAAAACTTCGTGATGGCAAATAGGGGATAACATATGCATGTTACTAGTTGAAGTTACTCTCCACTATGACTAGTCTGATGCAAGTCATACCCATATATACATATATTTCTCAAAAATATGCATGAGACTCGATCAATCGAAAAGCTAAAATCATTTAAATTTTCTTAGGTATTTTTAATAAAATAAACCATCAGTTTATTGAATAGCTCTTGAGTTTCTAGGACAAACCATTTTATGCCACCAATATTATAGGCAAACCATTGTATATTTTGTTGTTTCAAGGTTTTCTAGTGGAATATCCATTGCTTTTGTTTATCTTGAGTACTTAATTTACATTTTACTTTTCATCCACTTTCTCATGAACATGCTAATAATTACTCGTGATTGTGCACATTTCATTCAAAATCTAACGACAAGATTAGTAATGAGTGAGTTCTTCATGTAATCTATAATGTGTCATCTTAGGAGTCTATTTTTTTGCCTATTTGAATTAAAACTTGTAAGTGAAGATAGCTAAGTCCACTAGTCAATAGAGAAGATGCGGCTTTCTGACGAGGGGTAACCTCGGCAATAGCCATGGTGATGGACTTAGGGTTTAACAGAAAAGAGAACGTTGGGGCTTTCGTCAGATATCAGGAACACAGTGGAGTCAAAGTCGCCTGAATATTTGGGAATCGCACTATTACAAGTTGGCTCCTAGATTTTGGTACCCTCGCTTGGGCTTCTCCCGTCCTATATATAATAGGCCGGGTCTCAAAGCTATATGCGGATAGGTTTCATACATGCATAATTACAACATCGACACAATGTTGGTTCATAGTCCCTTTCCTAATACAATCAAAGCCTTTAGTCGGTTGCTTTCTTGGACTGTCATCTGAAACCTTCATGGGCCATACGCCTTTGTCCAATCATAGGGTAGCAAAACATAAGCACCCGAGTAATCATGCCTATGTCAGTAGCCCCCGAGACTCTACTTGAATCGCAGTTTCAGGTTGAGTCTCAGAGTTTTTTTCTTTCTATCTTTGTAGGGATTGTGGTACAACGAGTCTGATGCTTCCGGCAGACAGGGAATCAGTTAATTGCTCCAAAAAAAACAAGTTTGTCCTACATCAAACTCAAGTCCCCAAGCTCGAATCCGGAATTTGTTACTGGCGTAATTTAGTTCGAGCCACTAAGGTCTTATCAAATACTGAATTCCAGTTTTCTATTTTGATCGGGTACCCAACGTGTCCATCGGGATTTTTCATCGTATTATTGATACAGATATTTTACTGGTAGAGCGTAATTTTGTGCGATTACCAGGCCACACATGACGAATCCTAGGATCTTACCTTCATGCTTCTGAAATTGGCATTCAGATTTTTATCATGTTGGGTGCGATCCGAGAGTTTTTTGTTTTGCAGCGGCTGAAGAACTTTTTACTTTTTGTTCCTACTCCTGATAGGAGTATCTTGTTGATGAATATTTTCATTGTTTTTCTTTATCATGGGCGCGCCAGGACTCCTGATAGGAGTAGCCCCCGAGGCTATGTTTAGATTTATATATCAAAACATAGGCTCGAAAAACTTATGTCTATGGCAGCAGTGCTTTTGTAATTTTTGTCGGGTGCACGACCAGTGCTCCTGATAGGAGTAGCCCCTGAGACTACAATCGTAACATTGCATGTTTGGTTGTTGTCTCAGATCTCTTCTTGGAGGAATTTACTTCGGCTCTAATTTTTGTTTTTTCGGGTCATATTTTCAATGGTGAGCCGCGATTTCTACAACTCTTCCTCTGTGACGTCAGTGATTACGTATTTTTATGTTGTTGATGCTCAGAAGAACACGCCTTGATGGGACGTGTCAAGTGTGGGCCCATGCAGTAGTAATGATGACGCATGATAGTGTATTCAACGGAGATTTTTTACTACACGCCCGCTCTCCGTGCGATAATCGAGGCATCACACGCTGTTCTCCGTTTTTACCACAACCATAACTTTCTTTATGTTTTTTCCTTTACGGAATCTTTGCAACACGTGGCATTATCGTGCGACCTTCTGTTGGTTTGATTTTGCATCGAACGGTCCAGACCTCACGTCGTTGCTCTTTATAAGGGAGGGGAGGTGTGTTTTACTGTTTTACCTCACCTCCCCTTGCCTCATATTCTTCCTTTGTGCTCTTTCCCCCTTGCGAACTCCTGTTCTTGCTCCCCTACAAAACTCTGGTTCTTGTGCTCGTATTCCCCTTTTGCCACCATGGGCAAAAGCAAAGCTACTGGAACTTCTGCTGCCTCCACGAAGGCTACCAGGAAAAGGTCCGTCGGATGGCCTCCCACCAAGTGCACCACACGGGAGCTCCGTGAGGCGTGAAACTCCAGTCTTCTGACAGAGGGTTCCTTCAAGCTCCCTAGGGACGAGGCTGCTCCCATCCCCGAGCCTGGCTGGAGGGTAATGTTCCTCCCTTTCCTCTCCTGCGGTCTTTCTCTTCCTGTCCATGAATTTCTCCGTGGCCTTTTGTTTGTTTATGGCGTGTAGCTGTATCAACTCATGCCCAATTCTATTCTCCACGCTGCTTGTTTCGTCACTCTTTGTGAGTGTTTTCTTGGGATTCATCCCCATTGGGGCCTTTGGAAACATTTCTTCTATGTTCGTCGCAATGCCATTGACACCATTGTCCATGATGTTGGTGGCACCATTTTTTCTATCCGATCCGATGTTGATTACTTGGACTTCAAAATCATTGATTCTGTCCAAGGTTGGAAGTCCAAGTGGTTTTATGTCAAGGATCAGCCACTCGAAAGCCAATCTTTCGGGTTAGCCCCCTTTGATCCTAAGAAACCTACCATAAACTTGACTCCTGGGATCAGCATCCTTTTGCCGAGGAAATGGTGGAAATCCAGCCCTTTGTCGATCGTATTTCAAAGATGCGGCATAAGGTTGGCAAGGAATTGTCAGGTCTCCAGGTCCTGGCATACTTTTTGTGGATTCGCGTCCAGCCGCTTTAGGCCCGGCTTTCTAGCATGTGGGCATACAATGGGAGGAAAGACCCGATGAGGATTTCCTCGGAAGACCTTGCCCTCAAGGTGTATGAGAAAAGGGTCTGGAGCTTCACCACTCTGACCAAGAAAAGCCCGGTTCCTTCAACTTGTCTTGTCGAGCCTTTTGACAAGAAAAACTAGATCCCTAAGGTAATTTTCCTTAGTCTTCATTATTTCCTTTCTTATTTGTGCCGATGTATTTTTCCTCCTTTTTAATGTCTTTCTCTTTGTGTAGGATTTTGATCATCTCAGCTACCTTCCTCCTCTTCCTAGAACTGGTGAGCCCCCTGCCCATTCCTCCGCATCCGACGATCTCCCTATGACTGGGACTGTTGCGGATGAGGAAGGGGAGTTTTCTACATCCGATTCTTCTTCGAAGGTGCCATCTCTTCCTTCGGCTGGCTCTAGAGATTTCCGCGTGGAGCGTGCTGGCGAAAAGAGGAAGCGCCCTTATGCTGTGGAGAGGGTTGACGATTCGGATGACTCGACTGCTTCCAAGCCTTTCGGTGCTTCTCCAATCGCGGCTACTCCCGCCCAAATGAATTTGTTCCGCCTTGCGCAGGATGTGTCTTTGTAAGTCTTTGCTTTCTTCTTTTTCCGCTTTACCGAGTGGTTTTACTGTTGATTCTTGCTCCACTTGTGTTGTTCTTTTGCAGTGAGGATGAAGATCCTCCCACATATCCCCTTCGCACATCTGTGGGCTGCTCCGCAAGGAAATCCCCTTTGCCATCGGCGGAGCCGAAAGAGAAGCTCATGTCTCCTGCAGAGAAGATCATCCAAAAATATGTTGCCACTTCATCCAAACCACTGCCGCAAAAAAGGAAAAAACGGCGGCTAAAGGGGTGGTGATATCTGAAGATCCTGTTGATGTGGATATGAAGGATGTAAGTCACTTTTTATTGCAGAATTTTTCTGCCTGTAGCCTCTTTTTATATTTTGTCTTTATCTCCTTTGTTGTGATACTTCTATACTCAACCTTTGATGCGCGAGATGGTCGGTACGGCCTCTCATTTTATAAGAATCCGTGATGAAGCCGAAGAACTGAAGGGCATTTGCTGATCATCTTCATAATATTTTTGTGAAACGTTCTTCCTCATTTTTTTTCATGATTTACTCACACAGTAGCTGCCAAGCAATCCGGAGTTAGTCAGGATGAGGTGATGAAGCGCGCTGATGATCTTGAGGTTAGACTTCGAGCCGCAGAAACATCTTTGGAGGAGGCCAATCGGAAGGTGAAAGATGATGCCAAAGAAGTGGCCAAGAAGGCCGCTGTTCAAGATGCAAGTCTACGATATTGCCTGGACGCCCTCAATGATTTGCTTACCCATTAGTTTTTGTCTTTGTGCATTTTTGTTTTGTTTCTTTCTTTTGGTTACCAATCCTTTCTTCCCTTTTTTATTGTCAGAACTAACTAGCTAGAACCTGACGTTGAATAACGATAAGAAGGTTGATCCGTTGTCGGATGCTGTTAGCATCTTGGAGGCTAACAACGTTCGTGGGTGCAACCTTCTTGTCCGCTCCCGCCGCGCTTTCAAGAATCTTCATGCTGAAATATTTCCAACTAAGGATGTGCCGAACAACCTGAATGATCTTATCGCCATCTTCAGTGCTGATCCCTACCCCCATGTTGGTTATAGTTTGACGCAGTCAAGGAGTGGTGCCAAAACATCGATGGCCTTGGCGATGGCGACGGCAAGAAGGTCGACTAGGAGAAGGTTAGCTCATCTGTCCCATTCACCCCCGGTGGCCAAGAAATTAACCTGAAGCCGCATATTAAAAGGGCAGGAAAATATTCTCGGCTGCTCCTAGGTATGGGCTCGGTTTCGGAGAACCTAGAGCCCCTTCTTCGGCTGCTCCTGCTACAATGGGCGCTCCTTCTTTCGCTACCCCTGTTGCCGCTGTAGCTAGTGCTCCTTGCGCTAGCGCAACCCTGTCTTTGAAGGACACGGCTTTGTAGGCTTTGTTTTGTAACCTTTATCGTGTCTCCCATGCTGCATTTGTAATGAACCTTAAATTTACTCGGCTCTTCCTTGCTTCTTTTTACAAGAAGGCACCTTTTGAATATATGTGTATGAGCTTGGTTTTGCACACTGAACATTCCATATCTTTTTGCTTTTCCAGATTTTGAAGGATCCACCGCCTCCTTCTGGCTCCACGCAACTGTCGGATGCTGATCCATCTTCTTCTGTGATAGGTCTGACCAGTTGATACGTTGCTAACGTATCTATAATTTTTGATGTTCCATGCTTGTTTTATATCTACTTTCTTATGTTTCGTCCGCACTTTGGAGTACTTTTACACATTTTATGGAACTAACCTATTAACAAGATGCCACAGTGCCAGTTGCCTGTTTTCTTATGTTTTTGGTTCCACAAAAGCCAGAAAATGAATATTATCATAATTGGACGGGACAAAAGCCAAAGTCAATATTTTACCGGAAGACTCACGGAGCCAGAAGATGAGACGGAAAGGGGTCAGGGGCTGGCCACACCATGTGTCGTGGAAATGGCCACGGCAGTCGTTGCTACTGGCAGCGATTGATTGTAACGTGAGGAAGAGTTGGCGACCATCTGGGGTGCGAGATGGGGGAGGATGCACATGGGTTTACCCAGGTTCGGCCCCCGGAGGGTAAAGACCTACTCCTGCTAGATTAGATTATTGGAGAGCGAGTTACAGGGGTGGCGAGCTCGGCGTCTAAGCAGCGAGTCGCTTGAGGGGGTCTATGATGGAACGTGCGTCCTTAGGATACCCTAGGGAGGTTTATCTAGGAGTCACCTCGCTAGGGTTTACAAGTTACAACCGAGCCAGATATGGAATCAGAGGCTTTTTGACCTAATCCGACTGGGCTTCAGATATGCTTCTGGGCCTTCAGCTTCCAGTCGCCAGGCTTCTACTTCAGTCATAGTCCAGTCGCCGTCCTTCAGGCACTCTCACAGGCCCTTCGGCCCAATCGGAACGTCCTGCTGGGCATACCCCTTTTGGCATATCCCCATAAGTAGTCCCCGAGGCCATCATTGATTCAGGCGCAGGTGTCCCTTTGGCGATCGAAGTAGGCGAGCCCAATTTGGACGCCTAGTCGAGTCGGCGATGGACTCCATTAAAACCAAGGAGAATTTCCCTAGGCTTCCACTCGCCACCCCAATGAATGTTACTACTATCAAGTCGCCGCTTCAGCTAGTGGAGACGACTAGCGGGTAGCGGGTGGAATGGAGGAGTTGGACCGTCAGTTCTGGTCAAACTATCCGTTGGAACTTCCAACGGTAACTTCGGTGCAATTACCGTGAGTAACGGCTACCCCGATTTTGGCGGGTGGCGTTCCCATATAAGGGGAGTGAGGATTCAGTTCTGCAAATCCTTCTCCGCATTCTTCATTCTCCCATATTGATTCTTCCTATCTTCAATCTTCCTTCCTTCAACCTTCCGATTCGTCCTTTCCGCACCGTGCGGTTCCACGTCCTACCTGATGGCGCCTCCCAAAGGCTCATGGGGAAAATCCAAATGCACCACAACCCAGCTCAAGTCCTTCGAGGATTCCGGAGTCCTCCGCAAGGGGAACTGGCAGGTTCCCTCCTCCTCCAAGACCGAGCCGAAGCACCGAGCCGGCGAATTCATCTGCTTTGCCAGCCATCTAGAAAGGGGTCTGGGATTCCCCACCTCGCTCTTCTTCCGGCGCTTCTGCGCGTATTATGCGATCAAACCATCAGATCTCGGCCCACACAGCATCGAGCAGCTGGCGACCTTCGTCGCCTTCTGCGAGTGCTATCTCGGCTGCAGACCGTATTTTCCGCTCTAGTTGGAGCTCTTCCATGGTCGCATCGGGCGCGAGGCGTCCGGGGCTTGATATTGGCCGCAAGCGGCATCATGTTCCAATTGAAGCCGAAGGCTAATTTCATCAAGCTCCTTCTTCCGAAGAAGGCTACCAGCAAGTGGAAGAAGAGCTGGTTCTACATAAGAGAATCCACTCCCTCCCGCGAGATGGCACTTCCCGAGTTCGTCGCCGAGAGGAGCAAGCCTCGCCGGTTGGCGCCGAAGAAGCTTCCCGAAGACCAGAGGATGGCTGTCGTGGAAATGATGGACTAGATCCAGAAGCTGAAGGACCAGGGGTTGACTTCGATCAACCTTTACAACTGCTGGCTCGGGCGGCGCCTGGTTCCGCTAGCGGCTCGGCCGCATTGGATGTATGAATACAGTGGGAAGCACGACCCCTCCCGAACCAACACGGAATCATGGGAGGCCAAGGACTACAAGGCCGCCCTGAAAAGATCAGTGACATGGAGTTCACCAGCGTGTCGGTCGGGCTCGCCCCTTACAGTCCCGTGAAGAATGAAGCCCCCACAATAAGTTTTCTCCCCAGTCGCTATTTCCGCACCTCAATTCTCAGTCGCTGCCTTTGGTGTTTACTCATGGTGGTTCTCAGCTGTTTCAGGTGTTGGAGGCTGGCTTCCTCCGCTCGATGAAGAGGTTCCCTAGGAGCTCGAGGAGCACTCCGAGGGAGACTCTTCCGATAGTGATAGGGAGGAGGAGGAGGTTCCTCCCCTAGCGCCTATGGCTCGCAAGACCCGCATGCAGAAACAGGGTGAGTTCGAGGCAAGTCGCAGCCTGGATGAACACGACGGAGGCGACGAGGTCACGCATGAGCATACATCCCGGCATACTGCTACACCGTCGAAGCCCGTACGCAAGCCCAAGTCACCAGCGAAGAAGCCAATGTCACCGTCAAAGTCGGCGGTGGTGTTTGAATCATATGACGACTTTGACGATGAAGACACCCCCAAAGTCTCGCGCAAAGCACCAGAGGACGCGATCCCGACGAAGGGGTTGGAGGGCGAGGACACTGAGGCAGCGGTAGAGGTTCCCCTGGTGGTGATTGCGCCAACGGTTTTGGGGGTTCCAAGCCAGGAAGCGATGTCTAAGTTGCCGCAGCCGTCGAGAGCGGCCGTGTCGTCGGAGCGGGAGATTCCGGCGACTACGGCTTCATCGTCGATGAAGCCCGCGGTGTCGTGGCCTTCAGACGTATTTGAGAGGGGGCTCACTCACAAGCTGGGCCCAGAATTGGACAAGCCTACCCACATCAGCACTAGGCTCCGCGTTCTCCTGGTCGCTAAGTGAGTATTGGTTCTTCATTCCGACTCGCCTCTTGTTTTTGTATTGTCATTATATTGACTGTGGGAATTCGGGCAGATCTGGAGCCAAGAAGATTGATCGTCCTTCAGTGGCAAAGATTCCGCCGGCCGCCACCACGGGAGAGGGCGACCTCCCCAAGAAGAGAAAATCCGCCGGAGATGTGGCGACCGTGGAAGGAGCGAAGAAGCAGAAGGGGGTGCCGACGATGCCACGGCCATGGATGGCGCCACAGAGCCCGATGTTGCGGCAATCGTCGAAGAAGTGGTGGCGGCGCGATCGGAGCCAGTCTTGGTTGTGGCTGCGCCGGAAGCGCCAGCCCCAACAACTAGTGCCCCCACCACAGCGTCGGTGACGTTCCCGCGCTTCATGGCTAGGGGGTTTCTAGGCGTGGCGGACACCCAGTCTCCACAGAGTCCGGAGATCGTGGATGCGGACATTGGGTCCCGTCGTGGGCGTACTTCCTTCACGATCCCGTCGACTGACGCCGGAGAACTTCATAGGATGCTTGGAGCCGCTATTCAGGTATGTCTAGTCCCCGAGTTCTTACTCGCTGAATTTCCACGGCTGGGTACTAAACTTCTTTCTACTCTCTAGTCCCCGAATTCCTAGTCGCTGAATTTCAGCGGCTAGGAATTGAACTTTTTTCCTACTCTCCAGTCCCCGAGTTCTTAGTCGCTGAATTTCAGCGGCTAGGAACTGGATGTTGATTTTGGTAAGTGCTGAGGTGTGTTGTTTGTTTGCAGGGTATGCAAAGGGAATCGACCGATTGGCAGGCCGCGAGGGAGCGCTTGGAGCGGGATCTGCGCGAAGCGCGGGAGGCAAACCAGCGGCTTCAGGAAACTATTGGTAAGTATCTGCTTTTCTATCCTTTCCTCTGTCAAGTGTGAACTATTGGTGTATGACGCGCTGATGGTTTTCTCTTTCAGATGGTTTCCCGACTGCGATTTCCAAGGTTCGCGAAGGGTATGTTCTAGTCGCTGAGCTAGACGCGGCGAATGGGAAAATTGCCTCCATGATCCAAGACTTGGAGGAGGCGAGAGTGGCCTCAGTTTCTTCGGAGGACCGAGCAAAGGCTGCTGTCGCTGTGGCTGAGGAGGAACGCAAGGCCGCGGATTCGATCATCGTGGGGCTGCACAATGAGCAAGCCGCCTTGGAGAAGTATGTCATGGAGAAGTGCCACAAACTCCTTGGTGAGTCTCTGTCTTTGCCTCACTTGTTTGGCGAGTCCCTGATTGGGGAGGTACGTAGTTTCACTAACGTCTGATTTTGCAGCTGTGATAGGCCAAAGCGACCCGGTGGTTCAGACCTTCAATGCTTCGCAGTGCGTGACTGCCGTGGTGAACGCAGCCATGACTTCGGCGTTATGTGTCCAAGCGGTTCTTCAAGGCATGTCCCCCACCGAGGTTATTCCTGGGGGGGCTTACGGAGGTGTGGCGCTATCTGGAGGAGGTGCCTGTTGTCGTGGAGTGGATGGCGCGCTCGGCATTCAGGCGTGGGGCCACCACAGCATTGAGCTTGGGTCTCGCCCACTTCCTCGACGACTTCGATCTTGGCGACGTGACGAGTGGCTACCCATTGGCGACCAGCACGGTGGAGATGTTAGAGGTACTGAAGCTGACTGCAAAGGCCACCCCTTACGCCAATCGGGTCCTGGCTATGGGGGATCTACTGCCATACTAGGAGACGGTGTTGGCGCCTGGCGACCGCGAGCCGGAGCATCGCAATATGAAGTCGGAGCAGCCCTTCCGGTCGGCATTGTCGAAGTCGCTGACGACATACCCGACGAACCCGTGGCAGCCTTTTGTGTATGTCAAGGGGGGGTGGTGCTTCTTCATCAGGACCTATGGAATAAACAATGTAGTTGGGCAGTTTGTGATGTATGCCAGGTGGTGACTGCTGTAATGTATTTTGTAATGTATGCCAAGGGGAGTCAATCGACTCGTATTGTGACCAGGGTTGTGTGGTGTGTTTATTTTTGATTGAGCGAGTCCCCGAGCGCGTCCGCCCTTTAATGGGGTATAACTCGATTGTATACTTTTGTGTTTTGTTTTGGTTGTGCATTGTTTTATTTCTCGCGTCTTCTGAGTGGCGAGTCCCCGAGCGTGAGTGGGATTGTTTTGTAGGCGAGTCCCCGAGCGTGGTGCTCAACCATATTGGTCACGTTCCTGTTGTAGGTTGTTAATGCGTTGTTTGTAACACGTCTCCTCCCCTGGCCCGGAGAGCCAGTCGCTTGGGGAGTCCAAGGCAGCTCTCTTACTTGGTGTGTTCCCGAGCCGCGTGGGGGTTCCCGTTTTGCGAAGTCCCCATGCGTTATACTTAACTGTTCGAGTCGCTTTGCGCGAGGATGGGAGGGACAGGTCGCTGTGAGAAGCGTATACCGGTTGTCTTGGCCCGGTGGGCTAGTCGGGCTAGGAAACTCCAATGGCAGCTCCGGGTTGGCGTTTTCGTGGACGACCCAAGGCCCGAGTATTTCCGGTGCCCTTGTGCCGCACTACTTAGTTGTGCCGGTCGCTCGACCAGAGGTTGACTTCCGTGAGTAGCGTATTGCTAATATGTACGAGTGCGAGTGGCACAAGAATATGGCGAGTAGACACAATTTGTGCGATCCGAATGAATTTCATTATATATGCCAGCTGAGTACAGTTTGAGGTTCTATGTATAGAACTTTCTGAGGAGGTTTACATTCCATGGTCTCCCGACCTCGAGCTAGCCATCACCCCATATGTCGATGAGGTAGTAGGCGTCATTGCCAAGGACTCGTCCTATGGCGAATGGCCCCTCCCATGGGGGGAGAGTTTGTGCATGCCTTTCTTTTCTTGGGCCAGTCGTAGGACCAGGCCACCTTCCTGGAAGGTGCGAATTCGTACTCGGCGGCTGTGGTAGCGGCAGAGTCCTTGCTGGTATATGGTGGTGCGAGAGTGAGTCAGGTCGCGTGCTTCGTCGAGTTGATCGATGCTGTCATAGCGGGCGACTTCATTGGTTGCCTCGACGTAGTTGGCAACTCGAGGTGAATCGTGTTCCAGGTCAGTTGGCATTACGGCCTCGGCGCCGTACACCATGATGAAGGGTGTGAACCCGGTGGAGCGATTGACGGAAGTGTGGATCCCCCATATGACGGAGGGGAGCTCGTCGACCCAGCATCCTGGGGTGCGCTCGAGGGGCACGTGGAGTCGCGGCTTGAGCCCGTGGAGGACGCTCTGGTTGGTGCGTTCTGCTTGGCCATTTGACTTTGGGTGGGCGACTGAAGCGAGGTCGAGTCGTATGCCTTGTTCTTCACAGAATTCCGCCATGGCCCCTTTGGCAAAGTTTGTGTCATTGTCTATGATGATGTTGTGCGGGTAGCCGTATCGGTAAATGAGCTCATGTAAGAACTTGGTGGCCGTCTTGCCGTCGCACTTTTTTATTGGCTTGGCCTCGACCCATTTGGTGAACTTGTCGACCGCGACCAGGAGATGGGTGAAGCCATATGGGGCCTTCTTGAACGGGCCTACCATGTCCATGCCCTATATGGCGAATGGCCATGTAATGGGGATGGTCTTGAGTGACCAACCAGAGAGGTACGTCTGGTGGGCGTACTTCTGGCAGCGGACGCATCGCTAGACGATGTTGGTGGCGTCGGCGTGTGTGGTGAGCTAGTAGAAACCATGCTGCATGGCCTTGGCGACTAGCAACTAGGCACCGGCGTGATGGCCGCAGTCGCCAGCGTGAATGTCCTGGAGGATCTTGTGGCCTTCTTCTGGCTGTACGCAGTGCTGGAACACACTAGTCACGCTGCGTCTATGGAGCTCGCCGTTGATGATGACGAAGGATTTGCAGCGGCGCACGATCATTCGCGCCTTGGTCTCGTTGCTTGGTAGGATCTTATGCTCCAGGAAGACGACTGATGTCTACGCACTTTTATTATTGTAGATAGTTGTTGGGCCTCCAAGTGCAGAGGTTTGTAGAACAGCAGCAAGTTTTCCCTTAAGTGGATCACCCAAGGTTTATTGAACTCAGGGAGGAAGTGGTCAAAGGTATTCCCTCTCAAGCAACCCTGCAATCAAGATACAAGAAGTCTCTTGTGTCCCCAACACACCCAATACACTTGTCAGGTGTATATGTGCACTAGTTCGACGAAGAGATAGTGAAATACAAGTGGTATAGATAATTATAAGTGGTAACGGTGCTAGAAAATAACTTGATGGCGTGGAAAAGACTAAAGGCAAACTGAAATAAAGATGGAAGCAAGCAAACATGTAACAGATCTAATTGCAAACGGTGTATCAATGCTTAGAAACAAGGCCTAGGGATCATACTTTCACTAGTGAACACTCTCATATAAATATCTTCTCTTTATGATATTACTCTTAACTACTCTCCGGTTGAACACTCTAATCGATGGTAGGGCTATAACAGCACACCTCAAAGTAAGCCTTTCCCATCTAGAAAACCCCACACTGTCACCTTGAGCACTAGATGGTTCCAACAAACACCACAATTTCATAAAGACATCCAACTCCAAATATAACTCATAACAAGTATTTGTAATCTCTAGCCTAAGTGCCACCATGGTGTGCACGTTGTCACTTTCACACACATGGGGAGAGCAGAGATCTAATAAATCACTTGAGTAGCAAGGTAGATCTATAGATTACAAGCTCATGATCAAAATATGATCATGCATAGAGAGAGAGATGAACACATAGCTACCAGTAGAACCCTTAGACTCGAGAGAGAACTACTCCCTCCTCATCATGGGAATCAGCAACGGTGATGGAGATGGTGGTGGAGATCGATGGGATGGCTCCGGGGGCACTTCCCCGTCCCGGCAGGTTTCCGGAACAGAGACTTTCTGTCCCCCGAATCTCCCCTTCCGTGGCGGCGGCGCTGCGGAACTTTTCGTGGCTAGAGGCTTGTCGATCTAGGGTTTTTGCCTCGGGAGGAATATATAGGCGAAGGAGGCAAGCTCGGTGGCCAGCCAGCGGGGCCACACCATGCCCTGGCGCGGCCTAGGGGGACCCGCGCCTAGGGGTGGTGTGGCCACCCTATGGCCCCTCTCCGATTCTCCTTCTGGCTCCGTGAGTCTTCCGAGAAAATAATAACTTTGGCTTTTGTCCCGTCCAAATTCGAGAATATTCATTTTCTGACTTCCTGGAACCAAAAACAGCAGAAAACAGGCAGCTGGCACTGTGGCTCTTGTTAAAAGGTTAGTCCAAGAAATCATATAAAAAGTACTCCAAAGTTGGAACAAAACACAAGAAATTAGATAAAACCAAGCATGGAACATCAAAAATTATAGATACATTTGCAATGTATCAACGATGTATGGTGTTGTCCAGTCGCTAGGCTCCACAACCATGGCGACTAGGGCCGTCTCTGGTTGCAGCGGTATCCCGACGTTGATCTCCTTTGGTGGGCTGACCGAAGGGTTGTAGATGGTGTCGAGGAAGACACCAACTGGTGGCGCTTGTTGGGCCGACCCGATGTGGGAGAGGGCGTCTGCCTCCTTGTTCTTGCGTCTGTCAATCCACTCGACGGAATAGCCATCAAAGTGCCTTCACAACTGATCTACCGCTGGGCGGTACGCGGTCATTGTTGGAGAGACGGCGTCGCATGTCCCGGCGACCTGGCCGGCGACTAGGTCGGAGTCGCCATAGCATCGTAAGCGGTTGACGTTCATCTCCTTAGCAGATCTCATGCCATGAAGGAGGGCCTCGTATTCTGCCATGTTGTTAGTGCATTGCTTGAAGTTGAGGTGGAGCATGTAGCGGAGCTTGTCTCCTTTGGGAGAGGTCAGTATGACCCCTGCCCCTACGCTGTCGTCATTCTTGGAGCCGTCAAAATGGAGCGACCAGTAGTGTAGGTACGGGAGCTTCTCCGGCTGCTGTGCTTCTTCCCAATCTGCGAGGAAATCAGCTAGGGCTTGTGACTTGATCGCTTTGCGGGGCTCGTATTTAATGTTGTGGACGCCGATTTCGACGGCCCACTTGGCGACTCGCCCGGTCGCCTCGCGGTTGCGTATTATGTACTGCAGAGGTGCTGAGGAAACCACCGTGGTCGGGTGCTCCTAGAAGTAGTGTGTGAGTCGCCGCTGAGCTCAGAATACCGCGTACACCAGTTTTTGGTACTGCGGGTAGCGCTGTCGTGAATATGTCAGGACTTCGCTGATGTAGTAGACAGGGCACTATATGAGGCGCTCCTTGCCATCCTCCGGTCGTTCGACGACCATCACGGCGCTGACGACTCGAGTGGAGGCTGCGACGTAGACGAGCATTGGCTCTTTGTCGGGTGGAGCGGTGAGGAGTGGAGCCGCGAGTAGCACTTGTTTGAGCGCTTTGAGTGCGTCGTCGGCTTCCGCATCACATTGGAACGTGGGGTTCTTGCGCATCAGGCGGTAGAGGGGCATTGCCTTCTCGCCTAGTCAGGGGATGAAGCGACTGAGGGCCGCGACTCGCCCTGCCAACTTCTAGACCTCACGCAGGCACTCGGGTTTCCCGAGTCGCGCGATGGTGTCGATTTTGCTGCGGTTTGCTTCGATGCCTCGCTTGGAGACTACATATCCCAGGAGCTGTCTGGTGGGGACGCCGAAGGTGCATTTTCCGGGGTTCAGCTTGATGTTGTACCTCCGCAGGTTTGTGAAGGCTTCGACCAGGTCGTCGATCAGGTCGTCCTGGCGGGTGGATTTTACCACCACGTCGTCGATGTAGAGGTGAATGTTGCGGCCAATTTGGCTCGCTAGGCACTCCTGCATGCATCTCTGGTATGTGGCGCCGGCGTTCTTGAGGCCGAACGTCATGGCCGTGTAGCAGAAGGCTCCGAATGGCAGGATGTACGCCGTCTTCTCCTCATCCTCGACCGCCATCTTGATCTGGTTATAACCAGAGTAAGCGTCGAGGAAGCACAGGGACTCTGATCCCGCGGCCGAGTCGATGATCTGATCGATGCGCGGTAGGACGAACTCCTCTTTCAGGCAGGCGTTGTTGAGGTTGGTGTAGTCGATACACATTCTCCATGTGTTGTTCTTATTTAGAACCAGAACTTGGTTTACCAGCCACTTGGAGTATTTGATTGGCCGAATGAAGCCTGCGGCTAGCAGGTGCTGTACTTCTTCAGTGATTTCTCGACGGCGCTCTTCATTGAAGGGCCGTAGCGACTATTTTACTAGTCGCACTTTGGGGTCAGCATTGAGTTTGTGCTTAGTGAGTTCCCTCGGGACACCTGGCATGTCATATGGCTTCCATGCGAAGATGTCGCGGTTCTCACGAAGGAACCCGATGAGCGTGCTTTCCTATGCGGGGCTCATGTGCGCCCCGATGGTGACCGTCTGGCTGGAGTCGCCTGGGGCGAGCTCGACGGTGCGGGTGTGCGTGGTCGCCTCGAACGTGGAGATCGCGGCGGTTGGTTCTTCAGGATTGTGGGGTTGTCCTTGTTGATGTTGCCCGCGTATTTCGCAAGCTCCTATGCGTGGTCGGTCTCCGCAGAGATGACGGCGTCGGCGAGCTCGGCTCCTTTGTCCTCGCATTCCACGGCCATGTTGGGGTCACCATGGACGGTGATCATGCCGCTTGGCCCTAGGAACTTCATCATGTTGTACGCATAGTGGGGGTCGCCATGAATTTGGAAAACGTCTGGCGTCCCAGCACGCAGTGGTAGGGGCTGCGGAAGTTCACCAGCTCGAACTCGATTCGCTCGGTGTGGTAGTTCGCCGGTGTGCCGAAGGTGACGGGTAGCGTCACTTTTCCGATCGGGTATGCCTTCCGACCGGGGACGATACCGTGGAAGGTTGTCAGGGTCGGCTGGATTGTAGACTCCGGGAGCTGTAACCTCTTCAACGTTTCTAGGTACATGATGTTGATGGAGCTCCCGCCGTCCATCAATGTCTTGGGTTGCCAGTAATCGGCCACTTTGGGCCTGACTAACAGGGTGACTCGCCCTGGGTACTCGATTCTGGGGGCATGGTCCTGGCGAATCCAAGTGATACTTTGCTCGGACCAGTTGAGGAAGCGTGGGATGTCGACCTGTGTCACCGCATTGACGGTGACCGCGCAGGCGAGCACCTTCCCCTCGCGCTTGGTGCCGAGTCCGGTGAAGGTATGTAGCGAGCCGATGGCGGTGCCGAAGCCACCAGCGTTCCTGTTGTCCCAGGGTGGGTTGTTGTTGGGGTCCTCCCTTGATCGCCTCGCCTTCTCAATCTCTTTGAGAGAGTGGCAATCAGCGGTGGTGTGGGTGGCGGGTTTTCCCTCCCTGCTATGTTATATGTAGGGCTGATTGAGCAGGGCAGCAGGGTCGAATTTCGGCCTTGCTGTATTGTTGGAGCGGTAATTTCCATTGTCGCGGTAATTTCCTCCGTCTCGGCGGTAGCTCTTGGGGTCACGCTGGCCATAGCAGGTGCTGGCGACGAAGTCGACTCGCCCATCCGTGCGGTGCTTGCCGGTGATGCGGGTGTTGCTGTAGCGCATATCGCGTAGGCGCCCGCTATCATGGATGTTGGTTCGGCGTCTTCCTCCCGACTCGTCGTCGGAGTCTTGGTTGGGGTCCTCCTCTGCGTAGCGCTTGGCGATCTCGAGGAGGTCGGGGATGTTTTCGAGCGTCCGGTAGACCTTCTTGATCTTAGCGACCAGGGCTTCGTACCGGCACACGTTCTTGAAGCAATGTATCGTTGTATCTAGGTGGATGCTGGAGGCATTGATCCATAGTTCTTGCCATCTTTGATTCCAGCTGCGAGTCGACTCGCGTTGTCCCTGGATGCATCGCTCCAGGTCTTCTATGGTGGTGGCGCGGGTGTAGGAGCCCTCGAAGTGCCTGATGAAGGCGTCCCGCATTTCTTCCCAGGAATCGATGCTGTCAGCGGGGAGGGTGTTGAGCACCCTCCATCATCAGGGGAGGTACCAAACGGCGAGCAGGTCTGTGTGGCCTATGATTCTCATTGCCATGAGGTATGTGTCTAGCCAGACAGCGGGATCGTACGTCGGTTCGTACTTTTCGATCTCCTTGGGAGCCTTGAATTTGGCGGGGTATTTTTCCCCGCGGATCATGGGCCCGAAGCATTATGGCCCGACTCGACTGAGCGAGCCTCTTGGTTCTAGGTCGCCACGGTTGGTGAGGGTGTGCCTCAAGTCGTTGGGCTGGCGCGCCCGCCGCACCTGGTTGTTGATGATGTTCGTTCGGGCATCAATGGGCTGCCCATTGGCGGCGATCGTGTTATTCGCCGGTCGCGGCTCGTTGGTGGACAACTTGGGGTTGGCGGCCCGTGGTTGGTTTGCCAGGGGCTGCGGTGGTGGGCAAGTCAATGCGTTGGCGACGGTGGGGTGGCCGCTTGATGCCGCCCTACTTGCTGAGGAGCGGGAGTACATCTGCCCCTGCGGGTCTACTCTCGCAGCTTGTTCCTCGACGACCCTGACGAGTAGGGCCTTGGCGTACTGGATCTGTAGCACGCCGTCGCCTTGGACATCGAGGTTGGCGATCGCGGCGCCGCGATGATGTTGTCCATCGGGGTGGAGTATAGTGGTAGTCCATTGGCGTCGCGGGCTTGAGGCGAGATGATGATCCGCGGTTGGTCCAGCGGGGGCGTGCGGCTGATGGGTGGTGGCAGAGCACCGGTCGCCGGTGTGCCAGGTGGTGGTCTCGCGGGGTTGCTTCCGCCCGGCGGCACGTTCTCGCAGTATTCGCGCTCGGCGGCGCATGCGGGGTCACTTTTGTTGTTGAAGTTGAGGACGCGGCCCTGGGAGTTGGAGTTCAGGCGGGTCCTGATGCGGCGCTGGTGATAGAGAGATAGCTCCCGCGCCGTTTCCCGCTCGAGGCGGTATTTCTCACGCTCGGCCGGTTCGTTGCGTTGCGCCTCTACGAGCCGCAGGCGGGCTTCCTCCACCTCTGTGGCCATCGGAGTCGGCGGGATCGGTGTTGCGAACGGATCTGGTGGGGAGGCCGTGCTGCCGGCCATGGAGATCACGTTGAAGCGATTCGATCTGGCGTGGAAGTCTTCGGGCGATTCCGAGCCGGAGTCGGAGTCGAAGATCCCTAGGATGGAGGGGTCCTCGAAATCCTCCGGGTTGGAGACTCACGTGATGGAGTCCTCTCGTGATGCGGCGGTGATAGATCCGTCGACCGAGGTAGGGGTCGCGGAGTCGGCGTCATTGTTTAGGGCCTCGTCATTGGTGGCGGCGTTGGTCTTGGCCGCGTCGCTGGTGGCCGAGTCGTACTCGGTAACGAGGCTCCTGATGGAACGGACCTGCTCCTCCGAGAGCAGATCATGGTGCGGTGGCGATCCGTCGACGATCACCGTTGCAGCTGGGTCGACCGCGCCGGTGAAGCCGACGAAGAGGTTGATGGAGCCGACCTTCATTACCGCGCCGTGAGTGACCGAGCATGACGCCAGGATGTAGGTGCTGGGCAGGATCTGTAAGATCTCGCCGATGGCGATCCTGCGACCGGTGGCGAGCGGTCGATCTATCAACGAGTAGGGTCTCGCCGCAGAACTCAGGCCAGTCCCGCTATGCCCCACGGTGGGCGCCACTGTCATGGAAATGACCACGGCAGTCACTGCTACTTGCAGCAATTGATTGTAACATGACGAAGAGTTGGCGGCCATCTGCGTTGCGAGATGAGGGCGGATGCACATGGGTTTACCCAGGTTCGGCCCCCCGGAGGGTAAAGACCTACTACTGCTAGATTAGATTATTGGAGAGCGAGTTACAGGGGTGGCGAGCTCGGCGTCTAAGCAGCGAGTCGCTTGAGGGGGTGTATGATGGAATGTGTGTCCTTAGGATACCCTAGGGAGGTTTATATAGGAGTCACCTCGCTAGGGTTTACAAGTTACAACCGAGCGAGATATGGACTCGGAGGATTTTTGACCTAATCCGACTAGGCTTCAGATATGCTTTTGGGCCTTTAGCTTCCAGTCGCCAGGGTTCTCCTTCAGTCGTAGTCCAATCGCCGTCCTCTAGGCACACTCACAGGCCCTTTGGCCCAATCGGAACGTCCTACTGGGCATACCCCTTTTGGCATATCCCCATCACCATGTGGTGGCGCAGGCTAGCCCTATCCGCGCCACTAGGTGGTGTGGGCCCCTGGTCCGCCCACCGACCTTGCCTCTTCTCCTATCAGAAGCCTCCCAATGCAGAAACCCTAAATCGAATAGCCTCCAGCCGTAAAATGTTCCGCAGCGCCACCGCCACCGAAGAGGAGATTCGGGGGACAAAAGTCTCTATTCCGGAACCCTGTCGGGACGGGGAAGTGCCCCCGGAGCCATCTCCATCGACTCCACCACCATCTCCATCACCGTTGCTGATTCCCATCATGATGAGGGAGTAGTTCACTCTCAAGGATAAGGGTTCTACCGGTACCTATGTGTTCATCTCTCTCTCTATGCATGATCATATTGTGATCACGAGCTTTGTAATCTATAGATCTACCTTTCTACTCAAGTGCTTTAATAGATCTGTACTCTCCCCATGTGTGTGAAAGTGATAGCATGCACACCATGGTGGCACTTAGGCTAGAGATTAGAAATACTTGTGATCAGTAAAATTTGGAGTTGGATGTCTCTATGAAATTATGGTGTTTGTTGGAACCATCTAGTACTCAAGGTGATAGTGTGGGGTTATTTAGATGGGGAAAGCGAACTTTGAGGAGTGTTGTTATAGCCCTACCATGGATTAGAGTGTCCAATCGGAGAGTATTTCAGAGTAGTATCATGAAGAGAAGATATTTATATGAGAGTGTTCACTAGCGAAAGTATGATCCCTAGGCCTTGTTTCTAAGCATTGAAACACCGTTTGCAACTAGATCTGTTACATGTTTGCTTGCTTCCATCTTTATTTCAGTTTTCCTCTAGTCTCTTCCACGCCATCAAGATATTTTCTGGCACCATTACCACTTATAATTATCCATACCACTTGTATTTCACTATCTCTTCGCCGAACTAGTGCGCCTATACACCTGACAAGTGTATTGGGTGTGTTGGGGACACAAGAGACTTCTTGTATCGTGATTGCAGGGTTGCTTGAGAGGGAATACCTTTGAACACATCCTCCCTGAGTTTGAAAAACCTTGGGTGATCCACTTAAGGGAAACTTGATGCTGTTCTACAAACCTCTGCACTTGGAGGCCCAACAACTATCTACAAGAATAGAAGTGCGTAGACATCGAGCTTATTTTCTGGCGCCGTTGCCGGGGAGGTAATGTAAAAGGTACTCACATCCTCTGGTGTGAGTGCTCGAAGTTATTTCCTTTAGATTCTGTAAGTTTGTCTTTTTTTCTTGTTTTCACTAGTTAGGCTTAATGGAAAACAACAACAAAATTAGAGAGCTTTATAGTATTTGTCTTGAGTTAGGACATGAAGTGTTTGAAGAGAAAAATAAAAAACCTATGGAACTTTATTTGCATGCTAATAGCAATGTTGTTAGTATGAATTCTTTAGACACCATTATTGCTAGTTTTTAATGATCTTTTTAGTTCCCCAACATTCGAAGATAGCTATTTTATTTATTATGATGATACCAAACCTCCAATATATGATGATTACAATGATGAATATGATATTTTTAGTCCACCTACTATTGAGGAGGCAATTAAGTATGACTACAATATGCCTCCTATATTTGATGATTATGGTGATGAGAATAATAATGATAGCTATTTTGTTGAATTTTCTCCCACGACAATTAATAAGAATGACTATGTTTATGTGGGGAGTATTAATTATTTTATGCATGTGGTTCATGATAAGAATGTTTTATGTGATATTTATATTGTTAATTTTATTCATGATGCTACTGAAAGTTATTATAAGAGAGGGAAACATGGTTTTATTTATCTCAATAATATTAAGTTTCCCCTCTTTATGTTTTGAAGTTGCACTTGTTTTACTTTCCTATGCTTGTTGCTTTGTGCTTTCATGACATGTTTCTTTACAAGATTCCTATGCATAGGAAGTGGGTTAGACTTAAATGTGTTTAGAATTTACTTCTTTATGCTCTCTTTTACTTCAATTCATATTTCCTATGTGAGCATCTTCTCAAACTATCATGCCTAACTTAAAGGCGTTAAAGAAAAGTACTTATTGGGAGATAACCCAAAAGTTTTAGATGAGTCTTGGAAGTTATTACCTCTATAATAACCGCTCCTTATCCTTTTTATTTGCTTTTTGTGCTAAGAGTAACCTCTAATGAGAGAGAAGTAATGCTTGGGAAAGTTGTTGTCCCGAAACAGATTTTTGTTCTTCACTGTAAAAATTCGTGTAAAATCTCTGTATGTCGATTTGAGCTGTAATTTTTGTGCTTCTGCCCCAGGTTGTTATCTAACTTTCGTTAGTTCATACTTTTCGATTTGAGCAACAGAAGGTGTTCCAAAAAATTGGTTTTTACCTGCTGGTCTGTTTTGACATATTTCTCCCATTATTTGCATTTGCTTCTTGTTGGTTCCTTTTTGAGTTATCTTTGGGGAATTGAGCTTATTGAGGGAAGTGCTACAGTAGCTTGTGTTTTAATGGAAGTTTTATTGGTGTTGAAACTAAACCCAAAGACCTATTATCTTGAGTACACTAATGTTGCTAATAAAGATTGTGCGAAGTTTTGCATGAAGCAAAAATTTCAGGTGTATGAAAAGAATGATGTAATGAGATGAAGAATGGACTAAATCTCAAGCTTGGGGATGCCACCCGTGTCACCCCAAGAAATATCCAAGAAGTACAAGTGTCAAAGCTTGGGGATGCCTGATACATTACAAATGTATCTATAATTTTTTATGTTCCATGCTTGGTTTTATCTACTTTCTTGTGTTTTGTCCACACTTTGGAGTACTTTTCATATGATTCTTGGACTAACCTATTAACAAAAGCCACAGTCCAGCTGCCTGTTTTCCGCTGTTTTTGGTTCTAGGAAGTCAGAAAATCAATATTCTCGGAATTGGACTGGACAAAAGCCAAAGTCGATAATTTACCGGAAGACTCACGGAGCCAAAAGACAAGATGGAGAAGGGCCATAGGGTGGCCACACCACCCCTAGGCACGGGTCCCCCTTGGCCGCTCCAGGGCATGGTGTGGGCCCCCTGGCCGGCCACCGACCTTGCCTCTTTTGCCTATATATCTCCCCCGAGGCAAAACCCTTGATCGTCAATTAGAAATCCACGAGAAGTTCCACAGCGCCGCCGCCATTGAAGGGGAGATTTGGGGGATAGAAAGTCTCTGTTCCGGCACTCTGCCGGGAAGGGGAAGTGCTCCCGGAGCCATCTCCATCGATCTCCACCACCATCTCCATCAGCATTGCTGATTCCCATGATGATGAGGGAGTAGTTCTCTCTCGAGGCTAACGGTTCTACCGGTAGCTATGTGTTCATCTCTCTCTCTATGCATGATCATATTGTGATCATGAGATTGTAATCTATAGATCTACCTTGCTACTCAAGTGCTTTAATAGATCTCTACTCTCCCCATGTGTGTGAAGTTGACAGTGTGCACACCATGGTGGCACTTAGGCTAGAGATTACAAATACTTGTTATGAGTTATATTTGGAGTTGGATGTCTTTATGAAATTGTGGTGTTTGTTGGAACCATCTAGTGCTCAAGGTGATAGTGTGGGGTTTTCTAGATGGGAAAGGTTTACTTTGAGGTGTGCTGTTATAGCCCTACCATGGATTAGAGTGTCCAACCGGAGAGTAGTTAAGAGTAGTATCATAAAGAGAAGATATTTATATGAGTGTGTTCACTAGCGAAAGTATGATCCCTAGGCCTTGTTTCTAAACATTGAAACACCGTTTGCAATTAGATCCGTTACATGTTTGCTTGCTTGCATCTTTATTTTAGTTTTACTTTAGTCTTTTCCACGCCATCAAGCTATTTTCTATCACCGTTACCACTTATAATTATCCATACCACTTGTATTTCACTATCTCTTTGCCGAACTAGTGCACCTATACACCTGACAAGTGTATTGGGTGTGTTGGGGACACAAGAAACTTCTTGTATCTTGATTGCAGTATACCTTGAGAGGGAATACCTTTGTCCACTTCCTCCCTGAGTTCGATAAACCTTGGGTGATCCACTTAAAGGAAAACTTGCTGCTGTTCTGCAAACCTCTGCACTTGGAGGACCAACAACTGTCTACAAGAATAGAAGTGCATAGACATCAAGCTATTTTCTGGTGTCGTTGCCGGGGAGGTAAGGTAAAAGGTACTCACATCCTCCGGTGTGAGTGCTCGAAGTTATTTCCTTTAGATTCTGCAATTTTGTCTTTTTGTTTCTTGTTTTCACTAGTTAGGCTTAATGGAAAACAACAACAAAAATTAGAGAGCTTGATAGTATTTATCTTGAGTTAGGACATGAAGTGTTTGAAGAGAAAATTAAAAAACCGATGGAACTTTATTTGCATGCTAATAGAAATGTTGTTAGTATGAATTCTTTGGACACCATTATTGCTAATGCTATGGAAAAATTCTAAGCTTGGGGAAGCTAGTTTTTATGAAAATGATCTTTTTAGTTCCCCAGCTTTGGAAGATAGGTATTGTATTACTTATGATGATACCAAACCTCCAATATATGATGATTACGATGATGAATATGATATTTTCAGTCCACCTACTATTGAGGAGAAAATAAATTATGATTACAATATGCCTCCTATATTTGATTATTATGGTGATGAGAATAATAATGATAGCTATTTTGTTGAATTTGCTCCCACTACATTTAACAAGAATAAATATGCTTATGTGGAGAGTAATAATGATTATATGCATGTGGCCCATGATAAGAATGTTTTATGTGATAGTTATATTGTTAATTTTATTCATGATGCTACTGAAAGTTATTATGAGAGAGGGAAACATGGTTTTATGTATCTCAACATTATTAAGTTTCCCCTCTTTATGTTGAAAGTCTTAAAGTTGCAGTTGTTTTGCTTTCCTATGCTTGTTGCTTTGTGATTCCATGACTTGTTTCATTATAAGATTCCTATGCATAGAAAGTGGGTTAGACTTAAATGTGTTTTGAATTTTCTTCTTGATGCTCTCTTTTACTTCAATTTATATTTCTTATGTGAGCATCTTCTCAAACTATTATGCCTAACTTAAAGGCGTTAAAGAAAAGTACTTATTGGGAGATAACTCGAAAGTTTTAGATGAGTCTTGGAAGTTATTACCTCTGTGATAACTACTCCTTATCCTTTTTATTTGCTTTTTGTGCCAAGAGTAACCTCTAATGAGAGAGAAGTAATGATTGGGAAAGTTGCTGTCCCGAAACAGAATTTTGTGCTTCACCATAAACATTCGTGTAAAATGTCTGAACATCTTTTTGAGGCGTGAATTTTTGTGCTTTTGCCCCAGGTTGTTATCTAACTTTAGTTAGTTTAACACTTTTTGATTTGAGCAATAGAAGATCTTCGAAAAAATCGTCTTTACCTGCTGGTCTGTTTTGACAGATTTCTGCCATTTTATGCATTTGCTTCTTGTTGATTCCTTTTTGAGTTCTTTTGGGTAATTGAGCTTTTTGAGGGTACAGTAGGTAGTGTTCTAATGGAAGTTTATTGGTGTTGGAACTGAACCTTAAGACTTATTATCTTGAGTGCACTAATGTTGCTAATAAAGATCGTGTGAAGTTTTGTATGAAGGAAAAATTCCAGGTGTATGGAAGGAATGAGTAATGAGATGAAGGATGGACGAAAGCTCAAGCTTGGGGATGCCACGCGTGTCACCCCAAGAAATATCCAAGAAGTACAAGCGTCAAAGCTTGGGGATGCCTTGGGGCATCCCCTTCTTCATCAATAAAAATCCGAGGTTTCTTCCAAACACTTCATTTTTATTGTTTCATGCACAGTTGTGTTGTTCTTGGAGCGTATTTGTTTTCGTTTTTGGTTTTCGTTTGCTTAGTTTGCTTGAATAAATTGGTTAGACCCCCTCTTTCAAACATTGGTTTTCAAATAGTTTGGTTTGGATTAGAAAAGATTAGGAAAGTTCATGCTTACGTGGTAAAAAGAGCTCGTTTTTTACTATGGCCTATGCTCTATCATGCCATGCTTGATATTGTTTTGGCTTTATGCTTAGTATTCTTTGCTGCAGCATGACTTGTTATAAACAATTGAGATTGCTTAATGTGCCTTGGATGAATCATGCGTTGTTTTAGCATATTAAAACATAGTATAGTGGTATTCTCCTTTAATGCTTTACTTGGGTTGACTTGGCGCATGCTCACACCATGTTATGACTATCTCAAGTCACCATAGCCTTTATGATCCTTTAGTTTTCAACTTGTAGTATCACTTTATGCTTTGATAAATGATGTTTTGTCGCTCTGCATGATTATGGCCATTATTGCTCTCTTAGTTTGTCGCTCCCAGTCTTTTGCTAGCCTCCACAACCAAGTATGAGTTCCACTCATGCATCCCCTAGGCGCGGATCCCCTTGGCCGTGCCAGGCCATGGTGTGGGCCCCTTGGACGGCCACCGTCCTTGCCTCTTTCGCCTATATATATATATATATCCCCCGAGGCAAAAACCTAGATCCTCAATCAGAAATCCACAAGAAGTTCCGCAGCGCCGCCGCCACCGAAGGGGAGATTCAGGGGAAAGAAAGCCTCTGTTCCGGCACTCTACCGGGATGGGGAAGTGCCCCCGGAGCCATCTCCATCGATCTCCACCGCCATCTCCATCACCATTGCTGATTCCCATGATGATGAGGGAGTAGTTCTCTCTCGAGGCTAAGGGTTCTACCGGTAGCTATGTGTTCATCTCTCTCTATGCATGATCATATTGTGATCATGAGATTGTAATCTATAGATCTACCTTTCTACTCAAGTGCTTTAATAGATCTCTGCTCTCCCCATGTGTGTGAAGTTGATAGTGTGCACACCATGGTGGCACTTAGGCTAGAGATTATAAATACTTGTTATGAGTTATATTTGGAGTTGGATGTGTTCATGAAATTATGGTGTTTGTTGGAACCATCTAGTGCTCAAGGTGACAGCGTGGGGTTTTCTAGATGGGAAAGGCTTACTTTGAGGTGTGTTGTTATAGCCCTACCATGGATTAGAGTTTCCAACCGGAGAGTAGTTAAGAGTAGTATCATAAAGAGAAGATATTTATATGAGAGTGTTCACTAGCAAAAGTATTATCCCTAGGCCTTGTTTCTAAACATTGAAACACCATTTGCAATTAGATATGTTACATGTTTGCTTGCTTCCATCTTTATTTCAGTTTTACTTTAGTCTTTTCCACGCCATACAGCTATTTTCTATCACCGTTACCACTTATAAAAATCCATACCACTTGTATTTCACTATCTCTTCACCGAATTAGTGCACCTATACACCTGACAAGTGTATTGGGTGTGTTGGGGACACAAGAAACTTCTTGTATCTTGATTGCAGGATTGCTTGAGAGGGAATACCTTTGACCACTTCCTCCCTGAGTTTGATAAACCTTGGGTGATCCACTTAAGGGAAAACTTGCTGCTGTTCTACAAACCTCTGCACTTGGAGGCCCAACAACTGTCTACAAGAATAGAAGTGCGTAGACATCAATGCCCAAGGCATCCCCTTCTTCATCAATAAAAATCTCAGGTTTCTTCCAAACACTTCATTTTTATTGTTTCATGCACAGTTGTGCTGTTCTTGGAGCGTCTTTGTTTTCATTTTTGTTTTTGGTTTATGTTTGCTTAGTTTCCTTGGTTTGCTCCAATAAGTTGGTTGCATCCCAACACTTCTTTTGGAGAGATACACACTCTGCTTTCATTGTTTAGAACACTCTAGATTTCATTCTTATTATTTTGTGAGTGTTCTCTTTTGCTAGCACTGGGTTTAGCCTTATTTTTCTTGTGCTTTCAACTTAGAACTTTTTAGTTCTTCCTTTTGGATTTGTGAGACAAGATGACTGATCTTTATTTATTATTATCTTTGTGTGTTCTTTCAAATAAGTAGGTTTGGATTGGAAAAAAGTTGGAAAAGTTCATGCTCAAATGGTAAAGAGAGCTTGTTTTTGACTGTGGCTTATGCTTTGTCATGCCATGCTTGATATTGTTTTGGCTTTATGCTTAGTGATCTTTGCTGTAGCATGACATGTTATAAACAATTGAGATTTCTTAATGTGCCTTGGAAGAATCATGCGTTGTTTTGGCATATGAAAGCTTAGTATTTTGGTATTCTCCTTTGATGCTTTATTTGGGTTGACTTGGCGCATGCTCACACCATGTTATGACTATCCCAAGTCACCATAGCCTTGATGATCCTTTATTTTTCGACTTGTAATATCACTTTATGCTTTAATTAATGATGTTTTGTCGCTTTGCATGATTATGGCCATTATTGCTCTGTTAGTTGGTCGCTTCCAGTCTTTTGCTAGCCTCCATAACCAAGTATGAGTTCCACTCATGCATCCAACTCCAAATAAAACCAAGTTATTCCAAAGAGTCCACCATACCTACCTATTAGCATGCTATTCCAAGTATATTCATGTTTTTATCTACCTTCCGAATTAAACTTGTTATGAGAAAACTAGTGATTAAAGCTCTCACAAACTTGATGGCACACTTTACTTTTCTTGCACTTAATAAACTTTAACCATTGTGTCATCTATGTTGTATATGCTTGCACTTATATGTTGGGGATTAGCAGAACCATGCTGTCATGGGGAACGCTTTCAACATTGCACTTGTACTTTGTACCTAGTTGATATCATGCTCTTTTGTCTCTGGATGTCGTCGGTGTGAAATGAAAGGGGAGCTTGTAAGTCCATGGGAGTTATGTATGTGTGTTAGAGAAACGCCTAGACCGCTGGTCTAATCCATGCCTAATCATGGTGGAAACCTGCAGCGTAACCATAATGAGAAATCTATGAAGCATTCTTCTTATAAAAAAGAGATAGTGATTTAGAAAAAAAAAGAGAAAAATAAAAAAAGAGATATGAGAAAAGAGGAAAGAGAGAAAAAAGCACCATTTTCCCATGGTAAATAAGAAGATTACTGAGATGCTCGTTGTCTACTTGCCTTGTCATCGGGCAAGGGGTACCCCGGTTGCGGTTCTCTATGATACACATGTACTTACTATGACAAGAACTTACCGGTAACTAAACTTGAGTAGCATGAGGAGCGGCCCTCGTATTCAAGGGACATGAGATTTTCAACTTATAGTTTGTCAAGCATATCCTTCATGGTTTGTTCACTTTAACCTTAATCACTTCAAGATTCTTATGATAGGGGCAATGAGAGCTGAAAGCTAATAAGTACCATAATTTTTGGAAGCTCTTTATGAAACTTGAATCCCTGCTGCCTTCTATGAAGGCATTTCTTTTACTTTTATGTTGAGTTTCCATCTTCTATCTTTATGCACCTATTAAGAGAGCATAGTGGTCATTCTTAGTTTAATGTGCATTGTCCCAAGACTTGTTGATTGATGCATAACTTTCATATTGCTTGTTCTTTAACTATTTGTATCTAGTCACCCTTATGAACTTTGAAGGTGTCCTATGCATTTATGTTTTGCTACTCCATGAGGGACAAGTTGAATGCCACTATGCTATGTTTTCTATATGTGAAACAAACAAACGTCTTTCAATGCATTGTTATTCATGATCTTTGTTTGTATCTTTTCATGTTACAACATAGTTGCTATGTCTTATTGCTAGAACTTTATCTTTCATGCTCATGTTTAGAGTACTTTGATCCCAGATTTCAATGCTTGCAAATACTTTGATCAAGTCTATGATGGTGCATGTCACCTCAAACATTATTGTTTCTTTTTATCACTTACCTACTCGAGGACGAGCAGGAGTTAAGCTTGGGGATGTTGATACGTTGCTAACGTATCTATAATTTTTGATGTTCCATGCTTGTTTTATATCTACTTTCTTATGTTTTGTCCACACTTTGGAGTACTTTTACACATTTTCTAGAACTAACCTATTAACAAGATGCCACAGTACCAGTTGCCTATTTTCTTCTGTTTTTGGTTCTAGAAAAGCCAGAAAATGAATATCCTCAGAATTGGATCGGACAAAAGCCAAAGTCAATATTTTACCAGAAGACTCACGGAGCCAAACGACAAGATGGAGAGGGGCCAGGGGCTGGCCCCACCATGTGGTGGCGCGGGCTAGCCCTTTCCGTGCCACCAGGTGGTGTGGGCCCCTGGTCCACCCACCGACATAGCCTCTTCGCCTATAAGAAGCCTCCCGATGCAGAAACCCTAAATCGAATAGCCTCTAGCCACCAAAAGTTCCACAGCGCTGCCGCCACCGAAGAGGAGATTCGGGGGGCAGAAGTCTCTGTTCCAGCACCCTGCCGGGACAGGGAAGTGCCCCCGGAGCCATCTCCATCGAGTCCACCACCATCTCCATCGCCGTTGCTGATTCCCATGATAATGAGGGAGTAGTTCTCTCTCAAGTCTAAGGGTTCTACCGGTAGCTATGTGTTCATCTCTCTCTCTCTATGCATGATCATATTGTGATCATGAGCTTTTTAATCTATAGATCTATCTTGCTACTCAGGTGCTTTAATAGATCTCTGCTCTCCCCATGTATGTGAAAGTGACAGTGTGTACACCATGGTGGCACTTAGGCTAGAGATTACAAATACTTGTTATGAGTTATATTTGGAGTTGGATGTCTCTATGAAATTGTGGTGTTTGTTGGAACCATCTAGTGCTCAAGGTAATAGTGTGGGATTATTTAGATGGGGAAAGCGAAGTTTGAGGAGTGCTGTTATAGCCCTACCATGGGTTAGAGTGTCCAACCGGATAGTAGTTTAGAGTAGTATCATGAAGAGAAGATATTTATATGGGAGTGTTCACTAGTGAAAGTATGATCCCTAGGCCTTCTTTCTAAGCATTGAAACACCGTTTGCAACTAGATATGTTACATGTTTGCTTGCTTCCATCTTTATTTCAGTTTTCCTTTAGTATGTTCCACGCCATCAAGCTATTTTCTGGCACCATTACCACTTATAATTATCCATACCACTTGTATTTCACTATCTCTTCGCCAAACTAGTGCGTCTATACACCTGACAAGTGTATTGGGTGTGTTGGGGACACAAGAGACTACTTGTATCTTAATTGCAGGGTTGCTTGAGAGGGAATACCTTTGACCACTTCCTCCCTGAGTTCGATAAACCTTGGGTGATCCACTTATGGGAAACTTGCTGCTATTCTACAAACCTCTGCACTTGGAGGCCCAACAACTATCTTTCCATGCGTAGATATCACCTGTTCTACCATCGTGCGTACTGTGGACCCGCCATTGTATGTTGAAAAGATGGATCAGGTGAAAAAACTTGAAGGAAAACTTCTGGTTGTTCAATCGATGGTGGACGTTTACCAATCGAAAACACGCCAATCCCTTAGCTACGAGGTTTTTCTTTTGGAAGAAATTTCCAGGGTGACCGAGAAGCTGTTATGTGAGTGTTTCTCCTCTTTCCTCTATTGCCTTTTCTGATTTGCAAGAAATTGATATTGTCTTCCCATCTTTATAGGTATTCGATTGTGTGAAAAGGAGGAGAGCCAACGTCTGCGTAGCCGAATGCACGCCCTTGTGTCCACCTCCTGAAATTCTAACAAGGTCTTCTGGACTGATCATCGTCATGCCTATACTATGGCGTTGCTTCAGGATCGCCTATCGGAGTTGGAGCAGTTCGTCGAGTGCTGCCGCAGATCTTTGGTTACTTTTTACAATGCCATGTTTCCTCGGGATCCTCAGCCTCAAACCTTGGAGGAGTTGGTTGCGAAATTTCGGCAAGGTGAAAGTATTCACCACTACGTGAAGCTTCAACTTGTGGTGGGTGCCACACTTGGGCTTTCGTGGGTGCATGCGCATCATTCGACGTTAGATCTAGATGTTATATCTTCAGGTCTGCCTCCTCCTCCTGATGGTGGCCTCGTTTATATGGCGCCTCATTACGCCGCCACTCGTAGACCTACCATTAGGATTGTATGTAGATGCTTAGAAGTAGACGAAGAATATTTTCTGAACTTTGAGATATGACTGCATGTTTGTGCAACCTTGTATTTTATAGTCGAAATATTGTATAGACATTTATCAAAAAAGGTCATTTGTTTTATACGATATTTTGATTGTATGTTGTACTCTTTTTGATTTGGGGACCCGACGAACTAATGTTCGTGTGCCATGGAAGTTTGTATGTCGTGGAATCCTTTCGTGTTTATTGATAACCATGGAGAGAACTAGATTGTGAGGGCATGATCGCCCGGCCATTGGCCTTTTATTGAATACAAAGTACGTCTAAGTGAAGATTTTTGAAGGAACTTCGGCTTCTATCGTTGGGGTTCTTCAGTATGCTCCTCGTCGTGGTGCTCTTCGTTTTGTTGGTCAGTAGGTTTTCCTATGCGGGACCTATATTGGAAAGCGCATAGGTTGCTTTGGCAAGACCGTTGTGTGCTTGCTCTTCCAATATTTTCTTCTTCGAGTGTGCCCTTTGTGTGTCAACTCTTCATCCGCTAGCTTCAGATGTCCGAGCTCCACCTCCATCTCAAAAGATTCCGAGATTTTTTTGAATTCTCGATCGCAGCTGTCTACGCGATTGAAGCTTCCTTTGACTGTTATGACCCCGTTGGAGGCTAGCATTTTTAGCACCAGGTATGTGTAGTGAGGTATTGCCATGAACCTAGCGAAAGCTAGCCGTCCCAGGATCACGTGGTACTGGGATGGCCAGTCCATGACTTCAAATTCTAGCTTTTCTCGCCTGAAGTTAGCCGTTGATCCGAAGACTACATCGAGATGAAGTTTGCCTAAGGGAATTTCAGCTTTTCCTGGAACTATCTTGTGGAAAGTTGTGTCTGTTGGTGCTAGGTTTGTCATGGACCAGTTCATGGCCCGCAAAGTATTGGTGTAAATCAGGTTGATGCTGCTTCCTACATCCAAGAACACTTTGCTCATGTCGAACCCACTGATTTGCGCTTCCACTATTGGTGCTAACTAGCCTGGCTGAGGAACCCGTAGTGGATGGTCAGCTCTGCTGAACATAATTTCTTGTTCCGACCAATGGAGGTACTCTGGTGTAGTAGGTGGCTTTGTTACTATCAAATTTACTTGTCTAGTGATCAATTTCCGTGTTCTGTTAGAGGGTTGCCCCTTTTGGATCATTGACATTGCTCCCTTTGACCTGGGATATTTGTTGTCTTGGTGTATTGTACTTTATGGCTACCCTGCTGGCGGATACCCCCTTGGTGGAGGTGGAGCGCCAATGGCGAAATCGCCAGGTGCAGTAGCGTAGTTTCTGTTTGCTGCTTCGGCTGCCTTTGCGTTGCATAGTTCTTGCATTTTCAAGAATGTTTGGCAGTCCTTTAGGAGGTGATTTGATTGCATTTTCCCTGTTGAGTCGACGTAGTAGTGCATATTGCAGGGTCCTTCCAACATTTGTGCTTCTAACATGGGTGGGTCTCGGTTCGTCGACTAGTATTGTTGCCGTGACTGGCTTTCACCGACGATGTACCTATTGCCACGGTATCCGTTGTGGTAGTCATCACTTTGTCGGCTGTCCCCTCCAAAAACCTTGCTGCAATGTAACTGGGTGTATGGTATCCATCATTGGTTCGTCGTCTCCGGTCGTTGTTGCGCCTGTTTCTGTCAGCGGGTGAATGAGCCCTTTTGTTGTGTACTGCGTCCTCTCCATCAACAAAACGATTGGCTATTTCCATCAGCTATGAAATTGTTCTTGGCTTGGTTCGTCCTAGTTCTTCAATGAACCCTTATCAACGAAGTCCATCATTGAAGGCATCGATTGCTCTCTCGTCAGATATTGCTTCAGCCGATTTTTTTGTAATGTTCCATCGTTGGATGAAGGCTCATATTGGTTCTCATGGCTTT
Organism: Avena eriantha; assembly: GCA_910589775.1. Classification (NCBI taxonomy): domain Eukaryota; kingdom Viridiplantae; phylum Streptophyta; class Magnoliopsida; order Poales; family Poaceae; genus Avena; species Avena eriantha. The sequence goes on from OU342744.1 coordinate 185,117,005, forward strand.
TGTTTGCAGGCTCACAATTGCTTCAAAGATGCATGTCGCTTGAATGTAGACTGGAAGTTTCTAATAAATTTGTCTTCAAGATCATTCCAGCTGCTAATAGAATCTTCAGGTAGTAGTTTTAGCCAAGAGCGTGCCGCACCAGTTAGGGGCAGCTGCAGGCTTTGCATCACTGTAGATTTAGATCCGCCTTGTAATCTGACAGTCGTCAGATAGTCTGTCAACCAAGCTTCGGGTTCTTGGAGGTCGTCGTATTTTTGTCGATCTTGGGGTAACTTAAAATCTTTTGGTAACGGAGTTTTGCGAACCCGTCGGGTAAAGCAACTGGCGCTGTATAGTTCTTGTTCTTGCTCGCTTTCACCGTCATGGTATCTTCGGGTGCTGCGTTCATCTATGGATCGGTCGATCCGTCACTGGGTGATGTCATTTCTTTCGTCGTTTCACGGTTCTGATTCTAAAAAGTGAACCCGATGTGGTGATTGTGATCGTCGGGTATGCCCTCCATGTCGAGGGATGCTGCGACAGCGTGGGGATCTGTTGGGTTGTCGCATGGTCCCTTTATTTTCTTGTGCGAGAGACTCTCTTACCATGCCAAGATTCATCAGGGCGGAGTGGTGAAGGGATGCACGAGGATCATCGGGTGCGGGATATGTTGTGATTAGGTATGTTTGTGCTACCACAATGGTTGCCTGAGCTGTTTTTGCCTTGATATTTCCATCTTGGTCTATCAACATGAAAGACAGATCAAGGTCCTGGATTAGTCCATTCCTCTCTTCTTCGGGGATATCTCGTAATCTAGATGTTCCTCTTCTTGGCGATGCTCCTCCTGTTAGGCTCCTTGATCCCCGGGTGGAGCTTAGTTGCGTTCGCCGTAAGCTAGATTCGTCAAACACCCTCTTCCTTTCATCGAGTTGCCTCTGCATCCTGACGGGGTCTCACTTTTTGTGATGTAGCAGATACTGGTATGCAAATAGATCTTCGTTGGTAGCATCCGCTATCATTAGGACCGCACCCGAAATTGCTGCTCTCACCTTTTCCCCTGCACTGGCTGGTAGGCTAAGGGTTTTCCTCTCACACTTGCGTGGTCGTTCTTCTTCCCGATTTTCATGGTTGACTGTTGGGTCTTCCTCATTTCCTCGACTTCCTTCGTTGTCATCACTTCCTGTATTATGCCTTGAAAGAATATCATTGGGAATAAGAATTGGGTTACTGTTCGAGTCTTGCTGGGTCGTGGCGTCTCCTTAAGTTGTATGCGGATAGGTTTCATACACGCGTAATTACAACATTGACAAAATGTCGGTTCATAGTCCCTTTCCTAATACAATCAAAGCCTTTTGCCGGTTGCTTCCTTGGGCTGTCATCTGAAACCTTCATGGGCCGTAAGCCTTTCTCTAATCATAGGGTAGCAAATCATAAGCACCCGAGTAATCACACCTATGTCACTTTCCCTATTTGTAAAATACTTGCCTTATTGAGGACCATTGATGCAGCCTCAAGAGGGCAATGTTTCATCTTAAATAGCGACCAACAAGAACCAGGAGCAAAAGAAAAAATAACTTAAGTGACATTTTCTTGAAAAAACAATGAGGGATGTTGTGATCTCACACTATTTCACTTAGAAAACTGGAAGACATTAGACTCAGAAAGAGATTATGAGATTTTTAGTAAATATTTTAAACAAAGACTTCACATTTTTTATTTATTTTCGTATATTGGTGGAAAATTTATTTAAATATTCAGCCATGGATCATATGTGCTAGCTACTTTAATATTGTGAGATCAACCCTTGTTTTCATAGAAATTCAATTGTACATCATGTTATTTTTTCAAAATATCATCATGAGAGAATACAATTGTTTTTCTAACCAATGTTGCAATAATATGAAAGTGTTAGAATACTAGAAAATCTATAAACAACATAATTCTTTGATCATAAGTGGATTTTGTAGCATAATCAATCTCACTCACCTCAACATCATGTCCAACTTATGGTAAGCATGTCACTTGTCAGATAGATCTAGCCTTGTTGCGAACAATTGCATTGCTCTCCATATAATATGACTTGGCCATAAGACAGCTTGTGTTTTCTATCAACTACAATAAATATGTTATTTGTAGCTCATTAGTACTCATACAATAAAATTTGTGGCTAACCAACTTGACCATTACGACCTTTCCCTTGTAGAAAAAGAGCCTTTCATCCACCCCTTTAGTCCCGGTTGTGGTTGGACCCGGGACTAATACTCACATTAGTCCCGGTTCCAACGGAACAACCTTTTCCCGGGTCAAACGGGACCTTTTGTCCCGGTTGGAGAGAGATGTGAGAGATTAGCGAGTCAGATAATTCAAATGTTCAAGAAAAATAATTAATTTTTTTTTGAAAAAAACCCCTTAGTCCCGGTTCATATTACAAACCGGGACTAAAGGTCTCGCACGCTCGACACTGCCCCATGAAGGCCTTTTGTCCCGGTTTGTGGCCGAACCGGGACTAAAGGGGAGGCCTTTAGTCCCGCCTCTCCAGTCCCAGTTCCAAAACCGGGACTAAAGCCCCTTACGGGTCGGGAGTAAAGGCCCGTTCTCCACTAGTGTTTATATCGATGCATGTGTATTCATATAGGATGGTCCCTGCTTCATCAACATATTGCATGTGGTATCGTGCATGAGAGTGATTCAATTCATGTATGGATATATGAAAATTTTGTGTGTCCTCGTTCGCAAATAATTTTTTTAAGGAATGGGGTAGGGAAATCCCCCAGGTTTTTTAACTAATAAGAACCTAAATATACGACCTTGAGGACTTTACGGCTGAGTTGTACATCCACTTTGCTAACCAATTGAGCCTAGTTCACTTATTGTGCGCACATACAATATGCTTGAATGACTTAGAAACATACAAAATCATTCAGAACAGTCCACGAGAGATAAGAAAATAATATAGGCTAAGTGAGCTCTACACTCATGTCGTATGAAACCATTTTAGCTTGTTTTGCTAGTAAAACGTGTCTTTCTAGTGTACAAAAGTGGTTCTAAAATTTTGGATCAAATTTGTTTTTGCCAAAGTCAATGTGTTCAATTTTTGCCATGAGAGTTGACTTTGACAAAAACAAATTCGAACCAAAATTTCAAAACCACTTTTGTTCACCAGAAATTCGTTTTCTACTAGAGAAACAAGCTACAAGTGTCAATTTGATTTAGGAAAAGATAAAAGATAGCAGGATCGATATTTACATAGGCTCTCAGGTAGATGGGTGCATAGACTCTCCAAGGGCGCCGCATTGTTTTTGTCTAGAAGGATCGATCTACGCCCTTGCGGATTAGACTATAGAGGGGCAACGCATTGTTTTTACCTACAACAATAACTAGACAGTGCGGTGCACAAAATCAATCATTGGGATTGCTGGCTGACGGTTTGATATTGTAATTCATTATCGAAATTATTTATAATGGGTGTAGGCACCCGACCACATAATAAATCAGTCTCGCGTTTACCATGAGGCCAATGAGACTTGTCCAACTCGTATTTGCTGCCAAATTCATTGGAAAAGAATTCAGAGGACGCAAATTTGTAGCCAAATCATAGTTGCCGCCACCAGATTGATGAAAAGGCACACACCGGTGATTTCTTCTTGGGTGGAAAAGAGAAGACTAAGCCTCTCTGCCGCCACCAGATCGATGGCAAGCCACCAATTGGAGATGTTTTTTGGCTATCGATTACATAAAGAAGGAAGAGTTATGCAACAGGAAGAATGAATTGGGGTTTCAATGTTCATCCTATGGCTTAAAATAAATTTCATCTTGATATAATGGATGACATTCTTAAACTCCAAGGATTAATGTGGGGACTCGTGGGGAGTCTCTAGTTAACGTGGGAACTCTGAGTCAAATATAAGATATTTTTTGATTAGATATATCTGAATCTTAAACAAATCTATGTCCATTAGTTTGGATCAGAGAGAGTGCATAGAAACAACCTACTCCATCGGTACATCCAGAAAAGGATGTCAAATTTAGAAAAATCTCTGACATCCTTTTTGGAATGGGGAGGGAGTAATTGTTTTGATCAACCATGCGTTGATTTTTTTTTCACCCAATTAAATAATATATAGTATGCAGGGACAAAAAAATTGATACCCAGCGGCGATGGCTAGGGTTCACTTGCCTCCCACCCGCGACACCAGTGGTCAGATCCACCTCTGATGGACTTTTAGGCCTTGGAGTGGCGGAGGATCTCGGCCTCTAGTGGGCCGGACGGTTTACGTTTCTTGTTTTAGCAAGCTTTCATGTCTTCACTCAAATGGTGAGGGGACGGCTACACTCTGATGTCAGAATATAGTTTTCTCCGCTCTATCCTCATTCCGGGTGTGTGTCTAGTGCCAGCGGATGATGCTTGGAGTTTTGTGTCTGGTGGATCTTCAGGGATATGAATGTTTTTGTCTATGTTCGTTCATGTGGTTTCAGGTCAGCATCTTTAGATCTAAAGTTGTCATCATCGACGATGGTTGCTGCTCTGGTGCTTTTGACTTTTGGGGTCTTAGCACGACGACTTCTCATATGTCAATTATAACAAGCCCTACTACGACAAGCTTTTCCTAATTCCGGTGATGGAGGGGTAAGGCCAGCAGCGAGCCTTCGGCTCGTCTTGTTCTAGTGCATGTAGTCGATAGGTGGTCTATGGACCTATTTTTTTATTATTATTTTTTAGACAATTTATAGTACTGTTGATGATTATTAATAGCTTAGTGGAATTTAAGAAAAAAACATATGATGGAAATGTCCCTTTCCAGCTGGACGTACGGCCCTTGCTGGGAAAGACTATAATGTACTCCACGTCATGCATTCGCTGCTATTGGTAGCTAATTAATACTTTGATAGATCATGGGTGCATAATTAAGTCTGTGTTTCCCTATGGTGTGGCTAATATACCCCATCTTTTTAGTCATCTTTTAGTCCATCTAATGCCAACAAGTACGTTCCATGGGCTGGTCTAGGTAGGAGCCACGGTAGCAACAACAACATTTTGTTTGGTCCTAGTAGTACTCATAGTGCATAGAATGCAAATTTATAGAAATACATGCAGCTTGACCCTGAGAGAGTTATTTCTGCCCCAGCGTGCTAGCTTCTCCTCTAGTCATGATACAAAGCAACAACATGAACATGGCATTCTACGTTATATCTTTTATCCAATCGACATTGTTTTTCCATGGAAGTTGAATATGAACATATTCATGGAAGGTTCACTATTTGTCGGCTCTCTTTAATACTAGCTAGAATCTTGTTTGGACTGCCGATAGTGGGTATCATGCGGTACCATGTATTGGATGCATGCAAAAATTGGTGTGTAGTTAATGACAAGAGTTGATAATGGTACTATATTATACTAGTTAGATATTGTATCATAGCATGTAGAAGTAGAAAATTTGATATCAATTCATAATATGCAACTTTGCATTGAGATTCTACAAAAATATGAGATGATGAGACTTGTTTGGGACCCGTTATTTTTTACATCTGATCACGGACCATCACGCTAACCATACGGGAGACTTATGAGAACCCGTTTATAACTACCGGAGCTATTATTATCCCTAGATGTCATAACATAGTTAGTTTTCCAACGAGCATCATCATATACAATTTTTTATAGAGGATATGATTTTGTTGTCCTATCATGACAATGCAACAATGTACACACGTACAGAACAAACATTCACCCACGGCTGAAATCGAATCGAACCGTCACTCTATGTGGGTGGACGATGCGCCTCGACAGTGGACACTGTTACTGAACCCATGTGCAGAAGAGTTCTACTTCAACCACGATTTTCTACAGGAAGTGCGTGCAAATGTTATGGACTTCACAAACGATTATTCATAAATTTGCACATGTGTTGTTGGATGATCGCACACAGTGTGTGTTGTTTCACCATATGTGCTCATCTCTTTTCGCACATGTTTTTATCATTTGTATGTTGGTTGCTAATATTGCATATATTTTTACCTGCAGAACCATGAGTGAAGCATATATGTGCCCAACTACAGAAGCAACACATAATAGTATGATATTGGTTATATTTATTTGACTGTTCATGCACCACATATTCATGCATTTCTATATGGATTCATTGTTACCTATACAAATGAGATAGATATACTAAATATATTATTTAGTTTTGTGATTGTGTTTTTATTTTCGTGAGAAGCTCCGGAAATGACAATAGCATCACCGTCTTCGATGGTTTCAACACGAACCTGTTGCAGCTGAGCCTTCAAGGATAGTTCTTGATTTTCTCAAGAGAAGTGTAATTTTCTATAAAGTTCAATTCTTAACTCTTCATGAGAATATTGTACATAAATATTCACTAGATAAAAAAGATAAAAAACGAAAGTAAAATAATTAGTGGATTTACCTAGAAATGAAACTACAACTACAACCTCCCATCTGTCAACTACAACAAACCCTACTATATCGAGCTTTGCATGACTCCAATGATGGAGGGGCAAGGATAGCGACACGTCTTCGGCTCGTGATAGTGTATGTAGTCGTTGCTAGGTAGTCTAAGAACATACTTGTAATAATTTTTATTTTTTTGAGAATCTTTAAACTGATATTGATGATTATAAATAGATCGGTGGAATTTTCAAAAAAAACTTATAACAAAAATGTCCATTTTCAGTTGGACATACGACCCTTGACGGGAAAGACTATAATGCATTACACGTCATACCTTTACCGGTGTTGGTAGATAATTAATACTTTGATAGATCGTTGGCGCATAATTAAGTCCGTCTTCCCCTATGGTGTGGTTACTATACCCCATCTCTATAGTCATCTTTAAGTCCTTTTGATGCCATTAGGTACATTCCTGGGGTTGGTCCAGGTAGGAGCCACAACAACAACAACATTTTTGTCGATACTAATAGTAATCATAGTGCATAGGATACAAATGTATAGAAATACATGCAGCTTGACCCTGGAAGAGTTATTTCTAGCCCAGCATGCTAGCTTCTCTCTCTTCACGATACGTACAAAGCAATAAAATGAGCATGGCAATCTCTTGTATATGTTTTGTCCAATCGACATGGTCTTTTCTATGGCAGTTTAATATGGATATCTTCAGCTTTCTTGCCAAAAAATTTGGGTTTTAGTTTCTAAGGTCGCACTTGATGTTGCAGGTTAATTATTTGTCGGATCTCTTTAATATCTATTAGAACCTCGCTTAGACTACACATAGGTACCATGTATTGGATGCATGAAAAAGTTGGTGTATAATTAATGGTGGGAATTGATAATGATACTGTGTTATATTAGTTAGATACCGCATCACAACACGTAGAACTAGAAATTTTAATATCAAATAGTTATAATACGCAATTTTGGATTGTGATTCTATGAAAAACACGATAAGACTCGTCTTGGACCCCCTTTGTACATCCGCTCTAGGATCATCGTGCTAACTACACGTGATACCTATGAGAACCCCTTTATTACTGTCGGAGCTATTCTTATACCTAAATGTCATAACATAGTCGACTTTCCAATTATTATAAGCAGATAATTTTTTTGATAAAAGTATACGATTTTGTTGGACTACCATGGCAATGCATACAATGTACACTAGTACATAACAAACATTCACAGATAGCTGAAATCGTCTGTCGCATGATGAATCGAACCGTTAGTGGATGATGCGCCTCGATAGTGCACAGAATTATTGTACCTAGGTGCGGAAGTGTTCTACATAAAACACGTTTTTCTACAACTAGTGTGTGCGAATGTTATGGACTTCACAAACGATTATTCACAGTTTTGCGCATGTGTTATTGGATGATTGCACACGGTGTGTGTTGTTTCACCGTATGTGCTCATCTCTTTTCACACAGGTTTTTGATCAATTGTATGTTCGTTGCTAATATTGCATATATTTTTTCCTGCAGAACCATGATTGAAGCATATATGTGCCCAACTACAGGAGCAACACATAATAGTACGATATTGGTTATATTTATTTGACTGTTCATACACCACATATTCATGCATTTCTATATGGATTCATTGTTACCTATACAAATGAGATATATATACCAAATATATAATTTAGCTTTCTGGTTGTGTCTTTATCTTCATGAGAAGCTCCGAAAATGACAATAGCATCACCGTCTTTGATGGTTTCAACATGAACCTGTTGCGGCTGACCCTTCAAGTGTAGTTCTTTATTTTCTCAAGAGAAGTATAATTTTACGTAAAGTTCAGTTCTGAACTCCTCATGAGAATATTGCACATAAATATTATCACTATGACACTAGATAAAAAAGAGAAAAAATTTCAAGTAAAATAATTAGTGGACTTACCTAGAAATGAAACTACAACTACAACTTCTCGTTTGTCAACTACAACAAACCGAACTATATCGAGATTTGCCTGAGTCCAATGATGAAGGGGTAAGGATAGCGACACACCTTCGGCTCGTGCTAGTGTATGTAGTCGTCGCTAGGTAGTCTAAGAACATACTTGTAATAATTTTTATTTTTTTGAGAATTTTTAAACTGATATTGATGATTATAAATAGATAGGTGTTTTCAAAAGAAAACTTATAATAGAAATGTCCATTTTCAGTTGGACGTACGACCCTTGACGGGAAAGACTATAATGCATTCCACGTCATACCTTTACCGATATTGATAGATAATTAATACTTTGGTAGATCGTTGGTGCATAATTAAGTCAGTGTTCCCCTATGGTGTGGCTACTATACCCCATCTCTATAGTAATCTTTAAATCCATTTGATGCCATCAGGTAGGTTCCTGGGGTTGGTCCAGGTAGGAGCCACAACAACAACATTTTTGTTGATACTAATAGTAATCATAGTGTATAGATTACAAATGTATAGAAATACATGCAGCTTCACCCTGAAAGAGTTATTTCTAGCCCAGAATGCTAGCTTCTCTCTCGTCACGATACAAAGCAATAAAATGAACATGGCATTCTCTTGTATATGTTTTGTCCAATCGACATGGTTTTTTCTATGGTAGTTTAATATGGACTTCACAAACGATTATTCACAGTTTTGCGCATGTGCTATTGGATGATTGCACACGGTGTGTGTTGTTTCACCGTATGTGCTCATCTCTTTTCGCACATGTTTTTGATCAATTGTATGTTCGTTGCTAATATTGCATATATTTTTACCTGCAGAACCATGATTGAAGCATATATGTGCCGAACTACAGAAGGAACACATAATAGTACGATATTTGGTTATATTTATTTGACTGTTCATACACCACATATTCATGCATTTCTATATGGATTCATTGTTACCTAAACAAATGAGATATATATACCAAATATATAATTTAGTTTTGTGCTTGTGTCTTTATCTTCGTGAGAAGCTCTGAAAATGACAATAGCATCACCGTCTTTGATGGTTTCAACACGAACCTGTTGCGTCCGACCCTTCAAGTGTAGTTCTTTATTTTCTCAAGAGAAGTATAATTTTATGTAAAGTTCAGTTCTTAACTCCTCATGAGAATATTGCACATAAATATTATCACTATGAGACTAGATAAAAAAGAGATAAAAATTTCAAGTAAAATAATTAGTGAATTTACCTAGAAATGAAACTACAATTACAACTTCCCGTTTGTCAACTACAACAAACCCTACTATATCGAGCTTTGCCTGACTCCTCTGATGGAGGGGCGAGGATAGAGACACGCCTTCAGCTCGTGCTAGTGTATGTAGTCATCGCTAAGTAGTCTAAGAACATACTTGTAACTTTTTTATTTTTTGAGAATCTTCAAACTGCTATTGATGATTATAAATAGATCGGTAGAATTTTAAAAAAGAAACTTATAATAGAAATGTTTATTTTTAGTTGGACGTATGACCCTTGACGGGAAATACTATAATGCACTCCATGTCATGCCTTTACAAATATTAGTAAATAATTAATACTTTGGTAGATAGTTGACGCATAATTAAGTCTGTGCTCTCCTATGGTGTGGCTACTATACCCCATCTCTATAGTCATATTTAAGTCCATTTGATGCCATCAAGTACGTTTCTAGGGTTGGTCCAGGTAGGAGCCACAACAACAACATTTTTATTGATACTTGTAGTAATCATAGTGCATAGAATCCAAATGTATAGAAATACATGCAGCTTGGTCCTGAGTGGGTTATTACTGCCCCAGCATGCTAGCATCTCTCTCGTCACGATACAAAGCAACAAAATGAACATGGCATTCTCTTGTATATGTTTTGTTCAATCGATATGGTTTTTTCTATGACAGTTTAATATGGACATCTTCAGCTTTCTTGCCAAATTCTTCGGGCTTTCAGTTTCTAAGGTCACACTTGATGTTGTAGGTTCACTATTTGTTGGCTCCCTTTAATATCTGCTAGAAGTTCGCCTAGACTACTCATAGGTACCATGTATTGGATGTATGTAAAAAAATGGTGTGTAATTAATAATGATATTGTATTATATTAGTTAGATACTCGTATCATAACACGTAGTTTAATATCAAAGAGTTATAATACGCAATTTTGCATTTCGATTCAATAAAAAACATGATAAGGCTCATCTAGGACCCCTTTTTTACATCCGCTCTAGGATCATCGCGCTAACTACACTTGAGACCTATGAGAACCCCTTTATTACTGTCGGAGCTATTCTTATACCTAGATGTCATAACATAGTCAATTTTCCAAATATTATAAGCATACAAAAAATTTGATAGAGTGTATGATATTGTTGGAGTACCATGGCAATGCATACAATGTAGACTAGTACATAGCAAACATTCACAGATGGCTGAAATCGTCTGTCGCACGATAAATAGAACCGTCACAATGCGTCAGTGGACGATGCACCTCGATAGTGCATATGGTTACTGTACCGAGGTGCGGAAGTGTTCTACTAAAAACACGTTTTTCTACAGCTACTGTGTGCGAATGTTATGGACTTCACATACGATTATTCATAGGTTTTCACATGTGTTGTTGAATGATCGCACATGGTGTGTGTTGTTTCACTATATGTGCTCATCTCTTTTCGCACTTGGTTTTATCAATTGTATGTTCGTTGCTAATATTGCATATGTTTTTAACTGCAGAACCATGATTGAAGCTTATATGTGCCCAACTACAGAAACAACACATAATAGTACAATATTGGTTATATTTATTTGACTGTTCATACCTCACATATTCATGCATTTTTATATGGATTCATTGTTACCTATACAAATTAGATAGATATACTGAATATATAATTTAGTTTTGTGGTTGTGTCTTTATGTTTGTGAGAAACTCCGAAAATGACAATAGCATCACCATCTTAGATGGTTTCAACACGAACCTGTTGCAGCTGACGCTTCAAGTGTAGTTCTTTATTTTCTCAAGAGAAGTATAATTTTATGTAAAGTTCAGTTCTGAACTCCTCAAGAGAATATTGCACATAAATATTATCACTATGACAGTAGATAAAAAAGGGATTAGAAATTGAAGTAAAATAATTAGTGGATTTACCTAGAAATGAAACTACAACTACAACTTCCCATTTGTCAACTACAACAAACACTACTATATCGAGCTTTGCCTGACTCCAATGATGGAGGGGCGAGGATAGCGACACGCCTTCGGCTCATGCTACTGTATGTAGTCGTCGCTAGGTAGTCTAAGAACATACTTGTAATAATTTTTATTTTTTTGGGAATCTTTAAACTGATATTAATGATTATAAATAGATCGGTGTTTTAAAAAAAACTTATAATAGAAATGTCCATTTTTAGTTGGACGTACGACCCTTGACGGGAAAGACTATAATGCATTCCACGTCATACCTCTACCGATATTGGTAGATAATTAATACTTTGGTAGATCATTGGCGAATAATTAAGTCAGTGTTCCCCTATGGTGTGGCTACTACACCCCATCTCAATAGTCATCTTTAAATCCATTTGATGCCATCAGGTACGTTCCTAGGGTTGGTCCAGGTAGGAGCCACGACAACAACATTTTTGTTGATACTAATAGTAATCATAGTGCATAGATTACAAATGTATAGAAATACATGCAGCTTGACCCTGGAAGAGTTATTTCTAGCCCCGCATGCTAGCTTCTCTCTCGTCACAATACAAAGCAATAAAATGAACATGGCATTCTCTTGTATATGTTTTGTCCAATCGACATGATATTTTCTATGGTAGTTTAATATGGACTTCACAAACGATTATTCACATTTATTGGATGATTGCACACGGTGTGTGTTGTTTCACCGTATGTGCTCATCTCTTTTCGCACATGTTTTTGATCAATTGTATGTTCGTTGCTATATATTGCATATATTTTTACCTGCAGAACCATGATTGAAGCATATATGTGCCCAACTATAGAAGCAACACATAATAGTACGATATTTGGTTATATTTATTTGACTGTTCATACATCACATATTCATGCATTTCTATATGGATTCATTGTTACCTATACAAATGAGATATATATACCAAATATATAATTTAGTTTTGTGCTTGTGTCTTTATCTTCGTGAGAAGCTCCGAAAATGACAATAGCATCACCGTCTTCGATGGTTTCAACACGAACCTGTTGCGTCCGACCCTTCAAGTGTAGTTCTTTATTTTCTCAAGAGAAGTATAATTTTATGTAAAGTTCAGTTCTTAACTCCTCATGAGAATATTGCACATAAATATTATCACTATGAAACTAGATAAAAAAGAGATAAAAATTTCAAGTAAAATAATTAGTGGATTTACCTAGAAATAAAACTACAACTACAACTTCCCGTTTGTCAACTACAACAAACCCTACTATATCGAGCTTTGCCTGACTCCTATGATGGAGGGGCGAGGATAGAGACACGCCTTCGGCTCGTGCTAATTTATGTAGTCATCGCTAGGTAGTCTAAGAACATACTTGTAATTTTTTTATTTTTTTGAGAATCTTCAAACTGCTATTGATGATTATAAATAGATCGGTAGAATTTTAAAAAAGAAACTTATAATAGAAATGTTCATTTTCAGTTGGACGTACGACCCTTGACGGGAAATACTATAATGCACTCCATGTCATGCCTTTACCGCTATTGGTAGATAATTAATACTTTGGGAGATAGTTGACGCATAATTAAGTCTGTGCTCGCCTATGGTGTGGCTACTATACCCCATCTCTATAGTCATCTTTAAGTCCATTTGATGCCATCAGGTACGTTTCTGGGGTTGGTCCAGGTAGGAGCCACAACAACAACATTTTTATTGATACTTGTAGTAATCATAGTGCATAGAATCCAAATGTATAGAAATACATGCAGCTTGGTCCTGAGAGGGTTATTACTGCCCCAGCATGCTAGCTTCTCTCTCGTCACGATACAAAGCAGCATAATGAACATGGCATTCTCTTGTATATGTTTTGTTCAATCGATATGGTTTTTTCTATGACAGTTTAATATGGACATCTTCAGCTTTCTTGCCAAATTCTTTGGGCTTTCATTTTCTAAGGTCGCACTTGATGTTGGAGGTTCACTATTTGTCGGCTCCCATTAATATCTGCTAGAAGCTCGCCTAGACTACTCATAGGTACCATGTATTGGATGCGTGTAAAAAATGGTTTGTAATTAATAATGGGAGTTAATAATGATATTGTATTATATTAGTTAGATACTCGTATCACAACACGTAGTTTAATATCAAAGAGTTATAATACGCAATTTTGCATTTCGATTCAATAAAAAACTTGATAAGACTCGTCTAGGACCCCTTTTTTACATCCCCTCTAGGATCATCGCGCTAACTACACGTGAGACCTATGAGAACCCCTTTATTACTGCCGGAGCTATTCTTATACCTAGATGTCATAACATAGTCAGTTTTCCAACTATTATAAGCATACAAAAAATTTGATAGAGTATATGATATTGTTGGAGTACCATGGCAATGCATATAATGTAGACTAGTACATAGCAAACATTCACACATGGCTGAAATCGTCTGTCGTACGATAAATAGAACCGTCACGGGTGCGTCAGTGGACGATGCACCTCGATAGTGCACACGGTTACTGTACCGAGGTGCGGAAGTGTTCTACTAAAAACACGTTTTTCTACAGCTACTGTGTGCGAATGTTATGGACTTCACATACGATTATTCATAGGTTTTCACATGTGTTGTTGGATGATCGGACATGGTGGGTGTTGTTTCACTATATGTGCTCATCTCTTTTCGCACATGTTTTTATCAATTGTATGTTCATTGCTAATATTGCATAGATTATTATATGGAGAACCATGATTGAAGCATATATGTGTCCAACTACAGAAGCAACACATAATAGTACGATAATGGTTATATTTATTTGACTATTCATACACAACATATTTATGCATTTTTATATGGATTCATTGTTACCCATACAAATGAGATAGATATACTGAATATATAATTTAGTTTTGTGGTTGTGTCCTTATCTTTGTGAGAAGCTCCGAAGATTATAATAGCATCACCGTCTTCGATGGTTTCAACATGAACCTGTTGCGGCTGATCCTTCAAGTGTAGTTCTTTATTTTCTCAAGAGAAGTCTAATTTTATGTAAAGTTCAGTTCTGAACTCCTCAAGAGAATATTGCACATAAATATTATCACTATGACAGTAGATAAAAAAGAGATTAAAAATTCAAGTAAAATAATTAGTGGATTTACCTAGAAGTGAAACTACAACTACAACTTCCCATTTGTCAACTACAACAAACACTACTATATCTAGCTTTGCCTGACTCCAATGATGGAGGGGCGAGGATAGCGACACGCCTTCGGCTCATGCTAGTGTATGTAGTCGTCGCTAGGTAGTCTAAGAACATACTTGTAATAATTTTTATTTTTTTGGGAATCTTTAAACTGATATTGATGATTATAAATAGATCGGTGTTTGAAAAAAAACATATAATAGAAATGTCCATTTTCAGTTGGACGTACGACCCTTGATGGGAAAGACTATAATGCATTCCACGTCAAACCTCTACCGATATTGGTAGATAATTAATACTTTGGTAGATCGTTGGCGCATAATTAAGTCAGTGTTCCCCTATGGTGTGGCTACTATACCCCATCTCTATAGTCATCTTTAAATCCATTTGATGCCATCAGGTACGTTCCTAGGGTTGGTCCAGGTAGGAGCCACAATAGCAACAACATTTTTGTTGATACTAATAGTAATCATAGTGCATAGATTACAAATGTATAGAAATACATGCAGCTTGACCCTGGAATAATTATTTCTAGCCCAGCATGCTAGCTTCTCTCTCGTCACAATACAAAGCAATAAAATGAACATGGCATTCTCTTGTATATGTTTTGTCCAATCGACATGATATTTTCTATGGTAGTTTAATATGGACTTCACAAACGGTTATTCACAGTTATTGGATGATTGCACACAGTGTGTGTTGTTTCACCGTATGTGCTCATCTCTTTTCGCACATGTTTTTGATCAATTGTATGTTCGTTGCTAATATTGCATATATTTTTACCTGCAGAACCATGATTGAAGCATATATGTGCCCAACCTCAGAAGCAACACATAATAGTACGATATTGGTTATATTTATTTGACTGTTCATACCTCACATATTCATGCATTTTTATATGGATTTATTGTTACCTATACAAATGAGATAGATATACTGAATATATAATTTAGTTTTGTGGTTGTGTCTTTATCTTCGTGAGAAACTCCGAAAATGACAATAGCATCACCATCTTCGATGGTTTCAACACGAACCTGTTGCGGCTGACCCTTCAAGTGTAGTTCTTTATTTTCTCAAGAGAAGTATAATTTAATGTAAAGTTCAGTTCTGAACTCCTCAAGAGAATATTGCACATAAATATTATCACTATGACAGTAGATAAAAAAGAGATTAAAAATTCAAGTAAAATAATTAGTGGATTTACCTAGAAATGAAACTACAACTACAACTTCGTGTTTGTCAACTACAACAAACACTACTATATCTAGTTTTGCCTGACTCCAATGATGGAGGGGCGAGGATAGCGACACGCCTTCGGCTCATACTAGTGTATGTAGTCATCGCTAGATAGTCTAAGAACATACTTGTAATAATTTTTATTTTTTTGAGAATCTTTAAACTAATATTGATGATTATAGATAGATCGGTGTTTTAGAAAAAAAACTTATAATAGAAATGTCCATTTTCAGTTGGACGTACGACCCTTGACGGGAAAGACTATAATGCATTCCACGTCATACCTCTACCCATATTGGTAGATAATTAATACTTTGGTAGATCGTTGGTGCATAATTAAGTCAGTGTTCCCCTATGGTGTGGCTACTATACCCCATCTCTATAGTCATCTTTAAATCCATTCAATGCCATCAGGTACGTTCCTAGGGTTTGTCCAGGTAGGAGCCACAACAACAACAACATTTTTGTTGATAGTAATAGTAATCATAGTGCATAGATTACAAATGTATAGAAATACATGCAGCTTGACCCTGGAAGAGGTATTTCTAGCCCAGCATGCTAGCTTCTCTCTCGTCACACTACAAAGAAATAAAATGAACATGGCATTCTCTTGTATATGTTTTGTCCAATCGACATGATATTTTCTATGGCAGTTTAATATGGACTTCACAAACGATTATTCACAGTTATTGGATGATTGCACACAGTGTGTGTTGTTTCACCGTATGTGCTCATCTCTTTTCGCACATGTTTTTGATCAATTGTATGTTCGTTGCTAATATTGCATATATTTTTACCTGCAGAACCATGATTGAAGCATATATGTGCCCAACTACAGAAGCAACACATAATACTACGATATTGGTTATATTTATTTGACTGTTCATACACCACATATTCATGCATTTCTATATGGATTCATTGTTACCTATACAAATGAGATAGATATACTGAATATATAAATTAGTTTTGTGGTTGTGTCTTTATCTTCGTGAGAAACTCCGAAAATGACAATAGCATCACCATCTTCGATGGTTTCAACACGAACCTGTTGCGGCTGATCCTTCAAGTGTAGTTCTTTATTTTCTCAAGAGAAGTATAATTTTATGTAAAGTTCAGTTCTGAACTCCTCAAGAGAATATTGCACATAAATATTATCACTATGACAGTAGATAAAAAAGAGATTAAACATTCAAGTAAAATAATTAGTGGATTTACCTAGAAATGAAACTACAACTACAACTTCCCGTTTGTCAACTACAACAAACACTACTATATCTAGTTTTGCCTGACACCAATGATGGAGGGGCGAGGATAGCGACACGCCTTCGGCTCATACTAGTGTATATAGTCGTCGCTAGGTAGTCTAAGAACATACTTGTAATAATTTTTATTTTTTTGAGAATCTTTAAACTGATATTGATGATTATAAATAGATCGGTGTTTTAGAAAAAAAAACATATAATAGAAATGTCCATTTTCAGTTGGACGTACGACCCTTGACGGGAAAGACTATAATGCATTCCACGTCATACCTCTACCGATATTGGTAGATAATTAATACTTTGGTAGATCGTTGGCGCATAATTAAGTCAGTGTTCCCCTATGGTGTGGCTACTATACCCCATCTCTATAGTCATCTTTAAATCCATTTGATGCCATCAGGTACGTTCCTAGGGTTGGTCCAGGTAGGAGCCACAACAACAACAACATTTTTGTTGATACTAATAGTAATCATAGTGCATAGATTACAAATGTATAGAAATACATGCAGCTTGACCCTGGAAGAGGTATTTCTAGCCCAGCATGCTAGCTTCTCTCTCGTCACAATACAAAGAAATAAAATGAACATGGCATTCTCTTGTATATGTTTTGTCCAATCGACATGATATTTTCTATGGCAGTTTAATATGGACTTCACAAACGATTATTCACAGTTATTGGATGATTGCACACAGTGTGTGTTGTTTCACCATATGTGCTCATCTCTTTTCGCACATGTTTTTGATCAATTGTATGTTCGTTGCTAATATTGCATATATTTTTACCTGCAGAACAATGATTGAAGCATATATGTGCCCAACTACAGAAGCAACACATAATAGTACGATATTGGTTATATTTATTTGACTGTTCATACACCACATATTCATGCATTTCTATATGGATTCATTGTTACCTATACAAATGAGATATATATACCAAATATATAAGTTAGTTTTGTGCTTGTGTCTTTATCTTCATGAGAAGCTCCGAAAATGACAATAGCATCACCGTCTTCGATGGTTTCAACACGAACCTGTTGCGTCCGACCCTTCAAGTGTTGTTCTTTATTTTCTCAAGAGAAGTATAATTTTATGTAAAGTTCAGTTCTTAACTCCTCATGAGAATATTGCACATAAATATTATCACTATGACACTAGATAAAAAAGAGATAAAAATTTCAAGTAAAATAATTAGTGGATTTACCTAGAAATAAAACTACAACTACAACTTCCCGTTTGTCAACTACAACAAACCCTACTATATCGAGCTTTGCCTGACTCCAATGATGGAGGGGCTAGGATAGAGACACACCTTCGGCTCGTGCTAGTGTATGTAGTCATCGCTAGGTAGTCTAAGAACATACTTGTAATTTCTTTTTTTTTTTGAGAATCTTCAAACTGCTATTGATGATTATAAATAGATCAGTAGAATTTTAAAAAAGAAACTTATAATAGAAATGTTCATTTTTAGTTAGACGTACGACCCTTGACGGGAAATACTATAATGCACTCCATGTCATGCCTTTACCGCTATTGGTAGATAATTAATACTTTGGTAGATAGTTGACGCATAATTAAGTCTGTGCTTCCCTATGGTGTGGCTACTATACCCCATCTCTATAGTCATCTTTAAGTCCATTTGATGCCATCAGGTACGTTTCTGGGGTTGGTCCAGGTAGGAGCCACAACAACAACATTTTTATTGATACTTGTAGTAATCATAGTGCATAGAATCCAAATGTATAGAAATACATGCAGCTTGGTCCTGAGAGGGTTATTACTGCCCCAGCATGCTAGCTTCTCTCTCGTCACGATACAAAGTAACAAAATGAACATGCGATTCTCTTGTATATGTTTTGTTCAATCGATATGGTTTTTTCTATGACAGTTTAATATGGACATCTTCAGCTTTCTTGCCAAATTCTTTGGGCTTTGTTTTTCTAAGGTTGCACTTGATGTTGCATGTTCACTATTTGTCAGCTCCCTTTAATATCTGCTAGAAGCTCGCCTAGACTACTCATAGGTACCATGTATTGGATGCATGTAAAAAATGGTTTGTAATTAATAATGGGAGTTAATAATGATATTGTATTATATTAGTTAGATAATCGTATCACAACACGTAGTTTAATATCAAAGAGTTATAATACGCAATTTTGCATTTCGATTCAATAAAAAACATGATAAGACTCGTCTAGGACCCCTTTTTTACATCCGCTCTAGGATCATCGTGCTAACTACACGTCAGACCTATGAGAACCCCTTTATTACTGCCGGAGCTATTCTTATACCTAGATATCATAACATAGTCAGTTTTCCAACTATTATAAGCATACAAAAAATTTGATAGAGTATATGATATTGTTGGAGTACCATGGCAATGCATACAATGTAGACTAGTACATAGAAAACATTCACACATGGCTGAAATCGTCTGTCGTACGATAAATAGAACCATCACGGGTGCGTCAATGGACGAGGCACCTCGATAGTGCATATGGTTACTGTACCGAGGTGCGGAAGTGTTCTACTAAAAACACGTTTTTCTACAGTTATTGTGTGCGAATGTTATGGACTTCACATACGATTATTCATAGGTTTTCACATGTGTTGTTGGATGATCGCACATGGTGGGTGTTGTTTCACTATATGTGCTCATCTCTTTTCGCACATGTTTTTATCAATTGTATGTTCATTGCTAATATTTCATATATTTTTATATGGAGAACCATGATTGAAGCATATATGTGCCCAACTACAGAAGCAACATATAATAGTATGATATTGGTTATATTTATTTGACTGTTCATACACAACATATTTATGCATTTTTATATGGATTCATTGTTATCCATACAAATGAGATAGATATACTGAATATATAATTTAGTTTTGTGGTTGTGTCTTTATCTTTATGAGAAGCTCCGAAGATTATAATAGCATCACCGTCTTGGATGGTTTCAACATGAACCTGTTGCGGCTGACCCTTCAAGTGTAGTTCTTTATTTTCTCAAGGGAAGTGTAATTTTATGTAAAGTTCAGTTCTGAACTCCTCAAGAGAATATTGAACATAAATATTATCACTATGACAGTAGATAAAAAAGAGATTAAACATTCAAGTAAAATAATTAGTGGATTTACCTAGAAATGAAACTACAACTACAACTTCCCATTTGTCAACTACAACAAACACTACTATATCTAGCTTTGCCTGACGCCAATGATGGAGGGGCGAGGATAGCGACACGCCTTCGGCTCATGCTAGTGTATGTAGCCGTCGCTAGGTAGTCTAAGAACATACTTGTAATAATTTTTATTTTTTTGGGAATCTTTAAACTGATAATGATGATTATAAATAGATCGGTGTTTTAGAAAAAAAACTTATAATAGAAATGTCCATTTTCAGTTGGACGTACGACCCTTGACGGGAAAGACTATAATGCATTCCACGTCATACCTCTACCGATATTGGTAGATAATTAATACTTTGGTAGATCGTTGGCGCATAATTAAGTCAGTGTTCCCCTATGGTGTGGCTACTATACCCCATCTCTATAGTCATCTTTAAATCCATTTGATGCCATCAGGTACGTTCCTAGGGTTGGTCCAGGTAGGAGCCACAACAACAACAACATTTTTGTTGATAGTAATAGTAATCATAGTGCATAGATTACAAATGTATAGAAATACATGCAGCTTGACCCTGGAAGAGGTATTTCTAGCCCAGCATGCAAGCTTGTCTCTCGTCACAATACAAAGAAATAAAATGAACATGGCATTCTCTTGTATATGTTTTGTCCAATCGACATGATATTTTCTATGGCAGTTTAATATGGACTTCACAAACGATTATTCACAGTTATTGGATGATTGCACACAGTGTGTGTTGTTTCACCGTATGTGCTCATCTCTTTTCGCACATGTTTTTGATCAATTGTATGTTCGTTGCTAATATTGCATATATTTTTACCTTCAGAACCATGATTGAAGCATATATGTGCCCAACTACAGAAGCAACACATAATACTACGATATTGGTTATATTTATTTGACTGTTCATACACCACATATTCATGCATTTCTATATGGATTCATTGTTACCTATACAAATGAGATAGATATACTGAATATATAAATTAGTTTTGTGGTTGTGTCTTTATCTTTGTGAGAAACTCCAAAAATGACAATAGCATCACCATCTTCGATGGTTTCAACACGAACCTGTTGCGGCTGACCCTTCAAGTGTAGTTCTTTATTTTCTCAAGAGAAGTATAATTTTATGTAAAGTTCAGTTCTGAACTCCTCAAGAGAATATTGCACATAAATATTATCACTATGACAGTAGATAAAAAAGAGATTAAACATTCAAGTAAAATAATTAGTGGATTTACCTAGAAATGAAACTACAACTACAACTTCCCGTCTGTCAACTACAACAAACACTACTATATCTAGTTTTGCCTGACACCAATGATGGAGGGGCGAGGATAGCGACACGCCTTCGGCTCATACTAGTGTATATAGTCGTCGCTAGGTAGTCTAAGAACATACTTGTAATAATTTTTATTTTTTTGAGAATCTTTAAACTGATATTGATGATTATAAATAGATCGGTGTTTTAGAAAAAAAAACATATAATAGAAATGTTCATTTTCAGTTGGACGTACGACCCTTGACGGGAAAGACTATAATGCATTCCACGTCATACCTCTACCGATATTGGTAGATAATTAATACTTTGGTAGATCGTTGGCGCATAATTAAGTCAGTGTTCCCCTATGGTGTGGCTACTATACCCCATCTGTATAGTCATCTTCAAATCCATTTGATGCCATCAGGTACGTTCCTAGGGTTGGTCCAGGTAGGAGCCACAACAACAACAACATTTTTGTTGATACTAATAGTAATCATAGTGCATAGATTACAAATGTATAGAAATACATGCAGCTTGACCCTGGAAGAGTTATTTCTAGCCCAGTATGCTAGCTTCTCTCTCGTCATAATACAAAGAAATAAAATGAACATGTCATTCGCTTGTATATGTTTTGTCCAATCGACATGATATTTTCTATGGCAGTTTAATATGGACTTCACAAACGATTATTCACAGTTATTGGATGATTGCACACAGTGTGTGTTGTTTCGCCGTATGTGCTCATCTCTTTTCGCACATGTTTTTGATCAATTGTATGTTTGTTGGTAATATTGCATATATTTTTACCTGCAGAACCATGATTGAAGCATATATGTGCCCAACTACAGAAGCAACACATAATAGTACGATATTGGTTATATTTATTTGACTGTTCATACCTCACATATTCATGCATTTTTATATGGATTCATTGTTACCTATACAAATGAGATAGATATACTGAATATATAATTTAGTTTTGTGGTTGTGTCTTTATCTTCGTGAGAAACTCCGAAAATGACAATAGCATCACCATCTTCGATGGTTTCAACACGAACCTGTTGCGGCTGACCCTTCAAGTGTAGTTCTTTATTTTCTCAAGAGAAGTATAATTTTATGTAAAGTTCAGTTCTGAACTCCTCAAGAGAATATTGCACATAAATATTATCACTATGACAGTAGATAAAAAAGAGATTAAAAATTCAAGTAAAATAATTAGTGGGTTTACCCAGAAATGAAACTACAACTACAACTTCCCGTTTTTCAACTACAACAAACACTACTATATCTAGCTTTGCCTGACTCCAATGATGGAGGGGCGAGGATAGCGACACGCCTTCGGCTCATACTAGTGTATGTAGTCGTCGCTAGGTAGTCTAAGAACATACTTGTAATAATTTTTATTTTTTTGAGAATCTTTAAACTGATATTGATGATTATAAATAGATCGGTGTTTTAGAAAAAAAAACTTATAATAGAAATGTTCATTTTCAGTTGGACGTACGACCCTTGACGGGAAAGACTATAATGCATTCCACGTCATACCTCTACCGATATTGGTAGATAATTAATACTTTGGTAGATCGTTGGCGCATAATTAAGTCAGTGTTCCCCTATGGTGTGGCTACTATACCCCATCTGTATAGTCATCTTCAAATCCATTTGATGCCATCAGGTACGTTCCTAGGGTTGGTCCAGGTAGGAGCCACAACAACAACAACATTTTTGTTGATACTAATAGTAATCATAGTGCATAGATTACAAATGTATAGAAATACATGCAGCTTGACCCTGGAAGAGTTATTTCTAGCCCAGTATGCTAGCTTCTCTCTCGTCACAATACAAAGAAATAAAATGAACATGTCATTCGCTTGTATATGTTTTGTCCAATCGACATGATATTTTCTATGGCAGTTTAATATGGACTTCACAAACGATTATTCACAGTTATTGGATGATTGCACACAGTGTGTGTTGTTTCGCCGTATGTGCTCATCTCTTTTCGCACATGTTTTTGATCAATTGTATGTTCGTTGCTAATATTGCATATATTTTTACCTGCAGAACCATGATTGAAGCATATATGTGCCCAACTATAGAAGCAACACATAATAGTACGATATTGGTTATATTTATTTGACTGTTCATACCTCACATATTCATGCATTTTTATATGGATTCATTGTTACCTATACAAATGAGATAGATATACTGAATATATAATTTAGTTTTGTGGTTGTGTCTTTATCTTCGTGAGAAACTCCGAAAATGACAATAGCATCACCGTCTTCGATGGTTTCAACACGAACCTGTTGCGGCTGACCCTTCAAGTGTAGTTCTTTATTTTCTCAAGAGAAGTATAATTTTATGTAAAGTTCAGTTCTGAACTCCTCAAGAGAATATTGCACATAAATATTATCACTATGACAGTAGATAAAAAAGAGATTAAAAATTCAAGTAAAATAATTAGTGGGTTTACCCAGAAATGAAACTACAACTACAACTTCCCGTTTTTCAACTACAACAAACACTACTATATCTAGCTTTGCCTGACTCCAATGATGGAGGCGCGAGGATAGCGACACGCCTTCGGCTCATACTAGTGTATGTAGTCGTCGCTAGGTAGTCTAAGAACATACTTGTAATAATTTTTATTTTTTTGAGAATCTTTAAACTGATATTGATGATTATAAATAGATCAGTGTTTTAGAAAAAAAACTTGTAATAGAAATGTCCATTTTCAGTTGGACAGACGACCCTTGACGGGAAAGACCATAATGCATTCCACGTCATACCTCTACCGATATTGGTAGATAATTAATACTTTGGTAGATCGTTGGCGCATAATTAAGTCAGTGTTCCCCTATGGTGTGGCTACTATACCCCATCTCTATAGTCATCTTTAAATCCATTTGATGCCATCAGGTACGTTCCTAGGGTTGGTCCAGGTAGGATCCACAACAACAACAACATTTTTGTTGATACTAATAGTAATCATAGTGCATAGATTACAAATGTATAGAAATACATGCAGCTTGACCCTGGAAGAGTTATTTCTAGCCCAGCATGCTAGCTTCTCTCTCGTCACAATACAAAGCAATAAAATGAACATGGCATTCTCTTGTATATGTTTTTTCCAATCGACATGATATTTTCTATGGCAGTTTAATATGGACTTCACAAACGATTATTCACAGTTATTGGCTGATTGCACACAGTGTGTGTTGTTTCACCGTATGTGCTCATCTCTTTTCGCACATGTTTTTGATCAATTGTATGTTCGTTGCTAATATTGCATATATTTTTACCTGCAGAACAATGATTGAAGCATATATGTGCCCAACTACAGAAGCAACACATAATAGTACGATATTGGTTATATTTATTTGACTGTTCATACACCACATATTCATGCATTTCTATATGGATTCATTGTTACCTATACAAATGAGATATATATACCAAATATATAAGTTAGTTTTGTGCTTGTGTCTTTATCTTCATGAGAAGCTCCGAAAATGACAATAGCATCACCGTCTTCGATGGTTTCAACACGAACCTGTTGCGTCCGACCCTTCAAGTGTTGTTCTTTATTTTCTCAAGAGAAGTATAATTTTATGTAAAGTTCAGTTCTTAACTCCTCATGAGAATATTGCACATAAATATTATCACTATGACACTAGATAAAAAAGAGATAAAAATTTCAAGTAAAATAATTAGTGGATTTACCTAGAAATAAAACTACAACTACAACTTCCCGTTTGTCAACTACAACTACTATATCGAGCTTTGCCTGACTCCAATGATGGAGGGGCGAGGATAGAGACACGCCTTCGGCTCGTGCTAGTGTAGGTTGTCATCGCTAGGTAGTCTAAGAACATACTTGTAATTTTTTTATTTTTTTGAGAATCTTCAAACTGCTATTGATGATTATAAATAGATCGGTAGAATTTTAAAAAAGAAACTTATAATAGAAATGTTCATTTTCAGTTGGACGTACGACCCTTGACGGGAAATACTATAATGCACTCCATGTCATGCCTTTACCGCTATTGGTAGATAATTAATACTTTGGTAGATAGTTGACGCATAATTAAGTCTGTGCTCCCCTATGGTGTGGCTACTATACCCCATCTCTATATATAAGTCCATTTGATGCCATCAGGTACGTTTCTGGGGTTGGTCCAGGTAGGAGCCACAACAACAACATTTTTATTGATACTTGTAGTAATCATAGTGCATAGAATCCAAATGTATAGAAATACATGCAGCTTGGTCCTGAGAGGGTTATTACTGCCCCAGCATGCTAGCTTCTCTCTCATCACGATACAAATTAACAAAATGAACATGGCATTCTCTTGTATATGTTTTGTTCAATCGATATGGTTTTTTCTATGACAGTTTAATATGGACATCTTCAGCTTTCTTGCCAAGTTATTTGGGCTTTCATTTTCTAAGGTCGCACTTGATGTTGCAGGTTCACTATTTGTCGGCTCCCTTTAATATCTGCTAGAAGCTCGCCTAGACTACTCGTAGGTACCATGTATTGGATGCATGTAAAAAATGGTTTGTAATTAATAATGGGAGTTAATAATGATATTGTATTATATTAGTTAGATACTCGTATCACAACACGTAGTTTAATATCAAAGAGTTATAATACGCAATTTTGCATTTCGATTCAATAAAAAACATGATAAGACTCGTCTAGGACCCCTTTTTTACATCCGCTCTAGGATCATCGTGCTAACTACAGGTGAGACCTATGAGAACCCCTTTATTACTGCCGGAGCTATTCTTATACCTAGATTGTCATAACATAGTCAGTTTTCCAACTATTATAAGCATACAAAAAATTTGATAGAGTATATGATATTGTTGGAGTACCATGGCAATGCATACAATGTAGACTAGTACATAGCAAACATTCACACATGGCTGAAATCGTCTATCGTATGATAAATAGAACCATCACGGGTGCGTCAGTGGACGATGCACCTCGATAGTGCATACGGTTACTGTACCGAGGTGCGGAAGTGTTCTACTAAAAACACGTTTTTCTACAGCTACTGTGTGCGAATATTATGGACTTCACATACGATTATTCATAGGTTTTCACATGTGTTGTTGGTTGATCGCACATGGTGGGTGTTGTTTCACTATATGTGCTCATCTCTTTTCGCACATGTTTTTGTCAATTGTATGTTCATTGCTAATATTGCATATATTTTTATATGGAGAACCATGATTGAAGCATATATGTGCCCAACTATAGAAGCAACACATAATAGTACGATATTGGTTATATTTATTTGACTATTCATACACAACATATTTATGCATTTTTATATGGATTCATTGTTACCCATACAAATGAGATAGATATACTGAATATATAATTTAGTTTTGTGGTTGTGTCTTTATCTTCATGAGAAGCGCCGAAGATTATAATAGCATCACCGTCTTCGATGGTTTCAACATGAACCTGTTGCGGCTGACCCTTCAAGTGTAGTTCTTGATTTTCTCAAGAGAAGTGTAATTTTCTATAAATTTCAATTCTTAACTCCTCATGAGAATATTGCATATAAATATTATCACTATGACACTAGATAAAAAATGCAAGTAAAATAATTAGTGGATTTACCTAGAAATGAAACTACAACTTCCCGTCTGTCAACTACAACAAACCCTACTATATCGAGATTTGCCTGACTCCAATGATGGAGGGGCGAGGATAGCAACACGCCTTTGGCTCGTGCTATTGTATGTAGTCGTCGCTAGGTAGTCTAAGAACATACTTGTAATTTTTAATTTTTTGAGAATCTTTAAACTGCTATTTTGATGATTATAAATAGGTCGGTGGAATTTTAAAAAAAACTTATAATAGAAATGTCCATTTTCGGTTGGATGTACGACCCTTGACGGGAAAGACTATAATGCACTCTACGTCATGCCTTTACCGCTATTGGTAGATAATTAAAAATTTGGTAGATTGTTGGCGCATAATTAAGTTTGTGCTTCCCTGTGGTGTGGCTACTATACCCCATCTCTATAATCATCTTTTCCATTTGATGCCCTCGGGTACGTTCCTGGGGTTGGTCCAGGTAGGAGCCACAACAACAACAACATTTTTATTAATAGTAGTAGTAATCATAGTGTATAGAATACAAATGTATAGTAATACATACAGCTTGGCCCTGAGAGAGATTTTTCTGCCCCAGCATGCCAGCTTCTCTCTCGTCACGATACAAAGCAACAAATTGAACATAACATTCTCTTGTATATGTTTTTTCAATCGTCATGGTTTTTGTATGCCAGTTTAATATGGACATCTTCAGCTTTCTTGCCAAATTCTTTGGGCTTTCAGTTTCTAAGGTTGCATTTTATGTTGCAGGTTCACTATTTGTCGGCTCCCTTTAATATCTGCTAGAAGCTCGCTTAGACTACTCATAGGTACAATGTATTGGATGCATGCAAAAAATGGTGTGTAATTAATGATGGGAGTTAATAGGGATATTGTATTATATTAGTCAGATACTCGTATCACAACACGTAGAAATAGAAAATTTAATATCAAAGAGTTATAACACGCAATTTTGCATTTCGATTCAATAAAAAACATGATAAGACTCGTCTAGGACCCCTTTTTTACATCCGCTCTAGGATCATCGCGCTAACTACACGTGAGACCTATCAGAATCCCTCTATTACTGTCAGTGCAATTCTTATACCTAGATGTCATAACATAGTCTGTTGGGGGGTGACCTCTAGATACCCCAACCAGACAAGAACTACGACATTCGGTTCACGGCTGGCTAGCTGAGCGCAGCCGGATATGAGCAGGTCATGCCGGCTACTTTACGGTAGCCGGAACCACGAGGAGCAACAAGGCACAGGGCTGGCTACATCAGCATAGCTGGACTCAATCAGGAGGATAGAGCGACGTGCCTCACAGTGTGCGGTACGCCCTGGTACAATGACAAGACCCGCAACTACACGGCCATATCGAAGACTTTGCTGGGTGACACGGGAACAGTGGCCAGCTGCTGACGACGGGCTCGCACGACATTCACTATACCCACGACGACCCTACCGCATGTATCTCGATGGGATGTAATTGTACCGGATACAGTAGATGACCAGCCGGCTGGGGCTCACCTGTGGGACCCGCCAGCCAGACTGGACACTGAGACTGTTTCCTCTCTGCCTATATAAGGAGAGGCAAGGCTCTCGTAGCAAGGGTTGGTCTTAGTGCATTTAAGGAGGTAGATCGAAGATATAGCTCGAGGAGCGATTGTAGCCCGTATACCACTCATAATCAGATCGGCAGGAGTAGGAGCTTTACCACACCACGAGGGCTCCGAACCTTGGTACTTCTTTTGTCTCTCTACACTTGCTCATATCCAATCCCGCCTACGGACGCCATCAAGAGCTTCCCTGCTAGTCCCCACACCTCTATCTAACCTATTTAGGTACTGCCGTTTCCAATACAACGACAGTTGGCGCCCACCGTGGGGCAAGATAGCTTCGACTGGAGTCACGTTCTGCACAGTACCCCGCACTTCAGCCGGTGAGCGCGTGGGCTCCGGCCTGGTGCTTACGCTCGGCAAGTTTGACTGCGTAATCGAAAACGCTTCGTGTTTCGCCGGATCCACATTTCCGGCAAACGGCTCTATTCTACTCTTCGGCAATCTCCCCATCTACATCGCCACCATGCCAGAGCGTTTCCCTAGGGAGATCGTCTCTGTCACGGACCGCTGTACCTCGGTAGTTGTGCCTCTGTCGCTCCTCGTGGCGTCGAGGTGATGATGGCTGGCTCCAGTTCTTAGCCCCGTCAGCCTCGGGAGAAGGGCGCGGACAAGGCCGGAACATCCGCTCCGCCGTAGCCTAGGAACCCGGTGGAGGAGGCCATTGACCGGCTCCTCACGCCGGTTAACCTCGGGGATAACCCGGAGGAGGCGGAAGCCAACTTCACCATGGAGAGGCAGCTTCACCTCCAGTAGCCCATGGAGATGGCTGCGACCAGGAAGCAAATCGAGATCACCTGGCGGGAGTACGACTGCGCTCACGGCCATACTCCGGCTACCGCGGAGTCGAGGCGACGCGGACAGGTACGATGCCGATGCGGCGAGTTAAGCGGAAGGATGGAAAGGGATGGCGAGCCGGATCCGCCAACTGCTCTCATCCGGCCCACCTACAGCACACCCATCAAGAACCTGCGTGCGGCACGAGCCACCGCAGACGAACTGCCCAACTTGGAGGGCGAGGAGCGAGACCGATAGCACGCCCGGGTGCAAGAGATCCTCCGGATCATGGATGAGCATGTTGATGCCAACCGGCAGATGCATGAGGACCCCAGCTGCTCTAAGGGAAGCAAGCCGCCTGGCAATAGCAAGGGCGCACCCCGCGAGACCTAGCAGGCGTCCTCCCCTCTGGCTAAGGCCCGTAGCAAGCGCCGCAGCTCTTGCAACAAGGGCCAGCCGCGCCAGGAGCAAACGGTGAACAACAACCCACAGCCTCCCCCTCCACCAACCGGAGCACCACGACTTACCGGTTCCCGTCTCTCGGGCCGGGTAGGAGTGCCCAACCCGGACCGTCCGGATGCCCGTGACTGCATCGAGCTCCTCGCTCAAGCGCGCATCTCAGAAGAGGAAGATTCCACTGGACTGGTTTGTTTCGGACTCCGCATCCGGAACGAGCCGTTTCCTGATAAGTTCACCCTACCTAGGGATACCCCCAAGTACGACAACATCATGAAGCCAGAAGATTGGAATCACCCACGGCAGTTGTCATCGCCCACGGTAACAAGCGCGTAGCGATGCGCTACATCCCCCTCATGCTAACTGGGTCGGCAAGGACATGGCTCAACAGCCTCACGCCCAACACTATCAACGCCTGGCCAGATTTTGAGAAGGTGTTTGTCTGCAACTTCACTGGCATGTACAAGCGTCCGGGCCGCCCGCGCGACCTGGCCTTGTGTGTCCAGGGCGACCATGAGTTGGATCGCGAGTACCTCGCCAGGTGGACGAAGCTGCACAACACCTGCGAGGGCATCGTGGAGAGCCAAGTGATCGGGTTGTTCATCGAGGGGTGCTGAGAAGGCACCATGCTTTGCCACTGGCTACTATGTGATGAGCCAAAAACCATGGTGGAGCTCATGATGGTTGTTGACCAGTACGCCACAACTGATGCTGCAATGAAGAAACCTCTCCAGGTGAGTGATACATTGCAAATGTATCTATAATTTTTGATGTTCCATGCTTGGTTTTATCTACTTTCTTGTGTTTTGTCCACACTTTGGAGTACTTTTCATATGATTTCTTAGACTAACCTATTAACAAGATGCCACAGTGCCAGTTGCCTGTTTTCTGCTGTTTTTGGTTCCAGAAAGTCAGAAAATGAATATTCTCGGAATTGGACGGGACAAAAGCCAAAGTCAATATTTCACCGAGGGGAACACGGAGCCAGAAGACGAGACGGAGAGGGGCCAGCTACACTATAGGGTGGCGTGGGTCCCCCTTGGCCACGCCACCAGGTGGTGTGGGCCCCTCCGGCCTCCACCGACCTTGCCCTTTCGCCTATATATTCCTCCCGATGCGAAAACCCTAAAGAGTCAAGCCTCCAGCCATGAAAAGTTCCGCAGCGCCACCGCCACTGAAGGGGAGATTCGGGGGACAGAAAGTCTCTATTCCGGCACCCTGCCGAGACGGGGAAGTGCCCTCGGAGCCATCTCTATCGATCTCCACCACTATCTCCATCACCATTGCTGATTCCCATGATGAGGAGGGAGTAGTTCTCTCTCGAGGCTAAGGGTTCTACCGGTAGCTATGTGTTCATCTCTCTCTATGCATGATCATATTGTGATCATGAGCTTTAGAATCAAGTAGATCTACCTTGTTACTCAAGTGCTTTAATAGATCTCTGCTCTCCCCATGTGTGTGAAAGTGATAGCGTGCACACCATGGTGACACTTAGGCTAGATATTACAAATACTTGTTATGAGTTATATTTGGAGTTGGATGTCTTTATGAAATTGTGGTGTTTGTTGGAACCATCTAGTGCTCAAGGTGATAGTGTGGGGTTTTCATGCACAGTTATGTTGTTCTTGGAGCGTCTTCTTTTTTGTTTTTAGTTTTGGTTTTCGTTTGCTTGAATAAATTGGTTGGACCCCCTCTTTCATACATTGGTTTTCAAAAAGTTTGGTTTGGATTGGAAAAGAGTAGGAAAGGTCATGCTTAACTGGTAAAGAGAGCTTGTTTTCGACTACGGCCTATGCTTTGTCATGCCATGATTGATATTGTTCTGGCTTTATGCTTAGTATTCTTTGTTGTAGGATGACATGTTATAAACAATTGAGATTGCTTAATGTGCCTTGGATTAATCATGCGTTATTTTAGCATATTAAAGCATAGTATAGTGGTATTCTCCTTTGATGCTTTATTTGGGTTGACTTGGCACATGCTCACACCATGTTATGACTATCCAAAGTCACGATAGCCTTTATGATCCTTTAGTTTTCAACTTGTAGTATCACTTTATGCTTTCATCAATGATGTTTTGTTGCTCTGCATGATTTTGGCCATTATTGCTCTCTTAGTTTGTCGCTCCCAGTCTTTTGCTAGCCTCCATAACCAAGTATGAGTTCCACTCATGCATCCAACTCCTTAAACCAAGTTATTCCAAAGAGTCCACCATACCTACCTACTAGCTTATGCTATTCCAAGTATATTCATGTTTTTGTTTACCTTCCAAATTAAACTTGTTATGAGAAAACTAGTGATTAAAAGCTCTCACGAACTTGATGGCACACTTTACTTCTCTTGCCCTTAATAAACTTGAACCATTGGGTCCTTCTTTGTTGCGTATATGCTTGCGCTTTATAAGTTGAAATTAGCAGAACCATGTATCATGGGGAACGCTTTCAACATTGCACTTGTACTTTGTACCCCGTTGATATCATGTTCTTTTGCTTATGGATCCCGGCGGTGTGAAATAAAAGTGGAACTTGTAATATCATGGAGTTTGTATGTGTGTTAGAGAAACGCCTGGGCCGCTAGCCTAAGCCATGCCTAATCATGGTGGAAACATGCAGCATCACCATAATGATCACTCTATGAAGCATCCTCAATAAAAACCTATGCAAATAGCAAATAAAAAGATCGCTCAGATGCTCATTATCTGCTTGCCTTGTCATTTTGATTATGGGATAGCTCCTGTATCATGTGCAAAGGGTACCCCATTGGTGGTTCTTTATGATACATATGTACTTACAATGACAAGAGCTTACTTGTGACTAAAGTTGAGTAGCATGAGGTTCGGTCTTCGTAAGTAAGGGGCTTGAGATTTCGGCTTATAACTTGTCAAGCATATCCTCTTAGTTGTGTCACTTTAACCTTAATCACCTTAAAGATGCTTATGATAGGGGCAATGAGAGCTGAAAGCTATTAAGTACCATAATTTTTGGAAGCTCTTTATGAAACTTGAATCTCTGCTTCCTTCTATGAAGGCCTTTCTTCCACCATTATATTGAGTCTCCACCTTCTACCTTTATGCACCTACTTTGAGAGCATAGTGGCCATTCTTAGTTCTATGTGCATTGTCCCAAGACTAGTTGATTGATGCATAACTTGATATTGCTTGTTTAAAACTATTTGTATCTAGTCACTCTTATGAACTTTGAAGGTGTCCTATGCATTTATATTTGCTACTCTATGAGGGACAAGCTGAATGCCATTATGCTATGTTTTCTTTATGTGAAACAAACAAACGTCTTGCAAAGCATTGTTATTCATGAATCTTTTGTTTGTGCCTTTTCATGTTGCAACATAGTTTCTTTGTCCTATTGCTAGAACTTTGTCTTTCATGTTATGATTGAAGTACTATGATCCCATCTTTGAATGTTTTACAAATACTTTGATCAAGTTTATGATGGTGCATGTCACCTCAAGAATTATTCTTTCTTTTTATCACTTACCTACTCGAGGACGAGCAGGAGTTAAGCTTGGGGATGTTGATACATTGCAAATGTATCTATAATTTTTGATGTTCCATGCTTGGTTTTATCTACTTTCTTATGTTTTATTCCAACTTTGGAGTACCTTTCATATGATTTCTTGGACTAACCTATTAACAAGATGCCACATTGCCAGTTGCCTGTTGTCTATTGTTTTTGGTTCCAGAAAGTTAGAAAATGAATATTCTCGGAATTGGATGGGACAAAAGCTAAAGTCAATATTTCACTGAGGGGAACACGGAGCCAGAAGACGAGACGGAGAGGGGCCAGGGGCCGACCACGCCATAGGGTGGCGCGGGTCCCCCTTGGCCGTGCCACCAGGTGGTGTGGGCCCCTCCGGCCTCCACTGACCTTGCCCTTTCGCCTATAAGAAGCCCCCGATGTGAAAACCCTAAATAATCAAGCCTCCAGCCATGAAAACTTCCGCAGCGCCGCCGCCACCGAAGGGGAGATTCGGGGGACAGAAAGTCTCTGTTCTGGCACCCTACCGGGATGGGGAAGTACCCCAGGAGCTATCACCATCGATTTCCACCACCATCTCCATCACCATTACTGATTCCCATGATGAGGAGGGAGTAGTTCTCTCTCGAGGCTAAGGGTTCTACCGGTAGCTATGTGTTCATGTCTCTCTCTCTATGCATGATCATATTGTGATCATGAGCTTTGTAATCAAGTAGATCTACCTTGCTACTCAAGTGCTTTAATATATTTATGCTCTCCCCATGTGTGTGAAAGTGAGAGCGTGCACACCATGGTGGCACTTAGGCTAGATATTACAAATACTTGTTATGAGTTATATTTGGAGTTGGATGTCCTTATGAAAATGTGGTGTTTGTTGGAACCATCTAGTATTCAAGGTGACAGTGTGGGGTTATCTAGATGCGGAAATATAAACTTTGAGGTGTGCTGTTATAGGCCTACCATCGATTAGAGTGTCCAATCGGAGAGTAGTTAAGAGTAGTATCATAAAGAATAATATATTTATATGAGAGTGTTCACTAGTGAAAGTATGATCCCTAGGCCTTGTTTCTAAGCATTTGAAACACCGTTTTCAATTAGATCTGTTACATGTTTGCTTGCTTCCATCCTTATTTCATTTTTACTTTATCTTTTCCACGCCATCAAGCTATCTTCTATTACCGTTACCACTTATAATTATCTATACCACTTGTATTTCACTATCTCTTCGCCGAACTAGTGCACCTATACACCTGACAAGTCTATTGGTTGTGTTGGGGACACAAGAGACTTCTTGTATATTGATTGCAGGGTTGCTTGAGAGGGGATACCTTTGACCACTTCCTCCCTGAGTTCGATAAACCTTGGGTGATCCACTTAAGGGAAAACTTGCTGCTGTTCTACAAACCTCTACACTTGGAGGCCCAAGAACTGTCTACAAGAATAGAAGTGCGTAGACATCAATGGACTAAAGCTCAAGCTTGGGGATGCCACGCGTGTCACCCCAAGAAATATCCAAGAAGTACAAGTGTCAAAGCTTGGGGATGCCCAAGGCATCCCCTTCTTCATCAATAAAAATCCAAGGTTTCTTCCAAACGCTTCATTTTTATTGTTTGATGCACAGTTGTGTTGTTCTTGGAGCGTCTTCTTTTTCGTTTGCTTGGTTTTCTTAGTTTGGTTGAATAAATTGGTTGGACCCCCCTCTTTCATGCATTGGTTTTCAAATAGTTTGGTCTGGATTGGAAAAGAGTAGGAAAGTTCATTCTTAAGTGGTAAAGAGAGCTTGTTTTTGACTGTGGCCTATGCTTTATCATGCCATGCTTGATATTGTTTTGGGTTTAGGCTTAGTATTCTTTGTTGTAGCATGACTTGTTATAAACAATTGAGATTGCTTAATGTGCCTTTGAAGAATCATGCGTTGTTTTAGCATATTAAAGCATATTATTGTGGTATTCTCCTTTGATGCTTTATTTGGGTTGACTTGGCACATGCTCCCACCATGATATGACTATCCCAAGTCACCATAGCCTTGATGATCCTTTAGTTTTCAACTTGTAGTATCGCTTTATGCTTTGATCAATGATGTTTTGTCGCTTTGCATGATTATGGCCATTATTGCTCTCTTAGTTTGTCGCTCCCAGTCTTTTGCTAGCCTCCACAACCAAGTATGAGTTCCACTCATGCATCTAACTCCCTAAACCAAGTTATTCCAAAGAGTCCACCATACCTACCTACTAGCATATGCTATTCCAAGTATATTCATGCTTTTGTTTACCTTCCAAATTAAACTTGTTATGAGAAAACTAGTGATTAAAGCTCTCACGAACTTGATGGCACACTTTACTTTTCTTGCCCTTAATAAACTTGAACCATTGTGTCATCTACGTTGTATATGCTTGCACTTATTTGTTGGGAATTAGCAGGACCATGCTGTCATGGGGAACGCTTTCAACATTGCACCGGTACTTTGTACCTAGTTGATATCATGCTCTTTTGTCTATGGATGTCCTCGGTGTGAAATGAACATGGAGCTTGTAAGTCCATGGAGTTATGTATATGTGTTAGAGAAACGCCTGGGCCGCTGGTCTAATCCATGCTGACATGGTGGAAACCTGCAGCGTAACCATAATGAGTTGTCTATGAAGCATTCTTCTTATAAAACAAAGAGTCCTATATTGAAAAAAGGAGAAAAAAAGAGAAAAAAATAGATTTTGAAAAGAGGAAAGAGAGAAAAAAGCACCATATTCCCATGACAAATAAGAAGATTGCATAGATGCTCGTTGTCTGCTTGCCTTGTCATTTTGATATGGGGATTCTTTCGTATCATCGGGCAAGGGGTACCCCGTTGGCGGTTCTCTATGATACACATGTACTTACGATGACAAGAACTTACCGGTGACTAAACTTGAGTAGCATGAGGAGCGACCCTCGTATTCAAGGGACATGAGATTTCTAACTTATACTTCGTCGAGCATATACACCATAGTTTGTTCACTTTAACCTTAATCACTTCAAGATGCTTATGATAGGGGCAATGAGAGCTGAAAGCTATAAGTACCATAATTTTTGGAAGGTCTTTATGAGACTTGAATCCCTGCTTCCTTCTATGAAGGCATTTCTTTTACTTTTATGTTAAGTCTCCACCTTCTATCTTTATGCACCTACTTTGAGAGCATAGTGGCCATTCTTAGCTCTATGTGCATTGTCCCAAAACTTGTTGATTGATGCATAGCTTTGATATTGCTTGTTTTAAACTATTTGTATCTAGTCAGTCTTATGAACTTTGAAGGTGTCCTATGCATTTATATTTTCTACTCTATGAGGGACAAGCTGAATGCCATTATGCTATGTTTTCTTTATGTGAAACAAACAAACGTCTTGCAAAGCATTGTTATTCATGAATCTTTTGTTTGTGCCTTTTCATGTTGCAACATAGTTTGTTTGTCCTATTGCTAGAAGTTTGTCTTTCATGGTATGATTGAAGTACTATGATCCCAGCTTTGAATGTTCTACAAATACTTTGATCAAGTTTATGATGGTGCATGTCACCTCAAGAATTATTCTTTATTTTTATCACTTAACTACTCGAGGACGAGCAGGAGTTCAGCTTGGGGATGTTGATACATTGCAAATGTATCTATAATTTTTGATGTTCCATGCTTGGTTTTATCTACTTTCTTATGTTTTATTCCAACTTTGGAGTACCTTTCATATGATTTCTTGGACTAACCTATTAACAAGATGCCACATTGCCAGTTGCCTGTTGTCTATTGTTTTTGGTTCCAGAAAGTTAGAAAATGAATATTCTCGGAATTGGATGGGACAAAAGCTAAAGTCAATATTTCACTGAGGGGAACACGGAGCCAGAAGACGAGACGGAGAGGGGCCAGGGGCCGACCACGCCATAGGGTGGCGCGGGTCCCCCTTGGCCGTGCCACCAGGTGGTGTGGGCCCCTCCGGCCTCCACTGACCTTGCCCTTTCGCCTATAAGAAGCCCCCGATGTGAAAACCCTAAATAATCAAGCCTCCAGCCATGAAAACTTCCGCAGCGCCGCCGCCACCGAAGGGGAGATTCAGGGGACAGAAAGTCTCTGTTCTGGCACCCTACCGGGATGGGGAAGTACCCCAGGAGCCATCACCATCGATTTCCACCACCATCTCCATCACCATTACTGATTCCCATGATGAGGAGGGAGTAGTTCTCTCTCGAGGCTAAGGGTTCTACCGGTAGCTATGTGTTCATGTCTCTCTCTCTATGCATGATCATATTGTGATCATGAGCTTTGTAATCAAGTAGATCTACCTTGCTACTCAAGTGCTTTAATATATTTATGCTCTCCCCATGTGTGTGAAAGTGAGAGCGTGCACACCATGGTGGCACTTAGGCTAGATATTACAAATACTTGTTATGAGTTATATTTGGATTTGGATGTCCTTATGAAAATGTGGTGTTTGTTGGAACCATCTAGTATTCAAGGTGACAGTGTGGGGTTATCTAGATGCGGAAATATAAACTTTGAGGTGTGCTGTTATAGGCCTACCATCGATTAGAGTGTCCAATCGGAGAGTAGTTAAGAGTAGTATCATAAAGAATAATATATTTATATGAGAGTGTTCACTAGTGAAAGTATGATCCCTAGGCCTTGTTTCTAAGCATTTGATGTTCAATGCTTGGTGTTATCTACTTTCTTGTGTTTTGTCCACACATTGGAGTACTTTTCATATGATTTCTTGGACTAATCTATTAAAAAGATGCCACAGTGCTAGTTGCCCGTTTCCTGCTGTTTTTGGTTCCAGAAAGTCAGAAAATGAATATTCTCGGAATTGGACGGGACAAAAGCCAAAGTCAATATTTCACCGAGGGGAACACGGAGCCAGAAGATGAGACGGAGAGGGGCCAGGGGCCAGCCACACCATTGGGTGGCGCGGGTCCCCCTTTGCTGCGCCACCAGGTGGTGTGGGCCCCTCCGGCCACCACCGACCTTGCCCTTTCGCCTATATATTCCTCCTGGTGTGAAAACCCTAAAGAGTCAAGCCTCCAGCCACAAAAAGTTCCGCAACGTAGCCGCCACTGAAGGGGAGATTCAGGGGACCGAAAGTCTCTGTTCTGGCACCCTGCCAGGATGGGGAAGTGCCCCCGGAGGCATCTCCATCGATCTCCATCACCATCTCCATCACCATTGCTGATCCCCATGATGAGGAGGGAGTATTTCTCTCTCGAGGCTAAGGGTTCTACCGGTAGCTATGTGTTCATCTCTCTCTCTATGCATGATCTTATTATGATCATGAGTTTTGTAATCAAGTAGATCTACCTTGCTACTCAAGTGCTTTAATAGATCTCTGCTCTCCCCATGTGTGAGAAAATGACAGTGTGCACACCATGGTGGCACTTAGGCTAGATATTACAAATACTTGTTATGAGTTATATTTGGAGTTGGATGTCTTTATGAAATTGTGGTGTTTGTTGGACCCACCTAGTGCTCAAGGTGATAGTGTGGGGTTATCTAGATGCGGAAAGGCTTACTTTGAGGTGTGCTGTTATAGCCCTACCATGGATTAGAGTGTCCAACCGAAGAGTAGTTTAGAGTAGTATCATGAAGATAATATATTTATATGAGAGTGTTCACTAGTGAAGGTATGATCCCTAGGCCTTGTTTCTAAGCACTGAAACACCATTTGCTATTAGATCTGTTACATGTTTGCTTGCTTCCATCTTTATTTTAGTTTGCCTTTAGTCTCTTCCACGCCATGAAACTATTTTCTAGCATCGTTACCACTTATAATTATCTATACCACTTGTATTTCACTATCTCTTCGTCGAACTAGTGCACATATACACCTGACAAGTGTATTGGGTGTGTTGGGGACACAAGAGACTTCTTGTATCTTGATTGCAGGGTTGCTTGAGAGGGAATACCTTTGACCACTTCCTCCTTGAGTTCGATAATCCTTGGGTAATCCACTTAAGGGAAAACATGCTGCTGTTCTCCAAACCTCTACACTTGGAGGCCCAACAACTGTCTACAAGAATAGAAGTGCGTAGACATCAATGAGTGCTAACGGGTGTCCGACTCCATCAGAGCCGGCTCGCGACTAGCCAAGCAACCCGACTAGTGAAGCCGGATTGTCCAGGCGCCACGGCAACGACAACCGATTTCATGGGGACCGCCAAGCCGGACAGCTGAAGCCTCGCTACCACGCGTGGCCGACGCACCGTCTAGCAACGATACAAGAAGGCAGAAACCGCGACTCACCTTCAACCAAATGTTTGATGACCCGTGCAAGTGGCATAGCGGTCCCTTCAAGCCGGCTACCCACACCACCCGGAACTGCAGCTGGACACGCCAGATGAAGGACCAAGGCAACCAGCAATGGCTTCCCATGCCCCCTCCCGGTGGACCACCTCCATCGGCTAGGGGAGCCGGCAATGATGGTAACAGCGGCAACAGCGACAACAACAACAACGGCTACCCCCAGCCGCACGCCGCCTACCACACCTTCGAGACCGAGCTGGACGACAAGCACAGCCATAGACGGTGCTCTAAGGAGGTCAACACCATCGTCTCCCTAGTTTCCCAGTACCTGAACTGGTTGGAAACCCCTATCACCTAGAGCCGGGAGGATCAGCCGAATGAGGTCCCGAATCCCGAGGGCTACTCCATGGTGCTTGACCCCCTCATCGTCTCCAACGATCGCACCTGCCGCTTTTCGCGCGTCCTCATCGACGAGGGCAGCAGCCTCAACCTGCTTTACCGGTCATCACTAGATAAGCTTGGCATCCGTGAGTGCGACCTGCACCCGACTACCACGACGTTCCACGGCGTACTGACGGGGTCGGCTTGCGCTCCGCTGGGTAAAGTCCAGCTCGACGTCATCTTAGGGACCAAGGAGAACTTCTGGCACGAGCCGGTGTGGTTCGAGGTGGTGAACCTGTCGAGCTCCTACCACGCTCTCCTCAGGCACCCCGCCCTCGCCAAGTTCATGGCTGTCCCCCACTACGGGTATCTCAAGACAAAGATGCCAGGACCAAACGACGTGATCACCGTCGCCGGCTGCTTCAGGCGGTCGATGGAGTGCACCTCAACCGGCTCCAAGCTGGTCAAGGCCCTCATCATAGCCGAAGAGAAGCGCGTGATCATGCGCAATGTGTCCATGGCCCAACAAGAAATGCCGGCTAGCAGCAAGCCGGCCAGGGAGGCAACTTTCCAGCCGGCAAAGGAGACGAAGAGGATCCTGCTCGACTCCTCCGACCCGACCAAGTTCGTCACCATTGGTGCCAACTTGGATAGCACATAGGAAGGCGTGCTCGTCGACTTCCTTCATGAGAATCGGGACATCTTTGCATGGTCACCCAAGGACATGCCAGGTGTGCCGAGGGAGTTTGCTGAGCACTCACTCCATGTGCGGCCGGATGCCAAGCCGGTCAAGCAGCCTCTACGCCGGTTCGCAGAAGAAAAGAGAAAAATCATTGGTGACGAGATCACCCGGCTCCTTGTAGCCGTATTCATCATGGAAGTGTACCACCCGGACTGGCTGGCCAACCCAGTCCTGGTGTTGAAGAAAAACAAGACTTGGCGTATGTGTATCGACTACACCAACATGAAGAAGGTGTGCTCGAAAGACCCCTTTGCATTGCCCCGTATCGATCAGGTTATCGATGCCACGGCCGACTGCAACTTGTTGTCCTTTTTGGATTGCTACTTCGGTTATAATCAGATCCGGCTAAACCAGGCTGACCAGATAAAGACATTGTTTATTACCCCGTACGGGGCTTTCTGCTATGTAACCATGCCTTTGGTCTGAAGAATGCAGGCGCTACCTATCAGCGTTGTATGCAGAAATGCTTGCACTCACATATCAGCCGAAACGTGCATGCCTACGTGGATGACGTCGTCATCAAGTCGAAGGAGAAGCGCACCCTTCTTGAGGACTTGGGGGAGACGTTTGGCAACCTTCGTTGGTACCAGATGAAGCTGAACTCGGAGAAGTGTGTCTTCGGAGTCCCATCTGGCTACCTACTCGGTTTCCTCATTTCACAACAAGGGATCAAGGAAAACCCGGAGAAGATCACGGCCATCAAGAGAATGCAGCCGCCCAGGAGCCTGCTTGGAATCCAGAAGTTCACCGGATGATTGGCTTCCCTCAGCCATTTCGTCAGCCAGCTGGGGGAGAAGGCACTTCCGATGTACCAGCTGATGAAGAAGACGGACAATTTCTCCTGGACTTCACAGGTCGATGCCACCTTTCATGACCTCAAGCGCATGCTATCCACAGCTCTAGTTCTAGCCGCATCGGGTCGTCAGCGTCGTCCTAGTGGTGGAGTGCCTCGAGGAAGGCAAGGCTCAGCTGGTTCAGTGACCCATCTACTACCTCAGCGAGGTTTTCTCCCTCTCCAAGCAGAACTACCCCCACTACTAGAAGATGTGCTACAGTGTGTACCTGGCATGCAAGAAGCTCAAGCACTACTTCCAGGAGCATCCGATTAAGGTCGTGTGCACCGCAACCCTTTTGGAAATCATCGACAATAAGGACACCACCGACCGAGTCACCAAATGGGCCATTGAGCTTGATGCCTACTCCATCCAGTACGAGCCCCGACTCATGATGATGTCACAAGCTCTGGTGGACTTCCTCGTCGACTGGGCCGAGACCCAATACGTCCCACCGGTTCCCGATTCGGACCACTGGAGGATGCACTTCGACGGCTCGAAGATGCTCGGGGGCTTGGGAGTTGGCATCATCCCCACCTCGCCCAAAGGAGACTAGCTGGAGTACGTTCCCCAGATCCACTTCAAGGCCTCCCATAATGTTGCCGAGTACGAGGCGCTGGTGCACGGCCTCCGATTGGCCAAGGAGATTTGCATCAACCGGATCCTTTGCTTCGGCGATTAGGATCTGGTGGTGTAGCATGTATCCGGAGAATGGGATGCCCGCGATGCAAACATAGCCCTCTACCGGTTCCACTTCCAGAAGCTCAGCGCCTGCTTCGACGGATGTGAGTTCCATCACATCCCTCACGCCAACAACGAGGTAGCCGATTCGCTCGCCCAAATTGGATCCACCAGGTAGGCGATCCCACTAGGGGTCTCCTTGGAGCATCTGAGCAATCTCTCCATCAACCCGTCCCCCGAGTCAGATTCCATTATCTAGGGGGGAAGCATCCCGGCTGACAACACGACAGACGCAGAACCGGCAGAACCCGCGAAGAAGAAGGCTCGCACCAACTCTAGCAAGTCCGTACCCTCTGGCTCGCAAGACCTGGGGGGCTGCCGACTCATCAAGCGGCTCAGGGGCTGCCACTCCGGGTACCTCATCCGGGGGAATATCATTTTTCTCCCCGAAAGTTGGGTCGCCCAGGCAAC
This sequence comes from Avena eriantha, assembly GCA_910589775.1. Classification (NCBI taxonomy): domain Eukaryota; kingdom Viridiplantae; phylum Streptophyta; class Magnoliopsida; order Poales; family Poaceae; genus Avena; species Avena eriantha. Next base: position 185,160,011 of record OU342744.1, read on the forward strand.
GCGGTACCCAAGTTGATTTTTATCACCACGATTCGAAAAGTTGGGGCGCCAATTGCTGAGAGGGGTCTTTCGAGTGAATGATGGCCAAACCCAATATTTTCAAATCGCGCCCGTTAAGTTAGGATATTCCGTTACACTAGTTCCTACTGTGCCCCTTCTTCGCTGGTCACTCTTCTTACCCACCCTGCAGGGGAAAATCCATTACTGTACTTTCTTAACTCTCGACACTGAATCTTGCTGCGGCGACGGCGGTCCCTTTTCTTCCCTTTCCCGACCCTAAATCTATTGGCGGCGGAGGACCTTTTTTCTCCCTCACCCGATACTGAATCCGATGGAGGCGGCCCAGCATGTCTTGCAAGGTGAAGGTTGTAGCTACGTCGCCGACTGATTCGGGTACATCGGGGCCCAAGTCTAGGGCTCAACGTGTAGCAGCGACAAGGTCTTTAGCCCCGATTAGCGAGGAGGCCAGCAAGGATTCTGCTCCCAAGGTACCTACGAGCAGCAGGCTGAAGAGAAAAGCAAGGCAGGCGGTGGATTGTTCGGCTCTGGTGGGCGGATGCAGCACCCAGATCTTGAAGAAAAAAACCCGGGAGAAGAGCGAGATGTGAATTTTTCTTATATGTGCCTTATCTTGCAAGTAGATTAGTTACGGCATAATAGAATCAAATGAACTGAAATGTTCGCCTTTCTAATCAAATTAGGCACAACTTTGATACAAGGGACCTATATGAGTTCACAGTTCATGTTCGGCAGTACACTACAAAACCTTATTTTGGTTGCGAGAGGGTTGTGTTCGGGCAAGATGTGGATCTGCTTGTGAATTGCAAAGAGGTTGTGTCTGTTTCGCAGCTGGTAGATATGCTTGCCGCTAGAATTCCCTGGGGTTCTAGACAGAGGACAAAATTGGTGTGGCGCAACAGGAATGATACCTATCAGCAAATTGAGCACTCCCATGAGCTTCAGATAGTTTGGGAGTGTTGTGCAGTTGATCGTAAGGTGAAAGTTGAAGTGATGATTGATGATATGTATACAGATGCTGGAGATCTTGCTGCTAGAGCTTCTGCTCCTAGAGAATACAAACCAATAGATGCTGATCTAGATAAGTTCAGTATATGCATAGAGGTGGATTCATACATGGCAAAACTTGATGAGGTAGTTGATAAGCCAGTTTCTTCATGTACTGTGGAGATCACTGTCGATTCCAAAAACATAACTCTTGATGAAATGAGAGAGATGATCGGTAAGGAAATCAGTATTGGCCCTAAGCAAATGGCAAAAATCCGGCGGTGGCATCATAAGAAGTCGCAATTCATATATGTTTTGGATACTGAAGATCGTATGCAGATTATGCGATGAAAGAAGCAAACCAGCAAGGTGTTCTTCCTTGGTACCATTTTTTATGTTGTTGAATAGGTTATAGTGGATGTAGATGCCCCTGTAGTAGCTGAACAGAATGATGTGGTCGACGTTGATGAGATCTGATGAGAGCTGCTACCCTAGGCTTGTCATATGGACCGTGGAGTTCCCCTGCCTGTATTTGTAATATTGACTGCTGTTGCATTTAGAGCGTGTTTCTTTGATTATGTTTGTTGAGAGATTGCGATATAATGTTGTGCGAGCTGTTGAGATTTTCGGGCATGTCACTCACTGAAACCATCGTTGTTGTAATAAGACATAAGTACATTGTAGTTGACATGATTATGTTTCTTAAGATGACGTACCGTACTTGTTTCTGTTATTATGTTTGTTGGGACATTGTAATGTAATGTTTTGTGAAACCATGACTGGACAAGTGATGCATAAATACATTGTAGTTGACATGATTATGTTTCTAGAGCTGATGTACTGTACTTGTTTCTATTATCTTGTTTGTTGAGAGATTGTAATGTAATGTTTTCCGAAACCATGACAGGACAAGTGATGTGTAAGTACCTTGTAGTCGACATGATTTTGTTTCTTGAGTTGATGTAATATACTTGTTTCTGTGATTACGTTTGTTGAGAGATTGTAATGTGATGTTTTGTGAAACCATGTCGTGATCATGTTTGTTGAGAGATTGTAATGTAATGTTTTGTGAAACCATGACTGAAGAAGTGACGCATAAGTACCTTGTAGTTGACATGATTTTGTTTCTTTAGATGATGTAATATACTGGTATATTTTTGTTAGGCAATGAAATTGGGATGGAGGGAGTGCATGTTTAATATTTGAAATGAGAATGTGTGAAGAGAATCCATACCAGGAAGTAGATAGTCATCCAGGGAAAGGGCATGGTATCCATTAAACTACTGTAACATGCCAATTTAGTCATTGTTGCAGCGGTAGAAGGGCTTCTCTCTCCCTCTCTCTCTCTCTCTCTCTCTCTCTCTCTCTCTCTCTCTATCTCTCTCTCTCCGACGCCGAAGCTGACGTCGTCGCCTGCGACGATGCATTCACCATGCTGTCCTTGAACGGCAAGGACGACCAGTCGAGCAGCGACAGCCTTCTCTCTGATATCGAGTATTCCTTCCATGATGTGAGTTCCTTTGTTTTCTCAGGCTAGGGTTAGGCAATGGTAAATCTCTCGATCTAAGCTCCATATGTGCATGCAATCATGTTCGATTTCAGCTTTGCGTTTACCTATAGGTACCACGGACGATCTACGACTCTGAATGGGAGGGCCTAGATCTCGATGGAGAAGTGCCATATGACCATGGGCTAAAACTAAGGAGATATGTTGCATTCGAAGGCAGTAACACTGGGAGAAGGTTTTTGGGTTGTACAAATCAGGTTTGTTTACATTATGTGCAATTGTGACATGAAGTAAAATGTATCGTGCATGTTCATAACACTATACTGTGTGTGTTTTTAGGTTGGGCCGGTGTGTAAAGCAGTAGAGTGGGTGGATCTTGAGTGGCCAGATGCACTTAAGAAATGTTTGGCACAGTTATGGGAGATGTATGAGTTGGAAAGCTCAGGGAGATTTACTGATGTAAGTGATGCAGCTGAAAAAAATTACAAGCTGTCTATACAAAATAAGGAGTCGGAACAAGAAATCGAGAATTCGCAGTCAGAGCTAACTGACGGAATCGATGGTAGCTTGGTTGTTGGAACTGCAAAGAAGCTTTAGGATACACTACTAGGAAACAGCTTATCAGTGGCACACCTTTTTTCACAATCCGTGGCGCATTTCCTAGTCGCCATCGATACCTCGCCACTGATAACTATCTTCTGTGGCACATTTCAAAATGCGCCACAGAACTCTCAAACTTCAGCGGAGCATATGTCCAATATGCACCACAGAAGTTTTTTTCCAAAATTCAAAAAAAAGGCGGGCCAGATCTCAAACTTCTGTGGCGCATCTGGCCAATATGCGCCACAGAAGTTTTTTTCAAATTTCAAAAAAAAATCGGGCTAGATCTAGATCTGGCTAGAGTTGGTGGTGGTGGTGGTGGCAGGAGGAGGGCTAGGAGGAGGTTGCCGGAGTTGGTGGTGGAGGAGGAGGAGGTTGCCGGAGTTGGTGGTGGTGGAGGAGGAGGAGGAGGTCGCCGGAGTTGGTGGTGGAAGAGGAGGAGAAGGAGGTCGCCGAAGTGGTGGTGGAGGAGGAGGAGGTCGCCGGAGTTGGTGGTGGAGGAGGAGGTCGCTAGAGTTGGTGGTGGAGGAGGAGGAGGTGGTGGTTGCCGGAGTTGGTCGCCGGAGTTGGTGGTGGTGGAGGAGGAGGAGGAGAAGTGGGGAGGTGAGAAGTGTGGAGGGGAGGAGAAGTGGGGAGGGGAGAAGAAGTGGGGAGGGGGAGAAAAAGGAAAAAAGGGAGGGAGAAGGGCGCCGGCGGGATTCAAATTTCGAATCCCCCCCAATACTTCCATGGCGCATATGGGGGAAATGCGCCACAGAAGTTTCTCCCCCTTTTTTATTTTTTTGCATGAAAAAATCTTCTGTCTGCCATAACTTTTTACTCTTTTGGAATTTGGGGAATCTAAAAAAACTTCAACGGCTTCCAGCCATTGAAATCGAGTAGAAAATTTCGAGACGATCATTTTGATAGGTTAAAGATTTTTTCCGACATCGTATGCAAAAGTTAGAGCCGTTTTACCGTGCCATGACCTATTTTTGCAAAATACATCGAAATTCATGTTTTTCAATTTGTCTAGATCTATACCCTAAAATCTAACTACAACTCAAAGGAATTATTTTTTGGAAGTTTCTATCGTTTTTGTTTATTTTTTACAAAACTAAAAAGGCGATCCACGGGGGGGGGGGGGATCTGTTTTTCCCCCCTATATGCTTGTTCTGTGGCTCATACACCTATATGCGCCACAACAACATCACTTTCTGTGGCGCATATGGACACATGCGCCACATAAGTTTCTCCCGCTTTTTTTGCTGCTTGGTCCCATCAACCTTCTATGGCGCATACGTCTATATGCGCCACAGAAGTTTGGCACTTCAGTGGCGCACACGAAAATATGCGCCACAGAAATATGGACTTTTGTGGCGCATATTGGTTTCGTGCGCCACTAAAGTGCCAAACTTCTGTGGCGCATTTTTTCTAGTGCGCCACTAATATATATCTGTGGCACATAGTTTTACATATGCGCCACTGAATATCTTATCTATCTATAAGCTGTTTCCTAGTAGTGATAGTGATAGGTTGTTGATTCATGATGCAGAAAAGGAGAGGGATCAGCTCAGGGAAGACAAGACGAAGCTAGAGTACTGCATTGCGGATCTATTGAAGGAACTTAAGAAGGCACGCGAGGGTGAACAAGGACACACTATAGAGGATAAAGGAAATTCTAGATGAATAATTTATGTTGTGCCAATGCCTGAAACTAGTTAATTGTAAGACTTGCAGTTGCGCTTTCCTACTAAGCCAAACTCAATCCTCGAGCAAACTAATTTCAGACGAACACACATATCGTGCATAGAGTTAAGTTCACGCTAACAAAATCACCACTACAGAGGATAAACCAGGTAGTTCAGTACTAAATAGACATATGTTGTGTTCAAGCGAACCTGGCCCGGAGCTGCCTGTTTTCCTCCCTAAGATTGGCCAGCTCCTTTAGTACTATGTCGTGCTTCAGCTGTAGGTTCCAACGCTCTGTCACGGATTGGAGAATTTGGTCCGTAGCCATACAATTTTCCTTTAAGATCCCTTTCATGATCTCCTTCTACTTCCTAGACGAGGTGTGACCTTCACTATGTAGCTTCGCCCAACCGGCGTTTAACTCCTTCACTTTCTGGCACTTGTTAGAAAGGACAGCGAGTTCAGCGGGCAGTTGGTGAAAGGCCAGTTTCTAGGAATTATGCTTCTCCCTTTGGATTGCTATCTTGTCATTTAGCCAGGTCACCAGGTCCTGGTCGATATTTTGACTCTTTCCCTGCAACAAAAATACATAGTATGGCTTGTTCAGTTCACCAGGACAAGCTTGTTAGTTTCCATAATTAACTGAATCGACTAGTGGCACTGTCATAATTTCAAGGAAGAATCAATCTAGGACTAATCAACATTTTATGAATCAACTAGTGGTACTGTCATAATTTCAATTTCAAAGACAAATAAGATTTATCTACAGTTTAGTGTGTTGTGGGTTTTTCCCAATATCACCAAATCGTAGTGGGAGAGTGGCAAACTCATAATGCAGAAACCCATGTCCAGATACATAATGGAAAGAGAACATGGTGTCCATTCATGAACATGAACACCAACACATGTCCAGATAGATAAGGAGTTTCCCTAGGATTCTTATTGCACCCTATAATGGGAAGCAGACTTGGGCATTGCTCCCTGAACCCTAAACATTACAAAAGGAGTGGAGGACGAACTAATAGTCATGTCCCTGGTAACAGGAATCAGACCTGGGCATTGCTCCGATACGCCTCCAGATGTGCCCTTAGCTCCTCTTTCTCTTTCCGAACACCCTCGAGTATGGTGATCCCTCTGCTGATGTCCGCCTTCATCTCCTTGACTACATCTAGGCAACGGTTCCTATCATGGTATGCTCGGATGATAGCCTTGGTGTCCTCGAAGCGTCATCTGAGTGCCTCGCTGACTTCGTCCTGCAGGAGAATGCACCTCTCCACGAGATTCTTCTTCTCCTCCGTGAGCTCGTTGATTATCTTGATGGCATGTTCTTGCCTGTTCAAGTTACGGTTGAGCACTTTTTGCAGCCTAACGACGTCACATGCAAAACCTAGTGGGATCTCCTTCTGCATAGATAATTGCTTGCGTAGGCTCTCATTAGCTTGGGTGAGGGAGCGTGCAAGCTCATGTTGGTTGAAAATCTTGGAATTGATCGCGGCCACCTTGTCACGGTACTCCGCCTTCGATTGCTGCATCGTTCATGTTAATTGAAATAGGAATTCTATAATTACACTCCAGGTCCTAGGTGAATACTAATACAGATCAAAAAAATCCCCGTTGAATCTATTGACTGAAGTGTTAAAAAATGGACCTAGAGATCTATTCATGACCACGATAAACTAATCCTAATCACAAAAAATCCATAGTGAATCCATGAACAGCGGTATTAAGGAAAGACCAAGAGAACTAGTCATATTCATGAAAACTAATACAACTCGCAAAAGAAGAAGAAAAACCAATGCGGGGCTGACAGGATCTAAGAAATCCACATCACAACTCGGAGAAATAACAGCGTGGAGATTTGCTACCTCGCTGAGACATGGAACAGGGCCAAACGGGTCCTGCAATGCCCCCGTCGTGGTGGATTCGGGCTCCACGGCCGGCCTGCAATCCGTAGAAGATGAAGAGCAAGAAGAAGAAGAAAAACAAGAAGAAGCTGAATAAGATCATCATGGAGAGGGACATGGAGAATAAGTAGAACAAGAAGCCCGTACCGGGAGGAGCCCTCGCCTTCTAGAACATTCGGCGCCATTGTCGGGGGAGATTGGGCCTCGATGAGAGGGTGGGCTTGAGCGGCTGGTAGAGCAAGAAGTGCCTCCCAGCGATTTCTCTCCCTTTTCTCCGCGAGGATCATCGACCGGCCTGTCCCCCTCCTCAGTGGAGCCATGGCTTGTAGGGTGAGGGTGGCGGCGGCAGGAGGAAGGAGATAGTGATTAGTGTGGGAGAAGAGTCAAAGAGTACATGTCGTGGTCCAGTAGTACTAGTACTATTATACAAGGCCATCGTGTACGGTCTACCTTCTCAAAGAAGCCAGGGAGGCAGGGGTAGGGAATCGATGGGACTTGTCTTTATTGCGATGGACACTTCAATGGTCTTCGGCGCCGCCCAAATCCAGTATATAATAAGGGGAGTGCGAGTCGGGTGGTCATCACGGGAATCGGCGCGCACATCTCGTGTGCGTGTGTCACGTTTTGATGGGGCAATGACGCGCGCAACTACTGCACGATCACGTCGGCACGTCGAACTCCACGTGAAAGGCATGCACGGGATATTTACGAGTCTAGAATACGCTATGCCACTTTTGTTGTGATCAAATTATGTTCAGTACGCAAGATATTTTTTTTTGATAATCAACAAATGCATGCGTGGACACGACGCACGAAACCGCTGCTCATCCTTGATCAGATCAGCACCCCACTCTGTGTACCTTCCATCGACCATTTGGAGTAACTACCTCGAGCACGATGCCCCCTCGCCGTGGGAATGGTAGGTCCAAGCCGTCCACTAACCGTCCTGCGTCCCCGGCTCTTCGCTGCATCGTTTGCGCTCACGAGTCGCCTGCTGAGGCAGCACGTCGTGTCCGACCGCGCCAGGATCCATCGACATCGGCACTCGAGGACACCGCGACGTCGAAGCTTGTACCAGCCGCGCAGGAGGAGCGTGGGGTACCTGCAGCATCGGACGAGTGCAAAGAGCAGCCAGGACGGGGGCGCGTGTTGCACCGGCGAGTACGGACAAGAAGAGGAACGAGAAGAAGACCACGAAGAAGAGACGAGATAGCTATTTGGACGAGTCCGACTCGGCCAACGAGGAGGCGTTCATCGATCAGTTGGAGGCAGAAGTGGAGGAGAGTGATGTAGACCCGTGGGACTACGAAGAGGAGGAGGAGGACTCCGACGAGGAGATAGCGCGCTTATTCAAGGAAGGGGGCGGTGTCGAGTCGTCAGAGGAGGACACCGACGACGGCGATGGCAGGGACCATGGCATTGACGAAGACGAGGACGAACCAGAAGACGAAGACGATGGCTTCTTTGAAATATGATCATTTATTTTAGTTAGATAGATGGATTTTCACTTGTTTATGGAGGTAAAGTATCGGTGGCACGGATAGAGAGGTGGCACGGATTGACCATGCATAAAAAGTGGAGAAGGGAGGGGTTATCCTGCCTGTTGGATCACATAGGATCAACGGTTGGTGGAGACGATCCGCGTGACATCTGTGTCAGCCAATCAGGGCATAACACCCAAAGTGAGCACATGTTTGGGACCTGCACATGTTTGGGCTTTTGTGAGACTTGTGACCGAAAGAGGGCAAATCTCTTTTCACAATCCTCCTATGGATCCACCAGTGTCATTGAAATGTGTGTTCTCTTCAGAGACCACACATGGATCCACCAGTGTCATTGCATGTGTGTTCTTTTTACTAACAACAACCAGAGTCATTGGATATGTGTTCTTTTCACATACCACATATGGATCCACCAGTGTCATTGCATGTGTGTTCTTTTCACAATCCACCTATGGATCCACCAGTGTCATTGCATGTGTGCTCTTTTTACTAACAACAACCAGAGTCATTGCATGTGTTTTCACTTTAGAGACCACACATGGATCCACCAGTGTCATTGCATGTGTGTTCTTTTTACTAACAATAACCAGAGTCATTGAGATGTGTGTTCTCTTCAGAGACCACACATGGATCCACCAGTGTCATTGCATGTGTGTTTTTTTCACATACCACATATGGATCCACCAGTGTCATTGAAATGTGTGTTCTCTTCAGAGACCACACATGGATCCACCAGTGTCATTGCATGTGTGTTCTTTTTACTAACAATGGCTGGAGTCATTGCATGTGTGTTCTTTTCACATACCACATAAGCATCCACCAGTGTCATTGCATGCGTGCTGTTTTCACAATCCACCTATGGATCCACCAGTGTCATTGCATGTGTGTTCTTTTTAGTAACAATAACCAGAGTCATTGCATGTGTGTTCTTTTCACATACCACATATGGATCCACCAGTGTCATTGCATGTGTGTTCTTTTCAAAATCCACCTATGGATCCACCAGTGTCATTGCATGTGTGCTCTTTTTACTAACAACAACGAGAGTCATTGCATGTGTGTTCTCTTCAGAGACCGCACATGGATCCACCAGTGTCATTGCATGTGTGTTCTTTTTACTAACAACAACCAGAGTCATTGAAATGTGTGTTCTCTTCAGAGACTACACATGGATCCACCAGTGTCATTGCATGTGTGTTTTGTTTACTAACAACTAGAGTCATTTCATGTGTGTTCTTTTCACATACCACATATGGATCCACCAGTGTCATTGCAAGTGTGTTCTTTTTACTAACAACAACTGGAGCCATTTCATGTGTGTTCTTTTCACATACCACATATGGATCCACCAGTGTCATTGAAATGTGTGTTCTCTTCAGAGACCACATATGGATCCACCAGTGTCATTGCATGTGTGTTCTCTTCAGAGACCACACATGGATCCACCAGTTTGATTGCATGTGTGTTCCTTTTACTAACAACAACTGGAGTCATTGCATGTGTGTTCTTTTCACATACCACATATGGATCCACCAGTGTCATTGCATGTGTGCTCTTTTCACAATCCACCTATGCATCCACCAGTGTCATTGCATGTGTGTTCTTTTTACTAACAACAACTGGAGTCATTGCATGTGTGTTCTTTTCACATACCACATATGGATGCACCAGTGTCATTGCATGTGTGCTCTTTTTACAGTCCACCTATCGATCCACCAGTGTCATTGCATGTGTGTTATTTTTACTAACAACAATAAGAGTCATTGCATGTGTGTTCTTTTCACATACCACATATGGATCCACCAGTGTCATTACATGTGTGCTCTTTTTAGAGAGCACACATGGATCCGCCATTGTCATTGCATGTGATTTCTTTTTACTAACAACAACTGGAGTCATTGCATGCGTGTTCTTTTCACATACCACATATGGATCCACCAGTGTCATTACATGTGTGCTCTTTTCACAATCCACCTATGGATCCACCAGTGTCATTGCATGTGTGTTCTTTTTACTAACAACAATTCGAGTAATTTCATGTGTGTTATTTTCACATAGCACATATGGATCCACCAGTGTCATTGCATGTGTGTTCTTTTCACAATCCATCTATGGATCCAACAGTGTCATTGCATGTGTGTTCTTTTTACTAACAATAACAAGAGTCATTGAAATGTGTGGTCTCTTCAGAGACCACACATGGATCCACCAGTGTTATTGCATGTGTGTTCTTTTTACTAACAACAACTAGAGTCATTGCATGTGTGTTCTTTTCACATATAACATATGGATCCACCAGTGTCATTGCATGTGTGCTCTTTTCACAATCCATTTATGCATTGCAAATGTATCTGTAATTTTTGATGTTCCATGCTTGGTTTTATCTACTTTCTTATGTTTTGTCCACACTTTGGAGTACTTTTCATATGATTTCTTGGACTAACCTATTAACAAGATGCCACAGTGCCAGTTGCCTGTTTTCTGCTGTTTTTGGTTCCAGAAAGTCAGAAAATCAATATTCTCGGAATTGGACCACACATGGATCCACCAGTATCATTGCATGTGTGTTCTTTTTACTAACAACAACTGGAGTCATTGCATGTGTGTTCTTTTCACATACCACATATGGATCCAGCAGTGTCATTGCATGCGTGCTGTTTTCACAATCCACCTATGGTTCCACCAGTGTCATTGCATGTGTGTTCTTTTTACTAACAACAACTAGAGTCATTGCATGTGTGTTCTTTTCACATACCACATATGAATCCACCGTTGTCGTTGCATGTTTGTTCTTTTCACAATCCACCTATGGATCCACCAGTGTCATTGCATGTGTGCTCTTTTTACTAACAATAACCAGAGTCATTGCATGTGTGTTCTCTTTAAAGACCACACATGGATCCACTAGTGTCATTGCATGTGTGTTCTTTTTACTAACAACAACCAGAGTCATTGAAATGTGTGTTCTCTTCAGAGACTACACATGGATCCACCAGTGCCATTGCATGTGTGTTTTGTTTACTAACAACAACTAGAGTCATTTCATGTGTGTTCTTTTCACATACCACATGTGAATCCACCAGTGTCATTTCATGTGTGTTGTTTTTACTAACAACAACTAGAGTCATTTCATGTGTGTTCTTTTCACATACCATATATGGATCCACCAGTGTCATTGCATGTGTGTTCTTTTACTAACAACAACTGGAGCCACTTCATGTGTGTTCTTTTCACATACCACATATGGATCCACCAGTGTCATTGAAATGTGTGTTCTCTTCAGAGAGCACACATGGATCCACCAGTGTCATTGCATGTGTGTTCTCTTCAGGGACCACACATGGATCCACCAGTTTGATTGCATGTGTGTTCTTTTCACATACCACATATGGATCCACCAGTGTCATTGCATGTGTACTCTTTTCACAATCCACCTATGCATCCACCAGTGTCATTGCATGTGTGTTCTTTTTACTAACAACAACTGGAGTCATTGCATGTGTGCTTTTCACATACCACATATGGATGCACCAGTGTCATTGCATGTGTGCTCTTTTTACAGTCCACCTATGGATCCACCAGTGTCATTGCATGTGTGTTATTTTGACTAACAACAACAAGAGTCATTGCATGTGTGCTCTTTTCACATACCACATATGGATCCACCAGTGTCATTACATGTGTGCTCTTTTTAGAGAGCACACATGGATCCACCATTGTCATTGCATGTGATTTCTTTTTACTAACAACAACTGGAGTCATTGCATGCGTGTTATTTTCACATACCACATATGGATCCACCAGTGTCATTACATGTGTGCTCTTCTCACAATCCACCTATGGATCCACTAGTGTCATTGCATGTGTTTTCTTTTTACTAACAACAATTCGAGTAATTTCATGTGTGTTATTTTATCCACCACTGTCATTTTATGTGTGTTCTTTTCACAATCCATCTATGGATCCAACAGTGTCATTGCTTGTGTGCTCTTTTTACTAACAACAACCAGAGTCATTCCATGTGTGTTCTCTTCAGAGACCACACATGGATCCACCAGTGTCATTGCATGTGTGTTCTTTTTACTAACAACAACTGGAGTCATTGAAATGTATGTTCTCTTCAGAGACCACGCATGGATCCACCAGTGTCATTGCATGTGTGTTCTTTTTACTAACAACAACTGGAGTTATTTCATGTGTGTTCTTTTCACATACCACATATGGATCCACCAGTGTCATTGCATGTGTATTATTTTAATAAAAACAACTGGAGTCATTTCATGTGTGTTCTTTTCACATACCACATATGGATCCACCATTGTCATTGCATGTGTGTTCTCTTCAGAGATCACATATGGATCCACCAGTTTCATTGCATATGTGTTCCTTTTACTAACACCAACTCGAGTCATTGCATGTGTGTTCTTTTCACATACCACATATGGATCCACCAGTGTCATTGCATGTGTGCTCTTTTCACAATCCACCTATGCATCCACCAGTGTCATTGCATGTGTGTTCTTTTTACTAGCAACAACTGGAGTCATTGCATGTGTGTTCTTTTCACATAGCACATATGGATGCACCAGTGTCATTGCATGTGTGCTCTTTTTAGAGAGCACACATGGATCCGCCATTGTCATTGCATGTGATTTCTTTTTACGAACAACAACTAGAGTCCTTGCATGCGTGTTCTTTTCACATACCACATATGGATCCACCAGTGTCATTACATGTGTGCTCTTTTCACAATCCACCTATGGATCCACCAGTGTCATTGCATGTGTGTTCTTTTTACTAACAACAATTGGAGTAATTTCATGTGTGTTATTTTCACATACCACATATGGATCCACTAGTGTCATTGCATGTGTGTTCTTTTCACAATCCAGCTATGGATCCAACTGTGTCATTGTATGTGTGCTCTTTTTACTAACAACAACCAGAGTCATTGCATGTGTGTTCTCTTCAGAGACCACACATGGATCCACCAGTGTCATTGCATGTGTGTTCTTTTTACTAACAATAACCAGAGTCATTGAAATGTGTGTTCTCTTCAGAGACCACACATGGATCCACCAGTGTCATTGCATGTGTGTTCTTTTTACTAACAACAACTGGAGTTATTTCATGTGTGTTCTTTTCACATACCACATATGGATCCACCAGTGTCATTGCATGTGTATTATTTTTAATAAAAATAACTGGAGTCATTTCATGTGTGTTCTTTTCACATACCACATATGGATCCACCGGTGTCATTGAAATGTGTGTTCTCTTCATAGACCACACATGGATCCACCAGTGTCATTGCATGTGTGTTCTTTTTACTAACAACAACTGGAGTCATTGCATGCGTGTTCTTTTCACATACCATATATGGATCCACTAGTGTCATTACATGTGTGCTCTTTTTAGAATCCACCTATGGATCCACCAGTGTCATTGCATGTGTGTTCTTTTTACTAACAACAACTGGAGTAATTTCATGTGTGTTGTTTTCGCATACCACATATGGATCCACCTGTGTCGTTGCATGTGTGTTCTTTTCACAATCTACCTATGGATCCAAAAGTGTCATTCCATGTGTGCTCTTTTTACTAACAACAACCAGAGTCATTGCATGTGTGTTCTCTTCTGAGACCACACATGGATCCACTAGTGTCATTGCATGTGTGTTCTTTTTACTAACAATAACAAGAGTCATTGAAATGTGTGTTCTCTTCAGAGACCACACATGGATCCACCAGTGTCATTGCATGTGTGTTATTTTACTAACAACAACTGGAGTCATTTCCTGTGTGTTCTTTTCACATACCACATATGTATCCACCAGTGTTATCGCATGTGTATTCTTTTAAATAAA